>JAWDGP010007584.1:877500-1055000 GCA_033675545.1 Elysia crispata
CACCAATAGAATACATAATGTTTATAGCGGCAGCACCTACAGTCTTATTGCAAGAAAAATGAGATTCCGCTAGGATGGTTCCACAATTCGTCTTGTTGGAGTATATTAGAGATTATGGCATGACAAAAGGATTTGTTTTACAAGTCAGTCAATACGGTAAGACAACAGGACTTGTTTAACAGCCACAGAATACGGTAAGACAACAGGACTTGTTTAACAGCCACTAAATACGGTAAGACAACAGGACTTGTTTAACAGCCACTAAATACGGTAAGACAACAGGACTTGTTTAACAGCCACTAAATACGGTAAGACAACAGGACGAGCCAACCGAGTAATGGTTAGCCCAATGGGTACATCCGGTAGTCAGCACCGGAGGAGCCAACCGAGTAATGGTTAGCCCAATGGGTACATCCGGTAGTCAGCACCGGAGGAGCCAACTGAGTAATGGTTAGCCCAATGGGTACATCCGGTAGTCAGCACCGGAGGAGCCAACTGAGTAATGGTTAGCCCAGGTTAGCCCAATGGGTACACCCGGTAGTCAGCACCAGAGGAGCCAACCGAGTAATGGTTAGCGCAATGGGTAAACCCGGTAGTCAGCACCGGAGGAGCCAACCGAGTAATGGTTAGCCCAATGGGTTCATCCGGTAGTCAGCACCAGAGGAGCCAACCGAGTAATGGTTAGCGCAATGGGTACACCCGGTAGTCAGCACCTGGATGGTGGTCTCCTCATAACTCACGGCTCCTCACAACAAAATTAAATAAGCCAAGCGCACCGCAAGACCGGCGTGGAACTTTCTAACCTTTCTTGCTGTGTCGCTGAGAGAAAAACAGTTCTGTGAACATAGCAGAATCTATCGTACACAATGTACTCAGATCTAAGAGTGACCATTGAATCGAGGCAGAATAGTCATCAGAGGTCACAAGCTTAGAGTCGCAAGCTCCGTAATCTCTCAGCTATAAATAGAGAAATAGAGAACAATAAAAAAAATCTAACCCTTCAAGAACTCTTCTATTCTAGACATGCTTAGAGGAAAAGGTAAGATTGTTGGTCAAAACAGTTCTGGTGTATAGCAGCCACGCTAGCCATCACACTCATCTGGAAGCAGAGAAAGACAGCAAGCGGTCAAAACAGTTCTGGTGTATAGCAGCCACGCTAGCCATCACACTCATCTGGAAGCAGAGAAAGACAGCAAGCGGTCAAAACAGTTCTGGTGTATAGCAGCCACGCTAGCCATCACACTCATCTGGAAGCAGAGAAAGACAGCAAGCGGTCAAAACAGTTCTGGTGTATAGCAGCCACGCTAGCCATCACACTCATCTGGAAGCAGAGAAAGACAACAAGCGGTCAAAACAGTTCTGGTGTATAGCAGCCACGCTAGCCATCACACTCATCTGGAAGCAGAGAAAGACAGCAAGCGGTCAAAACAGTTCTGGTGTATAGCAGCCACGCTAGCCATCGCACTCATCTGGAAGCAGAGAAAGACAGCAAGCGGTCAAGACAGTTCTGGTGTATAGCAGCCACGCTAGCCATCACACTCATCTGGAAGCAGAGAAAGACAGCAAGCGGTCAAAATAAAAAATAACATCAACAGACAGAACGTGCTTTACACAAAGACTAATTCGATCTTTTGTTTCTATTTCTGAGACCAGAAATCCTCTGATTCAGTTAAAATCTATAAAAAGCTGGAGACCAAAATAATATAATGATTGAGACTTTTAAAAACTCTGATAAATGATTGTTGCGTTTCTCCAAATAACCCTCGATTTAGATGACCTTTAGGTTCTTCATTGGAAGAAAGCTGTTCAATTCTGCCACGTCTTTTGACTTTTTCTCAACTTTTCGTCTTCTTCCCTAAGTTCTTCTGTTTTTTTCTCAACTTTTCGCCTTCTATCCTAACTTCTTTGTCACCGTATCAGATTCCACGAGGAACTTAGGGGACGTTAACCACGACCTATGTCGCGGAACAAACTGAAGGCTTCGTCACACCGCTACAAAAACACGTCAGGTCAAACAAACGAGTGTATGCCATTTTACCCAGAATTGAACTGCTCCTTAAATATGTCGCAAGGAGAAGAGACACAACTTTGACTCATAATAATGACCTTCGTTTAAAATGTCATCAGGGCAATTTAGCTCACGCAAAACCAATTAAGTGCTGATTGTCTCTGTGCGAATGCCGTTGGCTTGCATTTGTCATTCTGTTGCCAGCGTTACAAAATCAGATAGTATTTACATCCTGCTCCACACGGGTCAGGCTTGTGTGATTCTCTGCTGATGTTCACTCTACGAGACAATTTGAGATAGTATTTACATCCTGCTCCACACGGGTCAGGCTTGTGTAATTCTCTGCTGATGTTCTCTCTACGAGACAATTTGAGCGTGACAGTCAGCAGAACCTCTAACCAATGTGACACCCATAGAGTGTGTCCCCATTTTTATCAGTATGTAACACTGGTAGGATTTTTCTCTTTTTTTTTCCTCTCTACATTTAGCCTGAAAACTATCCTCCCAAAAAAGCGACAAGCGACAGTGCCTTGTGATCTGATTCTCCGAGAGATCTACATTATTATGTGGTTCACAAGCCGTGAAAGGTAACCGCTGCTGACGTCAGAACCTCCACAATCAATCCCTGCTGTGACGCACACAGTCGGGTGGTGGTAGCATGAGGTGCTGACTGTCGCTTCTTCGTGGTTGACGTCATTTGACCTGCTGTCCTAGAGCGCTGACATTGCTGGGTTGTGTTCAGCTCGTGCACAAATTTGTTGATAGGTGACAAGTTCACATTGTCTTGATCTGTAAATTGATAGGTGACAAGTTCACACTGTCTTGATCTGTAAATTGATAGGTGACAAGTTCACACTGTCTTGATCTGTAAATTGATAGGTGAAAAGTTCACACTGTCTTGATCTGTAAATTGATAGGTGACAAGTTCACATTGTCTTGATCTGTAAATTGATAGGTGACAAGTTCACATTGTCTTGATCTGTAAATTGATAGGTGACAAGTTCACATTGTCTTGATCTGTAAATTGATAGGTGACAAGTTCACACTGTCTTGATCTGTAAATTGATAGGTGACAAGTTCACACTGTCTTGATCTGTAAATTGATAGGTGAAAAGTTCACACTGTCTTGATCTGTAAATTGATAGGTGACAAGTTCACATTGTCTTGATCTGTAAATTGATAGGTGACAAGTTCACATTGTCTTGATCTGTAAATTGATAGGTGACAAGTTCACACTGTGAACACCAACATTTGTGGTGAAACGTTCACATTGTGCTTAGAGAGAGAGAGAGAGAGAGAGAGAGAGAGAGAGAGAGAGAGAGAGAGAGAGGGAGAGGGAGAGAGAGGGAGGGAGAGAGATAGAGAGACAGAGACAGAGACAGAGACAGAGAGAGAGACAGAGAGAGATGAGGCAGAACATTGTTTTGATTTAAATCTTTGCAGGACAGAGTACATTTATATGTTCTGATGGGTAGTTTATGGTTCACGCCAATGTAAATAAAAAAAAAAAAGATATGGTTTTTGCAAAATCGTTTGTAAATGAAATAGTCCATAGTTATCAGGTAACATTTGTGCGTGTGTACCCACATCAACATTTTTCCGTTTTCACTGAAATCCAGCAGCTCTTCTCTTGTCCCAATGTCAGTAACGCGAATCAACGCGAGGGGTCCGACAGCTTGCCTGGAAAACTGAATGTTCGGCTGAGTGCGGGTAAGTGTGGGTCACTAAGATCTGACTGGGCGCTGAGTTGAGCCACACTCTCTGGGTGAGCTCAGCAGATACCGCCAGCCACACTCTCTGGGTGAGCTCAGCAGATACCGTCAGCCACACTCTCTGGGTGAGCTCAGCAGATACCGTCAGCCACACTCTCTGGGTGAGCTCAGCAGATACCGTCAGCCACACTCTCTGGGTGAGCTCAGCAGATACCGTCAGCCACACTCTCTGGGTGAGCTCAGCAGATACCGCCAGCCACACTCTCTGGGTGAGCTCAGCAGATACCGTCAGCCACACTCTCTGGGTGAGCTCAGCAGATACCGTCAGCCACACTCTCTGGGTGAGCTCAGCAGATACCGCCAGCCACACTCTCTGGGTGAGCTCAGCAGATACCGCCAGCCACACTCTCTGGGTGAGCTCAGCAGATACCGTCAGCCACACTCTCTGGGTGAGCTCAGCAGATACCGCCAGCCACACTCTCTGGGTGAGCTCAGCAGATACCGTCAGCCACACTCTCTGGGTGAGCTCAGCAGATACCGCCAGCCACACTCTCTGGGTGAGCTCAGCAGATACCGCCAGCCACACTCTCTGGGTGAGCTCAGCAGATACCGCCAGCCACACTCTCTGGGTGAGCTCAGCAGATACCGTCAGCCACACTCTCTGGGTGAGCCCAGCAGATACCGTCAGCCACACTCTCTGGGTGAGCTCAGCAGATACCGCCAGCCACACTCTCTGGGTGAGCTCAGCAGATACCGTTAGCCACACTCTCTGGGTGAGCTCAGCAGATACCGCCAGCCACACTCTCTGGGTGAGCTCAGCAGATACCGTCAGCCACACTCTCTGGGTGAGCTCAGCAGATACCGTCAGCCACACTCTCTGGGTGAGCTCAGCAGATACCGTCAGTCACACTCTCTGGGTGAGCTCAGCAGATACCGCCAGCCACACTCTCTGGGTGAGCTCAGCAGATACCGTCAGCCACACTCTCTGGGTGAGCTCAGCAGATACCGTCAGCCACAATCTCTGGGTGAGCTCAGCAGATACCGTCAGCCACAATCTCTGGGTGAGCTCAGCAGATACCGTCAGCCACACTCTCTGGGTGAGCTCAGCAGATACCGTCAGCCACACTCTCTGGGTGAGCTCAGCAGATACCGTCAGTCTGCCGTGGGTGGCCTCACTGGCCTCACTGGCCTGGCTCGGCCCACAAACCTGGGAGACTGGGAACGGCTGCCCATGGGTGACAAGCCCAATCTGCCGACAGCAGAGGGTGTAGGCCTATTATAGTTACTGTCAGCTCCTGAGCGAACTACTGGCGGTCCTTAGCGCTTTCCCACCATCTATAATATACACTCTCTGTTTATCACTCAGTCGGTGAGGTCTACAGGAAAGCTTTTGTTTTGGTTTTAATCTAACGGTCACAAACAATGACATTAGATAACCGAAATGGTGTCTAAATCAAGGTTGTGACTGAATCCATCAAATATAACTGTTACAGACCACACACACACATTATAATCTAAACATTGACTTTGGTCACGTGGTTTAGATTAAATGTCAGATGGAAACACCACACGATCACACTGAGCTCCTCTGTGACCCCTGACCCCAATCCTTCTCAATGTCAATTGTGTGAACTTTGCACTCCTCGCACTGGCGGATCGATTTACTGGTCCACACTAAGCCATGTGTGATGCAATGTTCCGAGGAGACGGTTACCGCGGACTACAGTTCTCTATGTAGACATACATGACCTCTCAGTATTGTTCGGTGAATGTTGACTTCATTTGATCCGTTGGTTGATTGGTTGGCTGGTTAAATTGATCTTTTCATTGATTGGTTGGCTGGTTAAATTGGTCCGTTGTTTGATTGGTTGGCTATTAGTATTTATAAATGATCTGCGTGGATTGATTGGTTGGCTGGTTAAATTGTTCTGTTGGTTGATTGGTTAGCTGGTTAAATTAATCTGTTGATTGACTGGTTGGCTGGTTAAATTGATCTGTTGGTTGATTGGTTGGCTGGTTAAATTAGTCTGTTGATTGGTTGGCTAATTAAATTGGTCTGTTGGTTAATTGGTTGGCTATTTTTATTTATAAATGATCTGTGGATTGATTGGTTACTTGATTGTTTGACTATGTGTCAGTTTTGTGGATTCATAGCTTGTTGCTTTGCGGGTTCCATAGACAGCTTATTATTTGAATGTGCCTCATTCATATCAGGATTTGTATCATCGTTCTAGCCCTGAATGATGTTTAGAAGGCATGGGCTTCTCTTACGCTCCTCATACGCCAAGGCAGTAAAGGGGTGTCTTCTTGCGAGCAAAACTAAAACAGTTACAGGCTCGTCAATATTTTTTATGTTGGCAATTTGGCGAATGGATGATAGGATAGTTGGTTTCATTCTTTCTATCTTCTCCATGAAGGAATGCAAGGCGAGAGATAGATAGAGAAAGATGGGGGGGGGGGGGGGAGAAAGAGAGAGGGGGGGGGGGAGAGACAGAGAGAGAGAGAGAGAGAGAGAGAGAGAGAGAGAGAGAGACAGACAGACAGACAGACAGACAGACAGACAGACAGACAGACAGACAGACAGACAGACAGACAGACAGACAGACAGACAGGCAGACAGACAGACAGACAGACAGACAGACAGACAGACAGACAGACAGGCAGACAGACAGACAGACAGACAGACAGACAGACAGACAGAACAAACCGGGTGGAAGGGGTGCGACGTAAGATCTCTAGTGCGCTCCGCCTGGAGATATATGAACCAGGTGAGAGGAAACCCAGCCCAGCGTGCAGGAGCGGACAGAGCAGCTGCAGACCGCGGACTAGCGGAGACAGAGAAAGAAATTTCGTGTTGATATTTCACTCGCCAGTGTCCTTGAACTGGCCGTGAGTGGCAAGCTGTGGCGAATGTTGCTCCCCCCAATATTGAACGGTTTCAAGAAAACAATCGTGGACCTCCCATCGAGGCGGTCGCCGTGAGTAAATCCTCTGGTCACGATCAGGGGTGAGT
This sequence comes from Elysia crispata, assembly GCA_033675545.1. Taxonomy (NCBI): domain Eukaryota; kingdom Metazoa; phylum Mollusca; class Gastropoda; family Plakobranchidae; genus Elysia; species Elysia crispata. The sequence continues at coordinate 884,234 of JAWDGP010007584.1, forward strand.
CACGAATGGCGCGCGGCGGGAGGAAACGATCGATCACCTACCACCACTCACTCCTCATCCCAGCCACCCACAACCCCCCCCCCCTACCCCCTTTTCCCCCATCTTCCTCTAGAGTGCAAGGACACTGGAGTAGCAGCAATACTTTCACAGTTTGTCCAGAACGTGCGGCTGTTTGTCTGCTGTTGAAGAGGCCAAACGGGTGTCTTTCAACAACAGGAACAGCGCAGTAGCGGGAGAGAGGGCAAGCGCATCTCTCGTAATATCATGATATCTGTTGAGTCTTGAGCCACAGGCCTTGCTGTTAGTCTTTCAACCTTGATCTCCATTTCAGTTTTATTGTTGAATTTCATCTTTCAGCTTCTTATAATACCGGTCTCCTTCGGCATTCTTGGGTGATCCTTTGCTGATGTAGTTTATCCGATTGTCAGGTCCTCTCGTGTGGTTAACGGTTGGCGGTTTGCCGCCGAGAAATATTTCCATTGACTTGGGTGATTTTTTTTTTTCAGTTTTAAAGTTAAACTTGGAGTTCTCTGTTATGTTCTCCTTGATTTAGTCCTAAGTTTGAGGTCAGAGGTCCGACTTATCTTGGGCTCGTGATCTCCACGGTGTGTCAGGTTTTTGTTGTTTTGTTGTTTACTTCTGGTTCCATCAGGTCTAGATCTACCTCCGTCCTCACACTCTCCGGGGGTCTCCGGGGGTCATAAACTTCGCTGCGACATCTCAATAGGAACAGAAATCTCTAGATCAGTTTATCGATTGACACAATTTATTTCTTCTCTGTTTTGACTTGTAACTTGCACTTTAGAAAGAGAAACTCGATCCACAAATCTTACCTTTTATGTACGTAATTTTTCTTTTCATTGAAAGCTTTCTTCCCTCTTACTCTCAAATATAGGTCATTTCAAGATCAACGCATCTCTCTCTTCTCTCTCTCTCCCTCTCTCTCTCTCTCTCTCTCTCTCTCTCTCTCTCTCTCTCTCTCTCTCTCTCTCTCTCTCTCTCCCTCTCTCTCTCTCTCAGTCTTTCTCTCGGTCTCTGAGTCTCTCTTTTTCTCTATCTTCCTCCCTCTCTCTCTCTCTCTCTCTCTCTCTCTCTCTCTCTCTCTCTCTCTCTCTCTCTCTCTCTCTCTCAGTCTTTCTCTCGGTCTCTGAGTCTCTCTTTTTCTCTATCTTCCTCCCTCCTTCTTTTCTCTCTCTCTCTCTCTCTCTCTCTCTCTCTCTCTCCCTCTCTCTCTCTCTCAGTCTTTCTCTCGGTCTCTGGGTCTCTCTTTCTCTCTATCTTCCTCCCTCCTTCTTTTCTCTCTCTCTCTCTCTCTCTCTCTCTCTCTCTCTCTCTCTCTCTCTCTCTCTCTCTCTATCTATCTCTCTCTCTTTCTTTTGTGTACATTTTTCTAACATAAATTTTGTTTCTTGTTTATCCTCCTTCTTCCCAATATTTTAAGATCTTAATATTTTTGCATATTAAATATTTTGTTGTTTGTTTGTTGTTGTTTTTTTTCATGCTCATTTACATTACCTCTGTACATTTTTTGAAAGTATCGCTGTGAATTTTATTTACATTGCATTCTATCCTAATCTTTTTTGTTTCTGATGAAGTTTGCTTGCTTTCTATTACTTATCAATATTGAAAGCTGTACTGATCTAAAGGACCTATTTCTTTCCATTTTTGTCGTTACTCAGTGTGTGTGCGTGTGTTTAAGCTGTATTTTGAAGATGCCAAACCCCAAAGGAAGGTTCTCACAGGAAAAAATGCGGTGTCACCAGGACAAAATATTTATTAATAAAAGAGTGTGCTTCGTGGAGAAAAAAACAAACTGTATCGATCGATTGCGCAAGAGGTAGTTAATGACGTCACTCATGAAGGACGTCCCGAAAGTTTTGAAAAAAAACAATATAAACTAATGGCTTACTTCGTCCCTCTCAGATAAAAGCGAACTCCAAGAACAGAATCTGCTTGTACTTTGGATACACATTAGATTCATGGTGCATCAGCTTGTGCTTACACATGATATGATCTGATAGAGCAAATAATAAATTCAACAAATTCCTGAATGAACATTTTGTCCATTGCTTCCCTGGCCCTCCCTCTATAGGGTCTACTTGCCGTTGCATTTTCTGTTTCTTCAAAGGTTCCCTGTGACGCTCATGGATGGGCATCTCGTTACAAGCCGGCTCTTGTTTGTCTCGGGTAAAGAGGGATCTGATTAGTGATAAAAATAGGTAGAGCAACCTTGAAAGTTCACGTCACAAAGACTGCAAAGGAAGTAGATTAATTATAACCTATACTTCATAAATAATTTATTTTCATAAAAGCCTCTAGACTACCACATCCAATGAGTAAAAATTAAGAGATAAATCTCATGTGATAACATCAGAAACGTGAGTTATTTTCCCAGTTCCATCGTCTCTCAACGGACACGATAAATAGCTCGACAACCAGATCTAGATTGTTTCTGTATTCAAAGCATAAACTGGATCATGGACTTCTTTGTTCCATCCAACTCAAACACAGTTGACTCACGTTGCATTTGTTTCCACCCAGTAGACTAAAATATTAAAAAAAAAAAAAAAAATACTACTAAATAATAAACAAATAAATATGAAACCAACGGCTCCCTCGGGCTTGCAATCACTGAAAATTACGGTCTTTGTGGCCCGAGGCTGAGAACCGATAAGAACCGATTGGGAAAAAAAAACAAACCACGATAAGTGAAGTACCGGTTAGGGTGTCCAGTTTTTCACTGTCATATCTAGAATTCCTAGCAGTAAGATAATAGACGACAAACTGACCTTGCGAATTTCCGGGGGACAACTAGAAAGCTTTATGATTTATAGTGAGTAAATAGGGTGCCTTGAAAAACGATAACAGAAAGCTTGTTGTTGTAACATTACAGGTAGTTACACACGTTGCATTGAACCGAGAAACACAAAATAATGTTAATGGAGGGAAGAATGAAGAGTTGAGGATATGCGATTTTTTTGTGGGGAGAGAGAGAGAGAGAGAGAGATGTGCCTCTAACGTGGTTTGACTGCTTTCTTTATTTCTATATTCAGAGAGAGAGAGAGAGAGAGAGAGAGAGAGAGAGAGAGAGAAGGAGATAATTATATACATGTATAGAGAGAGAGCCAAACGATCTTAGAAAGATTTTGGGTTCTTGAGTCTTACCTTTTCCACCTGAACCTTGTCGACGGAAGCCATCTAGTATAGTCTGATTTACATAGACAGATTTATAGATTAACTTATAGGTAGAAAGAAAGATAGCGTTGTAAATAGATAGACAGATAGATAGATAGATAGATGGATAGATATATATATATATATATATAGATAGACGTTTTTAAGTAAAGATAGTAACTTCTTAAATGGTGCTAGAAGCGCAGATCAAATTTGACCTACAGAGTAAATATTTCAACATAGTGACGTCAGCGATGCCAGCCTCTGACAAGCCGCGTGATCAAGGCGGCAACTGGAGTTGGCCAGGCTCGAAACTCAAGGCTAGAACAACAATGAGGGCTCGGCTGGGGCTAGGCCAGGGCTAGGCCTCCTACCTAGTTGCGAGGAGGCGTGGAATCAGACCGGCTTGCCAATCGCCAGTGAAGGTGAACAACCAGTCAGCCAGCATGTGAAGGCAAACGACATGACGTCAGATTCAATTTCTCCCCTCCGTGGTGTGTTGTTGGCTAACCTACATGTTTTCACCGGAAGTCGATGGCGGGCTCGCAAGCTGACTCATTCGATGACGACCTCTCTCGTTCATAAGTCTGACTCTAGGGAAATACCATGTAACAAGGGGAGACAGGCTTTACAAAATATTCCTTTTAAAAGCTTAAGTAGATTTTAAAGTTAATGTTGGTTTGAGATAATCATAATTTCAAATACAAAATACATAAAATGTAAAGTAAAACTGAAAAGTCTTGACAGCAATGTATTTTTAACAAATGAACCTTAAGCTATTCCCTCCCTTACTTTTGGGCTTGTTAGGTCACACTTTTGTTGTTGATTGACGTCATCAAACTCAGCGACATGGATCCGTCACCTACGGCTACACCAAAAGTTCTGATCAAAAGTCAGGAATCAGATGGCATGGAGGTAGTAAAGAAGACTCCAAAGCCTAAATTTGGAGACTTAAAGGGTTCAGCCATGACTCTTTCGGGCGAAGAGGATGGAATGACTACAGAAGCCACTCAAATGTTGGTGGATTACGCTGTGACGAAAGGACACACCTTGAGCAGTGTGACGCACATGAGTCGTCCAGTACTCGCGGACTTCCTTCGTGATTTCTATATGAAAATTAAGCAAAAAACTGACGAAACCCTTCCTATGAAAGATATCAGGCTAAGTCTTCAAAAATTCTTCTTGGAGGAGGTGAATATTGATATTCTTCAAGACCGAAATTTCGAACCGGCAAACACAACTTTTGAGCAAGGTATGCGTGCCAATCCACGGAAATGCCATAAGGTAAGGATTGATATGGAAGATTTGAAAAAGATATATCTTGGCGATGCAATGGATACAAATAAACCAGACACTTTGCAAAACAAAGTTTTTTTCGACATAAGCTTGTACATCTGTAACAAAGGAAAGGATTATCTTCGAAGTATGAAAAAAACAGATTTCGATGTGACAACGGATATTCATGGGCGACGTTATGTGTGGCTAAAAGATGCAACAGCGGCACCCATCTCCCGCGAGGAAGAATACCCACTAAAATTAAAACTGAAGCGGGCAGCAGAGGACAGCAACCCTGCTTACCAGATCGGCGAGAGGATGTACGAGAGACCAGGTTAGTAAATCTTTGGGTCTGAGAGTTTATGCATGGAGATCTAGGTTAATATTTTGAATGAAATTGAAAAATGCATGGATCTGATCTAATTTATAGTCTAGATCTAGACCTAAGCTATCTACATCAGACAAATCACCAGGATCTTTGCTCAGACCTATTTCAGACTTAAGTAAATTTGTCACTAGATCTATCAAATGCAGCTTCAAACGAAATGGAAGCATTTTAGCTAGCTGTAGATAACTTTCCATCACAAAAGAACAGAGTTAAAAAATAAAAAAAAGTCCTCAACATTATAATACAATTTCATTTATGTATGAACTATCTGCTACACCTTTAACTGAGACTCATCAAACTCGTCTCCTCACACCAAAGTACATTGCAACACGATTTCAAAGTTGTGCTTGAGTAGCTCCCAAGTCTTCCCATATTTTGAGGGTAAAATTGCAGATATCGGCCCATCTCACCTCAGGCTTCACAATTGAATGTTTGCGGACGAAATCGAAACTTGCAGTTAAATGGGATTTCAGAGCAACACAAAAATGCTTATATCTTGAAAAGTATTTATATGGGACGAATAAAAGCTTCATATTTGTGTTCAGCATATCAAATTTATGAAGAAAACTACAATTTTAAAGCTTAGGGTGAGTTGGGCCAATATCTGCAATAATACCATTTTGAGATATATATGCCAGCATGTGTCCCTTGCTAGATCCAGATGTAATCTAAAAACTACAAATTAATTTTCATTTAACTACTACTCAAAACTCTAAATCAGTCAAATTCCAGATCCGTATTGTTGTAACCCTTACAAGCAAAATGAATGTATAGTAAAAAGCAAATTTTGCAAATAAGGACAAAGTAAAGAAAATGTATGTAGTAGGAATCCCAAATCAAGATAAGATAAGATATAGTTTTATTGTCCTTCACAGCCACATTGTGGTGGTTTTACATGCAGCACGAGATATCAGGCACAGGTTGGAATTCTGATATTTTTTTTTAAAAACAAAGAGTAAATTTTCTGCACTTTTACCAGTTTAAGACTAAGACACTAGTGAGAGAGAAGTAAAATCGTAGCTCTAGGCAATCAAGTAGGTACATGTATATTTTTATTTTTTTTTAACAATTCTAAGAACATTCGTAAATATGCTGTAGCTGAGAATAGTTGTCAAAGACTTGTGCTGGAATGGAGTAGGATGCTTCACAAATGGTCTGTGCAGTCCATAAATATAACACATGTCATAGATCGGGCTGGATTATTTCATCCTCTCCTGTTCTTTCTATCCAGTATTTTTTCATTTGTGGAATTTCAAAGACCAAGTGTTTGGATAAATTGGATAACTTTCTGCAATTGCTTTTCCAATTGGTTATCTTCATAAAGATCAAAGGCAAATACAGTATAACATTATTTTAAACAATAATGAGCACGCAAAAATAGAAGGGACATAGTTTTGCTGAGTAATTTTAATGTGGTATCAATTCAAAAGATGTAGTTAATACAAAATGTTTGTAAACCATCTAATTCTTCAAGAGGGATATAAAACCTAAATAGCTGAGCTACTGAGGGTTCAAATCACAGTGTTGTGACCATACTTAATGATTTGAATGCTTTATTTTGTAACATTTTATGTGGGCCAAATATTTAAATCAATTCTCGTCGCAAATGGTATCTTATTTTTTTTTTCTATCTAGTGCTAGTAGACATTTGGAGTTTCACAATTTATCTTTTTATTGTTAAGTCTTAACTGCAGTTTTATTGATTTTCATCATTTTGCCAAAATATCCTTTTACTCTAAGCGGAAATAGCCCCCAATCTGAGAATTTGGTTTGGTTAATATTCCTTTCATTTATTGAGATAATCCATGAATAGAAGTACATTGTACATAGCAGCAGAAAATCAGGAGTCTTGTTTTCTGATCCGCATCGAGAGACAACTGGTTTAGTGTCACATGAAGCGATCACATCAATACTTCTCCAGCTTTTTGAAGATTCAGGTCTTCTCAAGGTTTGGGCTATCCTTACAGTATGGAGACCAATTCTGAACTCAGGCTAGCAGTAGCTTTAGATGATTGTTGTATTGAAACCAATGAATTGTTGATACAGGCCTACCACAAATCTGTGGTCCAGTCTTGCGAGACTCTTGTTCTGATTGGAGTTTTGATAACCATGAATTTCTTACACTGCAAGCTGTGTGAAAGTCAAGCATGTGGCTTTAGTATAAAGTGACATGCTTTAACGCTGTAGTCCAGGTCTTTATGCCAAAGCTTGTGCATAACTTGTATCGGGTGAATCATTCTTGCTTTTTTTCTTTTCCTTTACGCTGAAATCCTAGTGAAATTCTGAAAGACAATATTTGTTATTTAATTAATGTTAATTTACCGCAAATAACATTAATTTCAATCCTGTAATTAGTAAGAAAGCAAACATTGTATCTTATGTATCCCCAAACAAAAATGACATTGTATGTAGCCCCAAGCAAACATGACATTGTATGTAGCTCCAAGCAAACATGACATTGTATGTAGCTCCAAGCAAACCTGACATTGTGTGTAGCTCCAAGCAAACATGACATTGTATGTAGCCCCAAGCAAACATGACATTGTATGTAGCTCCAAGCAAACATGACATTGTATGTAGCTCCAAGCAAACATGACATTGTATGTAGCCCCAAGCAAACATGACATTGTATGTAGCCCCAAGCAAACATGACATTGTATGTAGCCCCAAGCAAACATGACATTGTATGTAGCCCCAAGCAAATATGACATTGTATGTAGCTCCAAGCAAACATGACATTGTGTGTAGCTCCAAGCAAACATGACAATGTGTGTATATGTAGCCCCAAGCAAACATGACATTGTGTGTTGCTCCAAGCAAACATGACAATGTGTGTATATGTAGCCCCAAGCAAACATGAAATTGGGTGTAGCTCCAGTAAACATTGTATTGTGTGTAGCCCCATCATACATGTCATTATGTAGCCACAGAAAACATGACATTCTGTTTATGTCTCCCCATCAATCATGATATTATGTGAAGCCTCAGAAAACAATTATAGTAGTCCCAGCTAACATGATATTGTGTATAACCATAGCAAACATGACATTGTGTATACCCTCAGCAACCATATTGTGTGTAGCCCCAGCAAACATGACATTGTGTGTGTTTAGCTCGAGCAAATACCACTTTGTGTGAAATCTTTATTATGTTTCACTCTTTTGGACAAAGAATCTTGGGGCTGCTCCACCTGTGGTATGTCATACCAGTGCTATCTACGATGATTTGGACTAAACCGTACAGTCAGTTCCTTTGTGAAGCTTTGTTTGATAATGAAAACACTATAGCACCTCTTATGGGTTTCCTAAAATAAAACATCAGTGTCTTCATCCTGTGTGGCGCAAGACAGGCAGTCACATTGTTGTCACCCCAGCAAAATTCAGCTGTTCAAGGCAGTTACAAAGCGGTGCCATTGGGCTAGAAAGGGATGGCTGTGTTTTGATGACTTGGCTGGTGTCATGGCTAGTTTATTCTAATTATAGCTTATTTAGACCAAGGCCTCTTGGAGAAAGCAAGTAAACACAGGAAGACACTAGTCGTTTTCAACACTGCATGACGCATGATAGGTTCTTACCCATGTATCACGTGATCTGCAAGATTTAGAACCAAAATATGATGGATTGCCTACCAGTTGGGCTCTTTGTTTATTCTTCTCGATGCTTTCATTGGAAGTTATATGGTTTTACATCACGTTATGATAAAAATAAAACCGCCTACATATACATGAAGTGCTAACTAGGAAATACCCATTTATTCATAAAAGGTTGGATTCAATGCATTGCCTAACGATCAGTGAGCGTGGGACAGACGTAGCTCCACCGTGTTTGTGTTACACATTTTACTTCCTCGTAGGCGGCCGCCCGTGTTTCAGCCACAACGCTAACCAGTCGACCGAAATTTCGAGCGTGTTAAGTCAGTTTTTATCAAGCTCAATAGTGACATCGTGTCAGAAGCTGGCGTGTAAATCTAAATCACGGGACGCCTAACAGCTAAGACAAAAGTGTACTGGGCTAGCACTAGCACTAGCAGTGTGAAATTTCTGCAGTTGACCCAAATCTTTAGTAATCTAAGGTAGGGAAAAAAAGGAAGAAGGTATGCACTGCGCGAGGGGAATGACCTGGCAGTAAAGTGGTGCCAAGCTCTCAGGGCCGCGGTGGAGGCCGTCAGGAATTGCTACCGCGCCTGTGTGTGTGTGTGTGTGTGTGGGGGGGTGGAGATGCTTAAATGTCGCTAATCTAGATGAAGCAGGCTTGTAAAGTTAATCTTGTCATGGTCGGAAGCGGCCATCTAAGTGCCACTCAAAACCTGACGAAGCTCAGTGGTCCGATCTTAAAACTCAGTCTCCTAGCCCAAACTTCCTCGTATGTTCGAACCTTGTTGTTTCTCATATTGCGCTACCACTGTTTCGGTTCGAGACAGTCAACCTCAGGCTGATTTCGACTCAGGACTGGTATTCAACTCTTTGCGTGATCAGAATCACGAACCGCAATGTGTGGCGATGAGAGACTGTCAGTTTAACAAACCGTGGAAAGAACTCCATTTGGGATAAAACAACTCACATAAACATGGCACACTTTGCTCCTACACAATTTGTCGGTGGATATTTTCAAGGCTTTCAGCAGACCTTTAAAACCTCTCAGCTTAGATTAGAGGATGTCATTGGCCATGACATTGAACTCGTTGCCTGTGTTGTGTCTCCGTCATCAGAGACCCAGTAACTAGCACGGTTGCCACGGGCAACGCCGCACCAACTTCTGGTTTAGTTTGTCACGTCAGCATTAGTGAGCCTCGGATAAACGCATCGTCTGTTTAAATGCCAGCTATCAGTGTGAAGCATGGTAACAGGTAAAGCTTCCAACAGTTTCCACTACGGCGGGTAGTTCGGATAAACGCATCGTCTGTTTAAATGCCAGCTATCAGTGTGAAGCATGGTAACAGGTAAAGCTTCCAACAGTTTCCACTACGGCGGGTAGTTCGGATAAACGCATCGTCTGTTTAAATGCCAGCTATCAGTGTGAAGCATGGCAACAGGTAAAGCTTCCAACAGTTTCACTATGGCGGGTAGTTCGGAGGCCTCAGCTGTGTGCTTCTTATCACAAGCTCTTCACGGTGCTAATCATATTCTGATTGTGGGTTATCCGCTCAGGCTGCAGCAGTGCAGCTACTTGACTGATACAATTAGAGCTACATGTATTTATCTGTCACTAATGGGGGCAAAATACTCTGTGGTGTGTGTGTGTATGTCTGACAGTGACCTTGATTTGTTGAAATACCGTAACCAGACTATCTCCAGTGACTTCACAACCAAAATAACAAAATACACCGTGGTGTGAGTGTGTGTATGTCTGACAGTGACCTTGATTTGTTGAGATACCGTAACCAGACTATCTCCAGTGGATCCACCTGAAACTGATCTGAGCAGCAAAGATCGTGGCGCTTTAATGCCTTGTCACTGCACTCTTACAGTAGTCTTAGCTTACTTGAAGGTCAAGTTCAAACTGCACGCCCTGTGTGTTGAGACAAGCATCAGCCACAGTGGCTAACCGTGGCGGTGTTGAGGACTCCGTGCACCTCAGCAGCCTGATGGCCAGGGTGGAGATTGTCACCAGTGATGTCACTGTTACGCCATGCTCAAGCCCTTTCGGCTTTATGAGTGTTCATTTTTTAATCGTCATCTGGCAACCTATCTCAGCGGATATAGATGTTCTTTGAAGGTCATCGATAGATGAGGAGCTGTAGCGGGGCCCAGTAGGTCAGGGTTTACCTCAGTTTGATGCATCTTGGTTTCTTCATGTAGAACTTCACCATGATGGCATCGATTAAAGAATTTCGTTAAACAAGATTTTTGGCGGTTTTTGCCTCTGTCAGTATCATTGCTTTTTCAATCCCCCTCCCCCCCCCCCCTTTTTTTTTTATTGCCAGTCACTTCGTTTCATGTCCACTGGGACCTCCTTGACTGCAAGCCAAGTCACTTATGCATGTAAAGGGTTACAGTGATTTATTTCTTTTAACTGTTAACTTTACTATGGTTAGAACAGAACTATGCCCACCGGCCCACGAAACAAAATTATTGACCTGCCCCAACTCTGTCAAGTGATCACGTGACATAGCTCGCTGTTCCGCTTCCTCTGTTCTGCTAAAATGTGTTTAGATCGGCTTCTCGGTCAGCTCCTCAATCCTCGGGAAGCCTCGCCAGCCAGCTAGTGGCCGGGCTGCCTGTTGACATATGGAGACATCATAGTGGTACCGTCGGAGAGACCGAGTTGTCAGGTCGCGTCGGTTGTAAACCATAATGGGTCTGCAACTTTTGATCCCTACTTCAAAACAGTTATTTTCTCTCGTTCTTCGAATTTCTACACACTTTTAAGTAATGGGCAGAATAAAAGTATGCTTTCACTTCTGGCTCAAGACAATCTGAGAAAAAAAACAAGGCAAGCCTCTCGAGATAGCTAAAACACAATTTGGTTTTGTCCCTGACAAAGGAACTAGGAATGCAATATTCACATTATCAATGTTAATGGAAAGATGTATTGAAGTTCAAAAGGATCTCTACATATGCTTTATTGACTATTCTAAGGCTTTTGACAAGGTAAAGCATGAAAAGTTGTTTGAGATGCTGAATCAGCTAGATATTGACGGAAAAGACTTGAGGGTGCTTAGAAATCTCTATTGGGATCAAACTGCTGCGGTAAGGGTAGGTGGAGAACTCAGTGAGTACACAAATATTAAAAGGGGAGTGAGACAAGGTTGTGTGATGTCACCAGACCTGTTCAACTTGTACAGTGAAGTAATTTTAAGAAACTTGGATGGAAGTGAAGGACTCAAAGCGAATGGTGAAAATCTGAACAACCTAAGATATGCAGATGATACTTCTCTATTAGCAGGATCGGAAGAGGATTTACAAAGGCTTCTAAATATTGTTGTAGAAGAGAGTGAAAAGCTGGGATTGTCTCTAAATGTAAAAAAGACTGAATGTATGGTAGTATCTAAGAAGAAAAACAATCCAGAATGCAAGCTTTTTAGCAAGGGAGAACAAATCAGGCAAGTACAGAAATTCAAATACCTAGGATATACATTGACATCTGACGGTAAATGCAGGACTGAAATTAAGAAGAGAATAGCCATTGCAAAGGCTTCTTTCCAAAAAATGAGCACCATTCTTAAAAATAGAAATATATCATTTTCAACCAAATTGAAGGTTTTGAAAACATATGTGTGGTCTATACTTTTATATGGATGCGAAACTTGGACAATAACTGCAGGAACCAAGAAAAATTTAGAGGCAGCGGAAATGTGGTTCTACAGGAGAATCTTAAGAATATCATGGAAAGGAAAGAGGACAAACGAATCGATATTAGAAGAAACGAATCAAGAGAGATCCCTCATAAAAACAATAAGGAAAAGGCAACTGAAATTTTTAGGCCACATATGTCGCCATATGGGACTGGAATTTTTATCTCTTACAGGCAAGATAGAAGGTACAAGAAGCAGAGGTAGACAAAGGATTACTTTTCTTGATAGCTTGAGCTCTTTTGTGACAGGAAACAACAAAGACAACATAGCCTTACTGCGGATGACGGAAGATAGGGACAGGTGGAGAATCATGATCGCCGATGTCTGTTCCAGACAGGGCATTTGAGAAGAAGAAGAAGCCTCTCGAGATCTTTGATCCGCCGTAATCGTCGTGAATTTTACTCACATTGCCTGTCAGTGTCACAGTGTCGGTCAGTCCGGGCAAGATTGCTGTCTAACTCATTCGATCTGGCGCTACTCTTGGAAATGATGGCTGTCTGTCCAAGGCCTTGCATCTAGAGCGGAGCGGACCGGAACTAAACTGATCAGCATAGGCAAAATAGAAACATGAGTTACGGATGGAAGCAGAGCAAGGAAGGAGACATTCATGTTAACTTTCATGGTGTATTGCTGAAAAACTACTTAAACCTTCGACTTAGTCGAGAACAGACTTACTGCGCAAGGTTTTACCGCTACAACTCACCTCGGCTAACCTCTGACTTATCAACAGACCAGCGTTCCGCGACATTGGAACTTTCACTTTGTACGATCATGTCGATAATGTGGCAGGACTTTCGCCCAAAGTTCGATCAACATCACATTCAATCTCTGAGGGTAAGACTTGTACAAAGTGCTGCAAGCATAATCAATGCCAGGGAGTACTAAACTCATCAGTCTTTATCTCATTCTTTGAACTAATGACTGTTTTCTCCTACTTCGATGTATGCAGGAGGCTATCTTTAAGAAGAAAAGATGGTGGCACACTGTTACGAATGGCTAATTTAAAAGAAAAACCTGTACACATATTGAGGTATTCACAATATAGTTAGGCTCCTATCAAGTATACAAATGGATAGTGAAATTGAGTCATCAAGATCAAATATTGTTTGAAATCAAGGTTTACGGACCGGTAGATTTTTAATGAAATTATATTTTAATACAGATCTCTCAGAAAAAATGTGTTACACATAAAAGTGCTGTATTCTCCTTCTTGCAACTTATGTGTAAATTTAAAAGCATACTCGCAGTTTATAAATAAATGAAATTTGTATAATTGTTTGCTCTAGGAAAGCAATCTTCTCCCCTCGTATCTTTTTTTAGCATAACGCGCGAAGCGATAACCTTACAGAAGATCAAAACTTTCTGTTCTCTACTTCAGTTTCTATCATTATTTATCTCGGTATGCCTTCTGTCATCCTTCCTGTAGCATATTACTCGTCTATTGTACCCTCGACTTCTTGTCAGCCATGTGACCCAAGATGCCTTCTGTCATCCTTCCTGTAGCATATTACTCGTCTATTGTACCCTCGACTTCTTGTCAGCCATGTGACCCAAGATGCCTTCTGTCATCCTTCCTGTAGCATATTACTCGTCTATTGTACCCTCGACTTCTTGTCAACCAGGTGACCCAAGATGCCTTCTGTCATCCTTCCTGAAGCATATTACTCGTCTATTCTACCTCGACTTCTTGTCAGCCATGTGACCCAAGATGCTTCTGTCATCCTTCCTGAAGCATATTACGTGTCTATTGTACCCTCGACTTCTTGTCAGCCATGTGACCCAAGATGCCTTCTGTCATCCTTCCTGAAGCATATTACTCGTCTATTCTACCTCGACTTCTTGTCAACCAGGTGACCCAAGATGCCTTCTGTCATCCTTCCTGAAGCATATTACTCGTCTATTCTACCTCGACTTCTTGTCAGCCATGTGACCCAAGATGCCTTCTGTCATCCTTCCTGAAGCATATTACTCGTCTATTCTACCTCGACTTCTTGTCAACCAGGTGACCCAAGATGCCTTCTGTCATCCTTCCTGAAGCATATTACTCGTCTATTGTACCCTCGACTTCTTGTCAACCAGGTGATCCAAGATGCCCTTTGTCATCCTCCCTCAAGTACAGTGGAAACCTCAAAAACCAAAGTCTGATTATTTGAATTCCTCATAAACCGAATTTTGCAAGATGATAGGTTATTTTTTTTCTCTTTGGCTTCTGTAGAATCGGACTCGTATTTCGAAGTATTTCTGATTTGATTCTCTTGATTCAAGGTCGATACCACCTCATAAGTCATCACAAAAAGTGCTACATGCATCTTTCAAGCACCAAGCATACTAATCACTGCCCAAGAGAGGCTGATCAGTGCGCTAACAAATCAAGAAGGGAGCGGATGCATTAACAATTAAGTGCCAGTAGCAAATCTGTACTGATAGTGATAGCAACGTGGGACGGGGGAAGGGGAGGATTGCTCGTTGCAGGCTCAATACACACTCACTCAGTGAGTCTTAGACTGTTACACCTATTTTTGTAATTCTAATACTCTTAATTGGAAGATTTAATCCAATTCGATACAATTTGAATGATGAGGTTTCCACTGTATGTAACTCATCTATTCTACTCTCCACTTCTTGTCTACCAGGTGACCCAAGATGCCCTCTGTCATCATTCCTGAAGTATGTAACTCACCTGCATCCAATGATGGACGCGTTCTGGCAGAGGCCAAAGCGAAACATATCCCAGAGCGATATTGTGTGGTACGACCACACTGCACTGGGACACAGCACCCTCACTAAAATCATGCAGCGTATTTCCCAGCAAGCGGGTGAGTCATGACACTTTAATTTTAATTGAAGAAGACATGGAAGCTAAATGTCATATCGTCAGCTTAGTTGTCACTGATAAATGATTTTCTCTGTTGCTGTGCTTAGGATATATACATTTGTACTTCCTCTTAATACTGGTTTTGTCAGAGTTTCTGCTTGTATGTTTCTCATCCTGAAGTTTTAGTTCATTACTTTTTTTCTTTCATGTTTTTTTTTTTAACTTTATTTTTCATTTTTGGGTAGTGGTGCAGATAAGTTTTGTCATCCTCTTCTTCAATTTCTTTTTTCTTTTTTTTTCGCCATGCTTTGTACAGGAGTGAGTGACAGTTACACAAACTATTCCATTCGATCATCCTGCATCCCCGTGGTGGAAGAGGCTTGTGAGCAGGCGCTGTTTGCAGAGAATGGTGGAGGTGGCGCAATTTCGGCTCAAGACTCTCATCAACCTACAGGTCAGTCTAGCTGATTTCAATAATCTTGTCACTGATTTTCTTTTTGCCTCATTTAGAAGATTAATCTCAGTTGGCTTGTTAGTTTTTGCATTGTGCTACAACCTTACAGCATCAGAGCTTCTCTCTGCTCTTTTAAGGTATGTATGTTACAAATAGCTCAATCAAGCTGAGTTTGAAACTCTTTAAGGTATTTCTCCTGAACATGAATCAAATCACCTGTTGAATTAAAACTATGATAAGTTGGAGTCAGTTTGATGGACTGCAGTGTTATTCATTGACAATCACAGAGTATTTAGTGAGAAATGATTTGACGCTGTCATTAAAAAATGTAGACAATTAAGTCTCTTCACTGGTCATCTTGTCCTCTACAGGTCCATTTATGTCACACTCAAACTCTGAAGAAGTTTCCAGTGATGATGGCTTGCCCCACTCGGACGGTGTTAACAGTGATGGAAGTTTGCCTCAGCATAGAACCAACGGCACCCACAACAACAGCAATGGTGGACCATTACCAGCTAAACCACCACGCCTGTCTCATTCCCTTGGGTCTTGTCACTCTAGCAGTCTTGACACAGATGATGGAGATCTTTTCGGTAATGAAAAACACAAATTGTAGTCCTTAAGATCATTTGTCATTGTTGGATTTTTTTTAAACTGCTGACATAATCAGTTGGATCATGTTTCAATGCCAGTAATGCAAATGTAAACATCCTTGCGTCTGGTTTCAGATTGTAGATTATTTGATTGTGACTTTGCAACATAACACACTGGTGTTTATTTTACAAATTGAAATTAGTTTTAAAGAAGGAAATGTGTAAATGGTGGTGGCCTTGAGATAAGCTATGCTGCTATTTCATTGATCAGCCTAAACGGCAGCAAAGGATTTTTTGTTTTAGCTATTATTGATCAATTGAAGCTAATTTATTTATGTTTTTTATGCCAGTCCTATAGGATGAATGTCTCAGAAATGTTAAGTTTTTGGTTATCATATATACTTGTTTTATTGAATATTTAGTATTTGAAAACATATTGATTAGCAAGAAATTAACAGTGATATATGCACTTTCAGTACAAATATCTTGAAATTTTGAGCGGCGCTCCAGTTCACTTATCTTCATCCAAGGCCTTATCTGTATCTGTCTTTCTGTATGACTAACAATA
Source organism: Elysia crispata (assembly GCA_033675545.1). Lineage (NCBI taxonomy): Eukaryota > Metazoa > Mollusca > Gastropoda > Plakobranchidae > Elysia > Elysia crispata. Next base: position 900,794 of record JAWDGP010007584.1, read on the forward strand.
TCTCAGTGGAGCTGTATCTGTGTCTTTTATCTCAACATTCATATTTCTCAATAAAATTTTTTTACCCACCACACGCTAGAGCTAATTTTAAGGCACACTGAAATCCATCACATATAGATGTGTTTCTTCATATAACTGATACAGCCTAGCCTTGAAGTGAGTTGAGGTAAATATACATTCAGTAATTAACATGTGAAAGTCTAGCAGTAGTCACACTAACTGTTTGGATTATTAATGATGGTAAGTTCAGTGTATTTAAATAGATGCCTGTTTCGGCTAGTCTGACCATGATGTTAACTTGTAGCTCTGTTTTCTGACATCTCCAGGTTTAATGCAGGCAAAGACGCAGGTTCTGGATCTGATCCGTGGTCTCATGGTGAAGGACATCCAGAAGTTTGTTGACTGGCTGAAGACAGTGAGAGTTCAGTACAGTGCTGGAGGTAAGTACCAACTGGGGGTTGTCATGTTGTATAGCATTCTTGGACTCAGTACCAACTGGGGTTGTGATGTTGTATAGCATTCTGCGGCTCAGTACCAACTGGGGTTGTCATGTTGTATAGCATTCTTGGGCTCTGTACCAACTGGGGTTGTGATGTTGTATAGCTTTCTCGGGCTCAGTACCAACTGGGGTTGTGATGTTGTATAGCATTCTGCGGCTCAGTACCAACTGGGGTTGTCATGTTGTATAGCATTCTTGGGCTCTGTACCAACTGGGGTTGTGATGTTGTATAGCTTTCTCGGGCTCAGTACCAACTGGGGTTGTGATGTTGTATAGCATTCTTGGGCTCAGTACCAACTGGGGTTGTCATGTTGTATAGCATTCTCGGGCTCAGTACCAACTGGGGTTGTCATGTTGTATAGCATTCTCGGGCTCAGTACCAACTGGGGTTGTCATGTTGTATAGCATTCTCTGGCTCAATACCAATTGGGGTTGTGATGTTGTATAGCATTCTCAGGCTCAGTACCAACTGGGGTTGTGATGTTGTATAGCATTCTCAGGCTCAGTATCAACTGGGGTTGTCATGTTGTATAGCATTCTCGGGCTCAGTACCAACTGGGGTTGTCATGTTGTATAGCATTCTCGGGCTCAGTACCAACTGGGGTTGTCATGTTGTATAGCATTCTCGGGCTCAGTACCAACTGGGGTTGTCATGTTGTATAGCATTCTCGGGCTCACTGCCATTCATGGTGGGTGAGTTCAGCTTGTGGATGGGTTGAAGCTAATGAGTTCCAATGCCTATCCATTTCTGGAATGCACAGAATTATTCAAGAAGAAGCCCACTTTCAAAAAAATATTTAGACGTGTCATATTTCCATAATTTAAACTTGAAGAGCTTCCCATTTATTTCTCTTTGGCAACTTGGAAGTTTTTATCAGTGATGCAAACTTCATGTTGACTTACATAAAACAAAAACTTGTTGTAAAAGGCATGGTCAGATCTATTCTTCGATGGTATTGACTGCATAGTCCCCATTAATTGCATAATAGTGAACCCATTTGGAAAAAATTATGTCAAAAAATTGTTTAGAGTTGGCATTACTGTTTTATACTTACTTGCCAGACTCAGGTGCAGCAAGCTGTCTTGATGATACAGATAGCAGGTAGAAAAAAAAGGGGGAGGGGGGATCCTTTTTGCAATGAAATTAAAGAGAAATAATTTTTTTTCTTAACTGTTCATGTAAAACCACTGTTAGAGAGAGACACAGTTATACTGTTTGGTTTATTCTATTTTGACCAAAACATCTCCAGTTGTGCTTGATTCCATGTTTCTCCTATGTTTACAGAGCTGATTGTTCTGTGCAGTCCTGTCGAGAAAAGTAGCGTGGAGCCAATCCCTGAGGATATTTTAGTGGATCGCAACGGCGTCACTAGCTCTAGGTCAGCGTCACCGGATAGAGAGACTGCTGTCACCTTGGGCCCCGGAATCCATTCTAACAATGTTCTCAAGAAGTCTGGGAGCCTCGACCTGTCTGACAAAAGACAGCGGCTCAAGAAAGAAGCTTCAATGGACCACGAGGATCCAAAACTGAAGCCATATCTGCCTGACTATTTTGGAAGCACCACCATCAAGCAGGTAAGGAGGCTTTGTTCACACATCGACATCTGCAATGTTAATTATAGAAAAAAGCTATTCTAAGCTCATATAGTTTGGTTAAGCGTTTGGGTTTTATTGTTTATTGTTTTAAAGATATTATTTCTATGTAACACATATTATTCTCTTTTTAATTCAAACCCTTCACCCTGCCCATACATATTCATCTTGCTTACCGCAAAAAGTTCATTTTCATTTTACTACAAATAGTATGGAAACAACTTTTGGCAGTTCACTTAACTTTTCAGTTACTATCTGATTGATAATGATAGAAATAAATTGTTTTCCTTTTGAACAGGTTGATTTCAACTGTCTGTCTGGAGTGCATTGCTCCACAGAGGAACTTGGGTCTTTGAAGATCAGCATCCCAAGCCAAGATACACTGCTCCTCACAATGGTACCTCCCAACCTACAAGTGATGCTTCACAGGAAACAGTACACATCTTACCTAGATGCCACAGGAGGGAGGGATGTGTACCGTGATCCTCTGCCAGAGAGGGTGTTTTACTCTGACAGCGAGATGGATATTGCTGAAGTTGTTGCTTCCATTCAGTCCTGGAAGAGACCTAGTCAGCATCTAAAGTCTAATGCTGCTGTGAACGGCAGTCCCATGAGAGTAGCCAGCAACCCCAGCCAAGCAGCCATCATGGGCACAAATGGTGGCTACCATCATCTGCACACTGGAGTTGAAACCCCTGGACTAGTGCCAGCCGTGCACATGTCAGGTTTTCACAAGGCGCCAGTCGGATCTGCCACCACGTCTGTACAGCTTCAACCCAACCACCATGGCCACCACAGCCCCAGCAGCTATCCTCCTGTCATGGTGATACCGGCTGCCCATCGCAGCTCAGCCAGCACTGGAGCATCCTTGTCCCGAGACCAGTATAAAGAAGGCCGCGGAGGAATCATGTCCATGTCGGGCTGCTTGGAGGCGCCCTCAGGTTTGTTACTCACACCAGCAGAACGCAACTCTCTCAAGCGAGGCTCCAGTACTGGGACCCCAATCCTAAAGAGGCAGGCCCATGTTCTGGACAGCAGCATGTATCCGGAGAATCTGACAATGCGGAGAGCAGCTAGTGAGGACAGCCCCCACCAGCCCACTAACTTGTCAATGAAACCAGGCAATGGAGGTCTCCCCTCTCACCTGGTGACAACAGCTGCCCCAGCATCGACCACTACCTCTGGTAGTGTAATTAGGAAAGAAAGTCCAGAGGCCAAGAAAGCCAGGGCTGAGAGGCTTGCTGATTCGTTGAGATACCACCAGGAGATTCTGCAGAACTCGCCGCTCATCAAGCGGCCTGGAGAGCGTAACTTCTCCGGGTTCCGTCATTGCTACGCCAACACTGTCCACAACCATTCGGTCAAGCCGGAGCCTTTGGACACCAGTTACAGCTGAGATGAAGCAGCACAACTTTTTTGTGGAAAAATTTTGTCAAGCAGTCTCCCCCCTTAAGCTGCTTGTGGCTTTTGTCCTCCCTCAGCGGAGAAGAGCTTTTTGTTGTGGCTAGGGTGGCCTAATGCCCTTGTACACCTACCATGTTCACGTGGTTTGGTAGTTTTATGTTGTTCAAATGCCATTTTCTATGGACCTAGGATGGAGCTGTCTTTTTTTGGTGCCTGCTTGTGAAAAGAGTCAAGCTGCTCACTCACTGAGGACAGCAGGCCTGTCTGTTTTTTTCAAAGACTAGCTCACTCATGTAGACTGTTCTTGTAAGAGTCGTTTGCCCTGGGCACAAGCACCATTGAATGGGTATCAAGGGAAGTAGAACATTACCTCATTGTTGCTTAAAGGGACAGGAGGTGAAGAAACTTAGAAAGTTCTGTTTTGTGATAATCATGGAATATGGCAACATACTTTGGTTGGGAATCTATTATCAATATTCAATCTCACTTCTTTGTCAAAGTGGTCAAACTAACAAGGCATGTATCCCATAAATGCCATTTTTGAAAATCTTGTATATTAGAGCATATATATATATATGCCGGTTGTTGATGGTATACACACATTAGATGTATTACTATGCTGTGCTTTATTGATTTATAATATTTCATTTTGATCATTTTTGTTAAAGATTGCTTTTATAAGGATTTTGAAATTTGTTATAACAATTTGTAAATACACTTGTTATAGTGCAAGTTCTTTGTGATAGAAATAAATACCTGAACACATATTTGTTCAGGAGGAATTTGTCCACAAGAACACAATGTTTGGCTAAGTTGTTAAGAAATCTTTTACTATGGTATTATCTGTTGGATTGTTGTTTTCTATGCTCTTGTCTTTCTTTACGTCAGTTCGTATAATCCAATATTATGTAATCTTGGTGATTATCTTAATGGGTTTTTTTTTCTCATATTAAGGTTGTACAATTATATTTTTAACATTTCAAACAAAAATAGTCCCCAAACTGTAAATTAAAGAAAAATCACCTTTTTTACAAATGTTTTTGTCTAACAAAACATATATTTCATGTTAGTAATTTTTATACTCAGCTGGAATATTTGGAACATTTACATTGTTTCAACAACGTCAATTGACATTTTCTGGTGAACTTTTTTTGTTGTGTAGGCTTTTAAGCTTGTCAAAAAATCAGCTGATGCCCTGAGGTACTTTCCTATGGGAAATGTGCTCCTCTTTCCAAGGTTTGTTTTCATTGAGTGGTAATTATATCAATTTCGGAATAAGGAACTAACATTTTGCCTAAGATATATTTTAAAGATTCCAGTTTTAAGAGCAAGAAAGTTTTTTGAATTCTATGTCAATTTTTTTTCAATTAAATGTTTTATAAGCAAGAACAGTTTCAGTTTTTTGTGTGCCCATGGTCAAAATTTATTAATTATTACTATACATGACCATCATATACAATACTATATATTGTTTTATAGTTAGAAGAAAAAATTCAGTACAGACGGCTAAGATAAACATTCAGCTTATATAGTAGAAGATTTTGAAAAAACTGTCTGAATCTCATACAGGATAGGAATGAGTCATGTGTCCCACATCAAATTTTAGGGTTTTGATATCTAGGGCAAGGCATTTGTGTTAACTTCTTTATGATAAAAGTTGGTAGAGATCATCTCATTTTCTTTAGCTTGTTAAAAAATAAGAATAAAGAGGAATTAATCTACTTTTTCAAATGCCTTCTTTTCATATTCAAAATAATTACATGTAGCTCAATAGGACTGGTTTTGCACTTTATAATAATTTGGAGTAAATAAATTATTGTAATATATCTATTAGAAAGCCATTTATGAAGACTTTACTGATATTTTTTTTTTATAATTTGTTGTAAAAAGATCTAACTTTGATAATTACTTTGCAGGCATTGTGTCCAGCTCTGTTGCAATGAAAAACAAAACAAAAGAGAAACATTATAAAATTTATTATAATTATTAAAATTTAGGCACACTACAAGAATAATTTTTTGTGTTCACCATCTTCATGTTGTGAAGTTTTTGTTGCCTTTATTGTTTTTGCAATTCTGTTTTTTGTGAGTAACTTTCTCTCTTTCTCCTCGGCTTAACTTCTTTGACTACTCCTGCTTCGACTTCTTCCAAGTGGTTTATGACTTGGGACTTGGCCCTGTGCTCTCTCCTTTAGCTCAGATGATACATTCCAGTGGTCAGTGTTAGGATCTTTAAATATAAATCATCAATAGAAGCCAGTCTTGTATAAACATGATTATTTTGTGTCCAATTTTGTGCAGCCATATCTAACAGAAATCCAGTTGAGAATTCTGCGCTTTTTATTTCTGTGCCTATACCAGTTATTCTTTATTTTTATACAGTTCCAGCAACTGACATCTGGCAATTGTTTGAGAATTATTTCATTGACTCTTTATGCCTCCCTATGAATTGTTAAACTTGTTGATATTTCAGTTTGAAGCCTACATGTGTTGTCAATAATTATCTCTGTACTGATCAATTGATTTAGCCACAAACTGATATGTAGAACTTTTTTTCCTTTTATTTCTTATTAGTTTCTGAAAGTGATGAGATTTTTTAAAAACGTTTAGTTATTGAAAGGGAAGAAAAACAATACACTTTTTTGCCAATTTTCATACTTTGGTCTTCTTATAAATTTCTTCAATTGCAGTGAAATAAAATATCTTTAGAAATCAAGTTTTAAACTGCACTTGATTAGATTGGTTTTTTTTTTTTTGGGAGGGTGGGGGGTTTGCATGCTTAATAACCACACTGAACTAGGGGTTATTTTTTGAATGTTCCTATAGAACTCGGAAGAGTTTTCCTTCAATCAGTTTTGTTTGAATATTTTAAACTTTGTATCTAATGAACATGATTGAAGAGCACATGCTTATGCTTTAGTTATGATTCCTCTCAATTATTCGAGTGTTTGGTTAACATTTTGGCTACAACCTTGTGACGTTGTCATTACACACTGCTCCAATGCACAGTGCAGTTTTTCTTGCTTTTTCTTTTAATTAAGAAACGGTCTGCTTCTTTGCTCTTTTGCTTTCTTCTATTTTTTTTTGAGGACTTTGAAGCTTTTTTTAATTTAAAGATTGAGTGTGAAATGTTCAGGAAAAAAGGAACTTTTCTGTACTGATGTTATTAGCTTTGGACTTGGATTATTAAAGTTGTTTACACAGCCATCTGTAGGAGGACTATGATTGCAATGTTTTGAAAGGGTATGGGTTGGGTCTAGCAAGCAAATTTTGCCTAATGTCAATTTTCTAGTTTAGGGTTAGAATACAGGTTGGGGTTCTAGCCTGCTGATTTGGAGGTTGGTGTCCACCAATAATCCTGTAGATGGAGAAAAACTTGATATATATTTATATATTTATAGATCGACAGTTGGGCAGTGGAGAATGAATTGGGATTCTGCTGCCTCATAGTTCAAGTGTAATTTTGAAGGCTCACTGAAGACAGCATTTTTACAGCTATGGCCAAAAATAGTAAATTCTTTACATTGTTTTTCAACTGAAGATCTTAATTCAACCATTAGGCAGACTACTTTTATTTTAACATAATCTTGTGTGATTTCAGCTCTATGTTCTCCCCTTGATCATAAAGAAGCATTTCTTGTTGTCTTGCTAGTGATCCCACCAAAACTAATGTTTGAAGTAAATTGGCTGCAATAGTCCAGTAACTCAGCACCAGAGATTGGTGTGAAACTGAGGCAATCGTTATAAAGGACACTATGGTTGTACTCACCTTCAATATCAACATTTATTGCCAGTTTTTTCAATACCATCCTGCTAAATGTCATACTTGTTTGTAAGGTTTGTGATAATTTCAAACCAGCTAGGACACTACAAATGATGACTTCTATTTCCATCACCAGTTTTTATTTTACAGTTTTAGTTTAAGTAATTTTACTGGACAGGCCTGACATGTGTCCTAGCTTGGCATGAAATGGATTTTCATGGTTAGAATATTTTAGAGTTTGTCCTAGCTTTGCATGGACTGAGTTTTCATGGTTAGAATATTTTAGAGTTTGTCCTAGCTTGGCATGCAATGTGTTTTCATAATTAGAATATTTTAGAGTTTGTCCTAGCTTGGCATGGAATGAGTTTTCATGGTTAGAGTATTTTAGAGTTTGTCCTAGCTTGGCATGGAATGAGTTTTGGTGGTTAGAATATTTTAGAGTTTGCCCTAGCTTGGCATGGATTGAGTTTTCATGGCATCATATTTTAGAGTTTGCCCTAGCTTGACATGGAATGAGTTTCATGGTTAGAATATTTTAGAGTTTGTGCTAACTTGGCATGGAATGAGTTGGGAGGGGGTGGGGGTTGTGATAGTATCTTTTCGACTTTTTGGTTTGGACAAGTAAATGTCTCTATGGAAAAAATGTGCTCTTTTAAAAAAAGCTTAATTGAAATTTTAATGTATGGTATAGTTAGGTATGGTTGATTCTGCTAGATAATCCTGTAAAGGAAAGTTCTGTCAATGAATAAGCTGGTCCACTGATTGTTAATTTTGAATAGAAATTCTTGTGATTTCAAAGCACTATACTTGTATGTATTTTTCTCACATTCTTCTCTTTTCCTTTCAGTTCTAATCATATAATTGTATTTTCTGATGAATTGTAGAAAGTCTATTGCAGTAAGTTAGTTGGACTGCAATGTAACACCCATTTAATTGGCATGTATTTATGTAACCATACCATTTCACTTAGTGTATTACAGAAATTTTGCTTTTTGGTGTCCACAGTGGTTGATTTTTTCGTTGTATATCTTCAAGTCGATTTGTATTACAGCCGGGCCAGCAAGTTTTGATTTAACCCAAGCTTATCACTGATATAAATGTTTGTATCTGCAAGTTTATCTTCCACGTGATCAGCTTGCTTTCTACATTTTTTTTTTTACATTCTAATTTGCAGAGACAAAACATAAACCTATAATATTCGGATTTATTAATAATAATAATAATAATAAAAATAAATAAATAAACAAATAACTCCAAGTGTAGAAATGTTCTTTCTTGTAAAGGTTTGTGCAGTGTGATCTATAACTTTGAGAGTAACAAACAATTTTATAATGATCAATTTTTCTTCAAGACCATTTTTCTCTAGCAACTTCAGTTTTTACTTTTAGTTTTATTCTTTTATCTGTTTTTCCTCGACTTTTGAAAGATAAACTCATACTATTACAAATAGACTGAACCGTCATGTAAATATGTGTGATCCAATGTCGCAGCTGGACAAGCTGAGTGAGTGGGTGTGTCTCCAACCTTGTCAAGTCCCACACATAGTTCACTTGCCCAGTGAAGACGACTGCTTTTACATGCCAAATTTTCTTATCATTTTTTATTTTGAAACTTGTTCACTATGATAGCAATGTAGCAATGTTTGTGTCTTGCTTTGGATTTTGTCATAATGCTCAAACTTTGAATTAGGAATTTTTTTTAAATAATCAATAATTCTAGTGACTAGGTTCAGGTATTCTCTGCTGTTGCTTAGTCAAATCCATCGCCAGAGAGTGAGATGACATCACCCACACTTCACATTATCATGGTTAATTTTTATTTAGCTTTCTTTAAATACAGATTTTAGGACATAAAAACTCAATATTCTGTTGCTATTGTTGTTAATGATTACCATCAACTTTATTTAAACCACTTTTCATTTCTATTTTTTGGCTGCAAATTTTTCTATTTCAACCTGAACTCTAACTCATTTTTATACTTTGAATTTAGTTGTGGTTACAGCTTTTGGTAATCGGGTTACAGGGTTTATTGTTTGGAGTTCTAATGTGGCGCTAAGCTAACTGCAGGTTTGTCCAGTTCCCAGGAATGTTTCAGTAACACAGGTGATATTCTTATAACATGCTTAGCCTCACTTGCCCAGGGTTAAAATTCTTGTCATTGGTTCCCTTTCAATTTAAAAAAAAAAAGTGAAACATTCTGTAATTGAAGTTCTCAATTAAAAAAAAAAAAAATGAAATATTCTGCCATTTGGTTCTTGCTCTTAATGCAATGGTCTTTACCTGTCAAGATGTTGCTGTATTCACCAAAACAAGCACTATGTATTTTATTTCAACAAAACAATAAGCTACGTAAATTTTGCCTCTGTCATTATTTGTAGATCATTGAAGGTTTCTGAGTTTATGATTCCGTAAAGATCCTTTTTCTTTTTTTTTTTTTATCTTTGGTAGGCAGCTCAGCTAGAGATTCATCATTTTCTCGGTCTTATCCCCCGTCACACTGGTGATGGCAGTATTCTAGTTAAACACTCATCACTCTGCGTTAAACCTGCAAATTCCATCTTCAATGAATAAGCAAAGATATCCAAATACTTCTACCTTCAATCGTATGTCTGAATTTTTTTTTTTAAATAGAAATCACAGATCAAGCCACAGCACTTTATTTTGATCGATGTTTATGGATGAATTTTCTCATAAATATGTACCCCGTAGCATTTTTCTGTATTGTTTTTTTAATCTGTCATTTCCAGACTTAATTTTTGTCTCGAAAGAAGGTTTTTGTTTCACTCTAGAGGTAAAACGATAAAAAGAAATGAAAAAAAAAAAAAACCTTTTCGTCTTATAAAATGTAGCATCAATGGACAAAAGTTAATTGTGTAAAGATGAAAGACTCATGTGATTATTAAAAGACACGTTTATTCAAAATTTTGTGTGGGTATATTTTATTTTGATGATACATGTTTAAGTGTTTTTGTTTTTCATCTAATAAGAGCATTTGTGGGAATGATTTATGGGTGATAGATGTTGCCATCTAAAGAGCAAAAAATGAATGATTGAAAATTGAAAGCAAAGTTGAGAGAGCTGGTGGTTGTTTGCTAAACATGCCCCATATCAAATGGGAGATAATGAATCAAGCCATTCCTACAGATCTAGTATAGAATGAATAAAGGAAGTTATTTTAATTACTCCTTAAACAGTGAATATTGGACCATGCAGACTGGACCACAAAGTACTGGTAGCAGTGCGCTGTGCTCTGTTTACATACCAATATACATATGGCCATATCTAACTCCCCCCTCTTTGCATTAACATTTTTTTTTTTTTAAGAACAAGAGTTCTCTAGGTTGACCATACATAAATTCATTTTTCTTATGGTTAAGCTTTTCCCTTCTTAAAAATCAGCCCAGTTTCATATCTAATTCATCTAGATTTAAGGTCTAGACCAAAAATGGATCTTTAGATCCAGACATTGTTATCCATAATTTATGAAGACTTCAACCACATTTCTAGATTTCATCATTTTTTCCTGAGAGAATATAAGGGCCTCAATCAAGATGAAAGCACAGATCTAGACTCTCCATGGATATAAAAAGAGCTGCTGGTACTACTTTATATACCCTAGTGAAAAGTCGCCATGACAGAAGAATGAGGGGCACGTTTCACATTGACCAGTCAGTTTTCCCCATCATTTACAAGGTAAAAATTTCAACACCTGGTAAATAATCATTCTATGATGATGTGAGTAAGGCTCTACACAATCTAGGTGCGCTCTCTCAAGTATGAGCTCTGTTATATTGTATCCCTTCACCATGGTGAGGCTGTCTCAGGGTGGTAATGCCTCCAATCCCTTTATCTCGAGTGGAGTTTCAGCTTAAATGACTTCAAGTTAAGCTCCAGGCATCCTATAATTTAATAATTTAAGAGACGAATAATAGAAAAGACCTTTTTTTAGGCATAGCCAACAATTGATATGAATATGGAAAACACAAAATGATACTAATCTACAAGTAGATGGGGATAATTGTCAGTTAAAAATTTCAGTACTATTTTCTTATCATTTTTCTTTTCTAGCCTATGTAGAAATCATATATGTGTCATGAATAAAGAAACAGAAGACATATTTGAATGATTCAATAACAAATTTATTTTCTATGAGGAGGAATAATGCCATATTTTCTTCCTTGCTGTTCCAGAGCTTCCAATCTGTAGAACCCAATTAATACTGGGAAAAAAATTTTGAAAAGGGAAAAATCCATGGCTCAAACAGAACCTATTTCTATTTCCCCTGCAGGCTGGATGAGAGAGAGAGAGAGAAAGGGTCTCTGTGTGTGTGTGTGTGTGTGTGTGGGGGGGGGGGGGGGGGGGGAGAGACCATTTAAGGCAAACAAAAAAAAACAAATGCCTTTCTCATGATTTTACTTTTTGCAACTTTCACTTATCTATATTAAGAAATTTGTGTTATTTTTTCAGCTATTTTTATTGTGGACAGCTTTTTTTTACCCTGCCAAGCATTTTGTGATCAGCCATTTCATAAGGCACTTGCATTACTCTCTCTGCTAACCATTAAATACTTAAAAAACTCTCTTAGCATTATGAGCTAGCAGAACTGCTACACACCAGCACCTTTACATCCATAACAGAAACAAAAATCTTATTTACAAAATAAACCAAAACATCAGCTTTTCTAAGCCTTTACAATAACAGAGAACCCAAATAACAAAAAAAAAAAAAAAAAAAGGAATGAAGAGAAGAGCCTACTTTGTTGAACATGATTTGAGTTGCTCAGCATTTCATTCCTCTTGATAAAATGACATCAAATTTTTCTTTTTTGAATATCACAGCAAAAGATGGGGAGAACATAGACACAAGCCTTCCCTCTTGTGCCATGTGACTCTGCTCAATTGCTTTCTGACAGGAACACAGCCATAACTTCCATAATTATGTTCTGCATTTATTTTAGTTGCAAGCTTCTTATTGCATAGTTGAGCAAGCAGTGGCAAACTACACACCCCTGACATACACACTTGAATTGAACAAGATATATCACAGAATATACGGGATAGAATCCCTTCAGTCTAAAAAAAAAATTAAAAAGAACAGTGATTTTCATCTACCAAGTCTATATCCTGTCGACAGTTTATCAATTCATATCAAAGATATCAATAACTGAATGAAATTCTTTAAACATCAACAATTCTACACCATTGTGTTTGCTTTTCACTATTGAAATGAAGTTAATAACATCGAGGAAGAAAATCTGACTATCCCATAAAGCACTCACAAAAGCGCAGGCAGCTGGTTACATGATGCCACGTAGTTGTGTTTGCCCTTGACTTTGGCCTAGTACAGCAGAATGAAGAGATGAAAACAAAACTAAAAAAACATTGTGAAGTATGCCCAGGTTTGAAGCTGATCTGACCATTTATCTCAAGTACAACTTCATTAATATTTTCCATGAAAAGCTAACACTACAAAAACCAAATTCTGAAACAATCTCTATCCCTTTGATTTCTCCTTTCATGCATTTGTTTTAAAACAAAAAACAAAAAAAAAAACCAGTCCAACTTTGTTGGAAGAAGTATAATTATCTTTGAAATATGTCTGGACTCTCGATGCATGTGAAACAAAATGGTATGCTATTGTTCTTAAATCAGTTTAAGTACATATGCTGAATTGTTGCTCGCAACTTTGGCCTGGAAAGTGCCAAAATAAGCAACAGAAAAAAATTTGCCAAACCTAAATAAGGACTGACTAAAGACAAACAAAAAAATAGAGCCCAGATACAAGCATTACAGTTAAAAACCAAAAAAAAAGTATTACAAAATTCCAGTATTAAGTTAAAAGCTAGCTCAGTGAACTTTTGGATCCCAACTGGCTGGATATCTTTCACTGCAGAGGGTAGCATTGCCTCTTAGTCTTCTTACAGCATGGTCAAAGTCATACATAATTCTATGGTGATGAGCGAATGAGTGATGAAGAAAGACATCGACTTGTTGCTCCGAAATGATCAATGCTCTGTCCTAACCTTTGGTATCTGTAGGCGTCACAACTGACCCCTGGCTGCATTCACAAAGTGTCACAAAAAAGGTGATTAACATTCTTAGCCTTTCTTTTTTTGTTCACCAAAAAGATAATTTTATTACTGAAATAGTTTTCAGATAAAAAAAAACATTTTCAGCCAAAACTAGCTTCACTTGATGGGATTTCATGGTTGTTATTGCCAGAAATGGAAAGACAATTTTCAGAAACATTTCCACAACATTCGTGTCAAACACACTGTAGAAATCACAAAAAAAAAATTATATTTCCCTCTGTGACTGAAAAGTGAATGCTTTGTGTACAGACACCACAGGTCCAGGCATCTAACCATTTTTGTGTAAACTTGGGTTGGTTGAGATGCACATTCAAACTGTGCAGCCGTACTGTTGAGCCTACAGTAGGATTTTGATTCCTGTCATGTCAGGAATGTCTTGTTTCTTTGTCTTAGTGTCTCTTGTTGCTGGAAAGGGATTTTTGTTCCTTAGTCCTTTCCTGAAGGGACAGTAAGTTGGGCTTTCACTTAAACATGGTATGCCGTCATAGATCTACACATACACTGGGGAGTTGTTGGATTCTTGCTCATTGTTCTGGTGCTGCTGCTGCTGTTGCTGCTGAAGCTGTTGATTTTGCTGAGATGGTGATGGCGTAGAAGGCAGAGAGCATGGATGACCACCATCGTCAAAAAATCTCCTGAAGGTGAACTCAAAAAATGCATGTTCTGGATGTTTCCCATTCTCGGTTTTGGACTCCGCCTTTTTGGAGCCAGCCTCAGAGTCGTTAGTACGAAGCTTATCTGGGTCTACGGGGTCAAAGTTTGAAGTATCAGTCAAGAAACGAATGGTAGGTTTCTCAGGAGCAGGCTGACGGCGGAGCCCTTCAAAGTTTATGGTGGCAAAAAAGGGGTGTTGCTTTATTTCTTGTGCCCCATTCCGCCCAAGCCGTGACTCAGGCCCTTGCAGCAGTTGGCGAATTAGGTCTTGAGCCTCAGGAGATATGCTCATACAGTGCTGCATGTTCAGTGTATCCTTCCAGTGAATCACCTGAAATAGTGGAAACAAATGCGATCAGTTCTAGAATTACATTCTTTAGCATCAACCCCTAAATTTGTTTGTTGTTGAAGGGCATATCTTAAGTCAGTTTAAAAATCAACAGGCCTGACATCATTTTTACTAAAAGCAAATCTTAAAAAAAAAAAAAATTATGGATTACATCCAGTTTTGAATTTTCTTTCTAAAACTGCATTTAAAACTGACTGTGAGAGGGAGCACCAGAGGATAGACTGTTCTAAAGCAAACCTTGGAAGTGACTGTGAGAGGGAGCACCAGAAGATAGACTGTTCTAAAGCAAACCTTGGAAGTGACTGTGAGAGGGAGCACCAGAGGATAGACTGTTCTAAAGCAAACCTTGGAAGTGACTGTGAAAGGGAGCACCAGAGGATAGACTGTTCTAAAGCAAACCTTGGAAGTGACTGTGAAAGGGAGCACCAGAGGATAGACTGTTCTAAAGCAAACCTTGGAAGTGACTGTGAGAGGGAGCACCAGAGGATAGACTGTTCTAAAGCAAACCTTGGAAGTGACTGTGAGAGGGAGCACCAGAGGATAGACTGTTCTAAAGCAAACCTTGGAAGTGACTGTGAGAGGGAGCACCAGAGGATAGACTGTTCTACAGCAAACCTTGGAAGTGACTGTGAGAGGGAGCACCAGAGGATAGACTGTTCTAAAGCAAACCTTGGAAGTGACTGTGAGAGGGAGCACCAGAGGATAGACTGTTCTAAAGCAAACCTTGGAAGTGACTGTGAGAGGGAGCACCAGAGGATAGACTGTTCTAAAGCAAACCTTGGAAGTGACTGTGAGAGGGAGCACCAGAGGATAGACTGTTCTAAAGCAAACCTTGGAAGTGACTGTGAGAGGGAGCACCAGAGGATAGACTGTTCTAAAGCAAACCTTGGAAGTGACTGTGAGAGGGAGCACCAGAGGATAGACTGTTCTAAAGCAAACCTTGGAAGTGACTGTGAGAGGGAGCACCAGAGGATAGACTGTTCTAAAGCAAACCTTGGAAGTGACTGTGAGAGGGAGCACCAGAGGATAGACTGTTCTAAAGCAAACCTTGGAAGTGACGGGACATAAGTGTCTATCACAGGCTCACTGATTGCTACAACCAAATTTGGCTCACAGTATAAACCAATCACACTTGACACTATTCCTATTTGCCTCTGAATCTATTGTTTGGCAGAACTAGTCTTACTTGCAGACTGATTTCTATCTTGTATACTTAGGGGACCAGAACACAAGGTTATATCACGCTAACAAAGCTGATACTTTTGATCAAGTTCTTTTCTAATCTGCAGAGCTTTGTTGAGGGAAACATGTCCCTTTAAATTCCCTTCTTGCAGCCACCACATCAGCTGCCTTTGTTATGGCCAGGGTACACTTTGGTAAGTTACAGATGAGGAAAAAAAAAAGTACAGAAGTGCTGAAAACAATGAGCAAAAAAAATGCTACTTCTGTGAACTGTATTTAAATCAAACAAAAATTCCACCCCCTGTACCTTGTATTGAGTCTCTAAGGGTGTGTTGGCGTAAAATGGAGGCTGTCCAATCACCATCTCATAGAGAATGACTCCAACACTCCACCAGTCGCAGACCTTTGTGTAACCTGCAAAAATATATAACAAAAGTGTGTAAAATCTCAAACCAGTTATTAATAAGCAATGTATGAAAAGAGAAACAGGCACAACTCTTCAAATATAAGTATGATCATTCAAACTTCTTACTCACACAAATTCAAGACATATTAGAATGGTAGCATTAGTTTTTTGGGTTTTTTTTTTTTATATCACAAATCTTCAAAAGAATCAAGCATGTTTGAATCTAAATATTTTAAAATGTATGCACTTGGTAAAAAGATGCAAAACATATGCTCTTAATATCACAAGATTGAAGGGTTTTTTTTTAAGTAAACGAAAATAAATCTTTCCATCTTTTTTTTTTTCTCAACTTAATTAACTAATATAAAATCCAAGACAACGCTTTTTTTTTTTTTTAGAAGTTTTCTCCTTTAGAGCACAGCATAAGGGCACGCAGTTTTTTCCTCTAACAAGCAGCACATTGTTCAAACAAACAATAAAAATGATATGATTAATTTAAGTTTTCTCTCAATCAGAGGACAAGAAGATACTACAGAAATCATCAATGTTCAACAATGAGATGCCCTTTTGAAACATGGAAACTATAAAAGCTATCAGAGTATGAGATTTGCATATGTGTCAATTAGATCATAGCAGATAACAGAAGTAGGATTTTTAGAAATTGGGAGATCTTCTGGCATTTGATAAGGTTAAACGTGAGGTGACCTTGCCAATACTGTAGTTAGCCATCACATAATTACATCAAAGAACTTATAATGTGAAATCCAAGAGGATCACTTCACACACCTAATCGTAACAGGACCTCTGGCGCAATGTAGTTTGGTGTTCCTACTAAGGAATGTGCCTGACCCCTTTTCTGTTCCCGTTGCCGTCTCTGTTCCAATGGCTTCAGAATTTCACACCGACACTGATCATCCAGTTGGCAGTTTACCTCCATCGAGTCTTGTCGGGCATGGCTACCATCTGCAGCAAGAAATAGCAAGAAAAAAAGAATGCAATCTACTACTTTTTCCACATCAATATCATGGTGTTAAAACCATCACTGTGGTGTTCGATTCAGTCCTTTAAAAAAGGAGGGCAGACAAAAATGGAGAAACGTCTTAGATTTGATTTCTAGTCTAATTCAACAAATGTGATTTAAATTGCCTATTATTTTAATAATCAGTAGAATGTGTTGGGCAGATCCATAAAATTCAACTGAACAAAATCGGCTTTAAAATTTATGTCAGTATAAACTCCCTAATGTACCATTAAAAGTAGTCAACTACAGATTCTCTGATTTAGCTATTTCATGAACGAGTCAAATTTGTACATTAAAAAAAAAAAATAACTATTTGAAATGCCATTGGCTCTCAGTATTGTTCTGAATAGCCTTTTGAGGTTGAAGAAAATCAAGAAAAGTCCTGATTGGAAAGAAAATTTCTCAGTAGCGGTACACAGTTGATAATAGTAAATGTAAGTGCATAGGAGGCTTCACCAAATCATAACGTTTTTGAGAAATATCAACCTTGATCTTTCTGCCCACAACAATACTAGTCTTGAATTCAGGCATATGTACATTTTACAAGACTCTGAGCGTGTGTGTGTGTGTGTGTGTGTGAAAGAGAGAAAGAAGCAGACATAAATAAATGAGATTTCAAGAGGTTAAATTCTTTCACAAGCTACTTAGTTTAACGACAGTGCATGTCAAAACAAGCCTACAAAAGAATTATTAATTTTATGAAAAAAAAAAATAGTTTCAACAACTACATGTAATTAAGTCGATATATTATTGATGAGAAAAGTATTATTGTGAACTTTGTTGACTCTAATATTCTGGTAGTAAACTAAATTTCAGTTGAACTTCAAGTTGTGATCTTTTGATTTTTACCAACATAGTTTTCTTTACAAAGAATTCAGAACTCTATCAGAAGTCCGGAGTACTGAGAATCAGGTAGCAGTTTTCAGGGGTATCTATTAGAGATAACTTGCAGGTCACCCACACTACTGTAGAAATAAAAAAAAGTTTTATAAGGAAAGAGGAAACTGCAAAACTCAAGAACTGAATCTGATAGAAATCAAGTAGTAAAAATATCCAAAATTTGTGAACATCAAAACAACTTGAAACAAAAACCCGCACAGATCAATAACAAAATCAACAGACAGCAGAGTAGATGGGGCAGGGTGGTACTGGCAGATATTGAGATAATGTTTTGTTTTTTTTCCATTGATCTTGCAATTTCAACAGATCTGTAGGTTAACAAGGATAGTATAGAATTGACAAATGAACATTATTTTTAAGTGCTAAGAGATTGATTTATGTTCACAGGCCCCTTCAAAAACTAATCTAAATATGATATCAAACTCTGATCCCTAATTATCTTGATCCCTCATGATAAAAAAAAAAACAACTCTCAAACCTTCGTCACTGAAATATTATAAATTAAATTACAACATAGCATTAGTAAGACAGGTAAACTGAGTTGTTATTCCAATCCCGTAAGGAAAAAAAAGGGACAGTGTCTAGTTCAACTTAATCTGTATGCATAACGTACAAAAACCCGCTGATTAGAGGATTAATAATCACAGAAAAACAAAGAGAGATCTTTATCTTAACCTATAGAACCAGATCAGTTTATCACCGATATGTTTAAAGAACTACTAGAACAATGGTTTCTGCAATCTCTAGCCTGCTTATGGAAGTTTCTCTATGGTACGCCTCTATAGCTTCCGAATCTAAAGCAGACAATTGGAGAACTTCTCACTCCCGAGTCAGTTTAACTGATCGTGTCACATGCCCTGTCCGACTCTGGGTGGCACAGATTAGACTGATCTATCAATGTTAATTATAGCTTCAACCCATAGACTGAGCAGTCCTTTCAGCACATTTTTCCTGAACTTAGCCTATTATCCATCAGACCTTTGAGGAGTGAAGAAAAATTGCAAAAAGCCATTCTCAAGAACCAAATGCCAACCGTAAAGATTTTCTTGATTTACTAGCAAGAGAAAGTTAGTGTCCCTGTTATCCTAAAGTTATGGAAGCTGATATTCATGGAGAACTGATACGAGCAACTGCAATACTACATTTGATCAGCAAAGTAGATCCAGTTGTGGTGGCTGGATGATTGGAAGGTGAGAGACATTTCAAACTTGTCTTCGTTATAAGATCACAGTGACCAGCTCCATTAGGTGTCTGGTGTTAAAATCATTTATTTGAAAGACTCTCACGAAATTGACTTGATTGGTTCAAGAGCTTGGTGTTATAGATCATGATTGGCACGAAATAGCACATAGTGATTGGATTAGTCATTGTGCAAAGCTTGAAATATACTAGCAAACTAGGGGAACTTGTGATTAGCTTTATCGATAAAAATTGTCTTATTTTTCTTCTCGACATGATTTTATGCGCTTCATTTACTCTTATTGTTATTATATGCCCTAAATGAAACAAAAAAGTTTTTAAAAAACAACCCGAGCACAAAGATTAAACAGCAAAGTTTCAGAAAATGTATACTTTTGTAGGTGTCCAAAAACTTTAGAGCGTAAAAACAGCGTATCAACTCCCAGATATTTGATTTTCACAAGCACAGGTTCTCACAACTGTAACGGGCTCTGCACCCTTGTCCTGGCTAATCAGTTAGTGCTTTACCTGAGCCGGTCTTCAAGGGATAAAGAATTATCATTGGTTTTGAATTACTCTTCTGATCTTATGTTTTTAGTGCATACAGGACGCTGGTTCAAAATTATTAATGCAGCAGCTTTTCTTTTAGTTTCTAACTAATCTTGCTGCATTGCTTTGAATTTTTGCAATATTGCTAGAAATTCATTTGGCAAACTGAGAGCAGAGAATTGCCCTAATCCAGTTTGGAAAGATTTAATGCAGGTTTCAATGTATTTTTTTTTTTATGACTTGGTGAAAAACGAAGCAAAATGCAATTTTGCCTATCAAAATGTGTGTTAGAAGTGATTGTTAATGTGTAGCTTCACTTCTATTTGGCAGTCAATATAGGCACATCAGATTTTTGGCTCGTAGATTGGAGTGGAACAAAACCATTTCGGCATCATTATGATCTATTTGGGAGTTTTTTAAATGCCCTCTTACTCTTAGTTTAAGAGGCTATG
Source organism: Elysia crispata (assembly GCA_033675545.1). Lineage (NCBI taxonomy): Eukaryota > Metazoa > Mollusca > Gastropoda > Plakobranchidae > Elysia > Elysia crispata. The sequence goes on from JAWDGP010007584.1 coordinate 920,834, forward strand.
AGTAGACACTATATTTTGCAACTCTTAAGATGGAGTTTGTGCTCAAGAATCCAGTCACTGACATAGGCTGTGCATGCTGCCAATAAACTAAGTTTGGCTGTGAGTTCAAATGATGGGAGTGATTTGAAAAGCTAAAGGATGTAAATGGTCTCTGAAAAAAAACCAACTGAACATGACTAAAAAAAACTTGAGCACACAAGTAGACCCTATCATTTAAGGTCTTAATATAAAGAAGAAGATATATACTTTTGATTAGGAGTATGATCATGAGTAACTGATGAACTTTTAAAAGCAGTTATCTACACCTTGGATACCTTGGATACCTGAAGAGAACCAGAAGATTCCTCACTTTCTTTCTCAAATTCTACATCTAAATTTAGGAATCTGAGGTAGGTACAATGATATCAAACCTTACCCAAATCTAGATTATCAAAAATCTGGTGCCAGATCAACATAACATGTTTAGATATTATCTAAACAAGCAATTGACACTATTCTTACAAGGCTCTGGTATCTAGAATAGACTAGCCTAGACCTATATCTCAAAGTGCCTTGTAAAATTTAGATTCTAGAAGAGATAAGATCAAACGATTTCGATCTAGATAAATATCTAGTTTTGATCCAGTCTAGACTACATTAACTATTGAAAAATTTAGGTAATTTCCACAAAGAATAAATTTTAAAAAATTTGTATCTAAATCTAGATGATGCAGACTTACATAAAGACCTTAAAGCAATAAGAAAATGCATCTAACAATGTCAATTAAAAACAGAAATCTAATATTAATAGTGATCTAAAGTAATTAGCTTCAAACAGCAAGAATCCGGAATTAGGGCAGCATGGAAACTGAAAATAGAAAGATTTCTAGAATGTGATTTTAGTATTAAAGATTTCTCTAGTTTCCTAAGAAATCTAGTAGTAGCAACATTACAAATAGCCACTAGTCTATATCCACATTCCAATTTGTCTGCACAATTAAGAGTCTCACAAAAATAGAGGCAAAAAAGTTTTTAAATGGGAAGTACCCAAGGGTGTCAAAATTTACACCTAGACTTAGCTGTGGGCCTACTTCTAACGGGAAGTAGAGAATAATAAACAAAAAGTGAAAATCAGTAGTTCCTTGAGTTTGTCTTTTGTAAAGATAAAGTATAAAATAAGAAGATTTTACATGAAGATAAGAGCTGAAACCAAAAGCAGCAGAAAAGTCTCAAATCAGACTGAGTGATTTACATCCCTGAAAGTTGTGCTGTACCATGAATTGAAATTTCAACCATCTAGCTTCAAATCCCAAGCAATGCAAAAAAATAGACACCTGTGAGTAAAACTCTAAGTGTGGTCGAGCCACCTTAGAGGGTCATTGGTATTGAGAGAATAGCTGCTGCTCATGTGACTTCATCATATATTATACATGTACAAAAGATATTAGACAAACCTTTCTGGTAATATTTGGAGTTGTGAGTCCATCTAAAGCCAGTGCAGAGGCCGAAATCTGTGAGTTTTATGTGACCATCTTTATCTATGAGGATATTGTCTGGTTTGATATCACGATGTATAAAGCCCATCCGGTGAACACTCTCTATAGCCAAAACAAGCTCAGCGATATAGAACTGAGCTAAGTGCTCATCCAGAATCTCCTTGCGGATTAGTTGACCCATAAGATCTCCACCTGGAACATAATCCATGACAAAATAAAGGTTTTGCTCGTCCTGAAAGCTATAGTAAAGCTTCACTACCCACTCATTGTCTGCCTCAGCTAAGATATCCCGCTCAGCTTTAACATGCGCAACCTGATTCCGCTTGATAACATTTGATTTGGTAAGCGTTTTCATGGCATACAATGAGCCCACATCTTTCTTGCGAACCAATGCAACTTCCCCAAAAGCTCCCACCCCAAGAGTTTTTATTTTATCAAACATGCAAGGATCCATTTTTGCCCGTTTTAATCGAATGTAGTTGGACTCCTTTTGATGGAGCATCTTGCGCATCTGCCGAGCGGCTTCCTCTGACAATTCCGCCTTGGCCATTTCCTTCTCCAGCTGCAGCCGCCGGTTCATGCGCTGAGTGTGCGACTTAAGTACATTCTCTACATGTTGCTCCATGTAGAATTTGAATGCTTGTGGTGAATACACTCGAACCTTTGTGTCACAGCGCAGACGATCACGTTCACGAGCCTCCGACTTGCGTTGAGGAAGGGGAGATAAGCACCTCGTAGTTTCCTGCTGAGAGTTCACAGGCTTCATTTCTCCACCTATACCAGCCCCAATTGCTGCTGCTGAAGATGATGTAGTGCATGCACTCACACTGGAAGCGTCCGTGTCCGTCTCATCTGTTTCTGATGGTGGCGTGCTACTCTCGGCCTGTGGCGGGGGTGAGCTGTTGGTGTCCCCTTGCTGCTGGAGCTTTGGGGCTGAGGACACAGTGATGGATGACACTGGTAGCTGAAGGCTGATGGTGGCACTACTGCCAGAAAGAAGTCCACTGGGAGAAGATGAGGCCATACCAGGGACTTGCGATGGGAACGTTGCTGAAAAAATGGATGAAGGAACTTTAAAATTCTGAGCATGCTGGGATATAACTTTTTGATCAGTTGGCAGAAAAGGTGGCGGTTGTTTGATAGGTCTTCTTGGGGGCAGAACAGGGGGTCCTCGTCCAGGGTAGGGAGGTGGGGGTTTATCTGGTATGTCCGAGTTAGTGGAGGGGCTTGTGGTTGTGGATTGAACTGACATGGGTGAATGGTTCGTGCCTAAGATAGGTGACTCTGAACAAGGGGAAGATCCATGGGTATCTTGCATATTAATCTGACGATACAGGCCTGCTGCTCCGTTGCCCCTTAGCATGGGTTGGTTGAATGGGCCATGATTTCCACGCTGTTGCCTGCCAGCCAGAGTAGTGGGCTGTCCTCCTGAAGCAGCTGCTAGGACTGCCAAATGTTCAGATGTCAACCCACCAGCCTGTCCTGGTCCTCCGTTACGTAGAAGTTGAGGCACAACAGAATTCACATGCTGCTGTGCTTGTGTATTGCTGGGTTCTTCACTTTGATTATTAGTGTCTTGCCATTGTGGCATTGCTGATGACATAACGCGTGGTGTAAGCTGTGGCTGCTGCTGACCTACCACAATGGAAATCCCTGCTTGTTTTAACTGATGCTGTTGTTGTTGTAGCTGTTGTTGTTGATGATAGTTGTGATGATGATTATGGTGGTTGTTAATCTGAGCTTGAAACTGAGAAACATAATTGTTGTGTGTTGTGGACCCCCCAGCAATCCCCCCACTTCCAGTGTTGCCATTGTTTATGTGCTGGTTTTGAGAGCTTGAGTTACTAGAGACAGGAGCCAGAGGAGCTGTGGCTGTCTGAGGCATGGGTTTGGTCACCTCTTTGCTACGCACCGACGGCATGATGACAGGCATGTGGTTGGAGCTCATGGGCATTCGTGTGGCCGATACTGCGGTGGACGCCACCAACTTTGCTTTCTGTACCATTTGATGCTGCTGACTGTACTGATGTTGCAGCTCCGGCAGCATGGTGACATCCAGGAGAGGAGACGGCCTCAGAGGCTCTGTTGAGTCGGAACCCAGGGAGGATGAGGCAGTAGAGGAAAATCCCGTGATCACACCAAGTCTAGCAGCCTGAATCTGGGCTTGAGCCTGACTGTATGGCGGCGGGGGTGCTTGCGGCTGAACATATCTGCCGGAAGTGGCAGCTATGCCAGGACTGGAATTGGAGGACGACGACGGACTGCCCAAGATCATACTCTGAAGCTGCTGAGTAAGCAGTGGACTTGGACTGGGGGCTGGCGTGCTGCTGTTGCTATTACTTCCTCCACCTGTGCACAGTGCTACTGCAGGCTGCTGCTGCTGCTGAGAGACTGGGCTCATTCCCCTTTGATACCCGTGAAGTTGATGTTGTACCAGCCCACCTGCACTGCTCACAGTAACAGTTCCAGACACACTTGGGTGGAAGTAAGAAGGTTGGCTTGGGTTGATCAGCTGTATCATCTGTTGGACGTGACCCTGAGGCACCACCGTGCTCCCGGGTGCCACTTGTTGCTGCTGATGTTGAGTCCCTGGTCCCAGCAGAGGCTGCTGTGGAGGTTTGCCAGACGTCTGATAGTAATGGTGGTTCACCTGCTGCAGCAGAGCCACATTCTGGGGACACAAATCCATCAAACAGATTATATCAAGCCAGTTGGATACTGATTTCATTGAAAAACAGAATATTTTCCCTTCTTTTTCTTGACAGGAGATGTTAAAAATGATTAAAAGCTACCATAAAAAACATCTAAAAGTTCCCTATAACTTGAATTTCCATAGTTGAATACTTCCTTGGTCTGTTTCAAGATCTTTAAAAGGGTAAACATGAGACAGCATCAATGAAAAAGTAAACTTGCCTTAGTATTCTTCTAGTTAAGCTTTTGAATGGGTAGATTCAAGTATTAAAATGAATAGCACAAATTTGATCAAACAACAACAAAAAAAAAAATACTTCAGATTGCTATGAAAGTTTATAGAAAAATAATGAGATAAAAATGTTTCAAATGTGTCTAAAAATTTTATGAAAACCAAAATCGAGGATAAACCAATTGACACTCAAAAATTGACAATAGGTTGTCATGAGACAGAATAAACAGATTGGGGGACATACCTGCTGACTCATAATGGTAGCCTCAGCAGATGGAGGTGGTGTTTGACCTCGCTGGGATGCAGCATGTGCTGGGACACTGTTTATTGGCGCACGTGGAGGAAGTGGAGGTGGAGTCTGCATACCATTAGTGATGAGATGTGGGCGGTGCTGTGGCTGTTGACGGTGCTGTCCGATAAGGCCTGGGCTGTCTGATCTTACACTGTTTGTTTCGGAGGCTGCCGGGCTGCTGGGGCCCAAAGCTGAGCGAGGAGCTATTGAATACACTGACATGCCTGGCGGAATACAAAGTACAATCTCTAAAGTTGACTGAAAACAAAGTACAATCCCTAGAGTTGCCTGCAAAAAAAAGTACAATCTCTAAAGTTCACTGAAAACAAAGTACAACCTCTAAAGTTGACAGAAAATCAAGCTTGCAATCGTCACTGAAATGCCTGGCAGAAAACAAAGTAAAAGCTCTAAAGTTGACTGAAAATCGAACTTGGAATCATTTCACTGGAATAGACTAATTAATCAGTGCCCTCAAACAAAAGTTTCCATGATAACGGTAGGGCAGCAAACTTGCAGGATTTGCTGTGTGTTAGGGACTTTATTCTATTTATTGATCTTAAAAATGATGGTGCATTATTAAGCTGCAGACATATTGGCACCTAATGATTTAGAGAAGATGGGATTTTTCTTTGATCCTAGAAAGTCCCCTCAAAACATAAAGATTGTGACAAAGTGACTGTATCTAAGTTGCTAAATGTGTCCAAGTTAGCAAAGATGAGCACAATGGAATTAAAAGTAAGCATCAGCATCTCCTTCGGATATAATAAACTAGAAATGTCGTTATGGTGTGGATGCTGGTACAAGTGGTGCTCGTGCAGCAGAAGATGGTAGTGCTGCTGCTTGGGTTGCCAGTGTGAGATGCTTTTCTTTACTTTTCTTGAAGCAAGTGCATTATGCTGACAACAAAATTAATATATTTCAAGTGTCCGGCCATGGACAGAACAAAAGACAAAACTTACTTGGAACTGAATTGACTCAATTACGTGCCAAAACTATGATCGGGAGGGAGGGAGGGAGAGAGAGAGAGAGAGAGAGAGAGAGAGAGAGAGAGAGAGAGAGAGAGAAGCAGCTCAATGTCATTCATCAGACTGTGGCTGTGTCACTGAAACAATGCTACAACCATGCTGGTGGTTCTGCGGCTGCTGATGGTGATGATGCTGGTCGTAACAAAGCTGCTGCAGTGATAGCAATAATAATGCTGATGCGGATGCTGATAATGATGGTGGTGCTACCGAAACCATTTAATATTTAACCGATTGACAAGTCTACAAGCCCAGTCCAAAATACAAAGCTAGGCATTCCGTTTCTGGGTACATTATCCTTTAAAATTCTTTTCAACTACCGATCATGGTGAAGGTGATGCTGGTATGTGTGTGTTAGGTTAGGGTTCTATCTATATTGCCAAGGATCCCGTGAACTGATGCCCATAGCGCTGCTGCTACTACAACTACCGATCATGGTGAAGGTGATGCTGGTATGTGTGTGTGTTAGGTTAGGGTTCTATCTATATTGCCAGGGATCCCCTGAACTGATGCCCATAGCGCTGCTGCTACTACAACTACCGATCATGGTGAAGGTGATGCTGGTATGTGTGTGTGTTAGGTTAGGGTTCTATCTATATTGCCAAGGATCCCGTGAACTGATGCCCATAGCGCTGCTGCTACTACAACTACCGATCATGGTGAAGGTGATGCTGGTATGTGTGTGTGTTAGGTTAGGGTTCTATCTATATTGCCAGGGATCCCGTGAACTGATGCCCATAGCGCTGCTGCTACTACAACTACCGATCATGGTGAAGGTGATGCTGGTATGTGTGTGTGTTAGGTTAGGGTTCTATCTATATTGACAGGGATCCCCTGAACTGATGCCCATAGCGCTGCTGCTACTACAACTACCGATCATGGTGAAGGTGATGCTGGTATGTGTGTGTGTTAGGTTAGGGTTCTATCTATATTGACAGGGATCCCGTGAACTGATGCCCATAGCGCTGCTGCTACTACAACTACCGATCATGGTGAAGGTGATGCTGGTATGTGTGTGTGTTAGGTTAGGGTTCTATCTATATTGACAGGGATCCCGTGAACTGATGCCCATAGCGCTGCTGCTACTACAACTACCGATCATGGTGAAGGTGATGCTGGTATGTGTGTGTTAGGTTAGGGTTCTATCTATATTGCCAGGGATCCCCTGAACTGATGCCCATAGCGCTGCTGCTACTACAACTACCGATCATGGTGAAGGTGATGCTGGTATGTGTGTGTTAGGTTAGGGTTCTATCTATATTGCCAGGGATCCCGGGAACTGATGCCCATAGCGCTGCTGCTACTGCAACTACCAATCATGGTGAAGGTGATGCTGGTATGTGTGTGTTAGGTTAGGGTTCTATCTATATTGCCAGGGATCCCGGGAACTGATGCCCATAGCGCTGTCCCTACTGCTAACGTCGATCAGGCTCGCGTGAGAGAGGCACAGATCTAGAGGCGACCCAGGAAATTTCATCATACACAAAACTGATCGACAGACAAAGGCAAAGAAAGAATGGAGACAAGTTAAAACAAAAACAGTCAGGCCGATAGTCTTACAACGTTCGCTTCTATTTACATTGAAATAATTCACAATGTCTCTGTTGGTTTCACTTGTGCGACCAGGCGGAAAGGAAGGAGAAATTGATATGGGAGAGGAAAAACATTCTCCCTTGACTATCAAACAGAATGTGTTCAAGAGGGAAGGAGAGGCTGGAGAAGCCCTCGGATTCCTGCCTCAAGCACTGAGCAGAGCCAGGGCGGGTTCAACTCGAATACAACCCTCAGTTACTCCACGCCCCACTACTAATGGTTGCTAGAAGTCTTCCTGGGTTGCTTTTCATTCGCTTACGAAGTAAATGAAAGGGCTGATTTTTCGTTTCTCTAAGAACTACCATGCCGGCGTGGACTCTATGTGTGGTCAAGCCGGACCAGGGCTAGGGCCGCAGGTGTGAAACCAATGGACACGTTATATCGCATGGTGACCTTCACTAGACAACAGGTCAAAACAAATTGATGTAAGGAATTGGGCAACAAAAGAGATGCGATGAGATTTATCCCTCGACCATCTTCCGACTTTTATAAAGTTCTCAAACCGAATCACTGAAAATTTATAATGAATAGAGGAAGCCTCATGTACAAGAACAGAATGTTCGTTTAATTATCCTCTTATTCTGGGCTTGGTTTGTCGTGTTGCTCAGAATCTGATATTATCGCCATCAATTTAAAAAAAAAGGGGAGGGGGGGGGTAACATTAGCTGTTCGATTTTTTTTTCATCCGAATCGATTCACCCGTGTCTGGTCTGCTGGCTGGAAGTGGCAGCAGGAAGCAACATGAAGTGAGTACGGGCAACCTGCTCGTGGTTTCTGCTAGAACCCCAGCTCTGCTGTCTAGATCGAGAGAGAAATTTTACTGCTGCTGCTACTGCCTGTCTGACACTTCATCGCCAAACTTCTTTTTTTTTTTTTTTTCGTTTTAATTTTGATTGTGTTTGTGCTCGTTTTTTTTATATTCTTTCTTTTCTTTTTTTTTCTAGGGAATAGAGATATTTACAAATATAGAAAGAAAAAACATCTTGGAATGCCCATCACCTGAGAATGATTTAGCAGGTGTGTGTGTGTGTGTGTGTGTGTGTGAAAACCCTGGCATTGGAAACAAGCCACATTTATCTCTAGATTTCATTCTTGGAGTGGAATATTGAGGTTAGCAACCTGTAGTTTTTCTTTTTTTTTATTTACCTCTCTGTTTCTCTCTTTGCCCTTCCGCACCTCCGTTTCTTTTTCCCTACAATTTTATTATATGGGGCTGTGACTAGTTTCTGAAGCAGCCTAGAATCATCCGATCTTCTAGCTAGAACAAAGTAACCCAGGTTAGGGAGCATTAGCTCCAATTTTATTATATGGGGCTGTGACTAGTTTCTGAAGCAGCCTAGAATCATCCGATCAGTTCTCTTGTTGTAAATCTTCTAGCTAGAACAAAGTAACCCAGGTTAGGGAGCATTAGCTCCAATATTGGATCATGAACTGCAGGATGAGATGGGGTCACGGATCACGTTTTCAAACATCACAAGTGATCAAAGGCGGGAATTCGAGTCCAAGTATATCATTCATGTGATTCAAACAATCCTGGACCATCAGGACGCGCCCTCAGAGGGAAACCCCTTGGTAAAACTGATGCCATCACAGTGGGATTCGGATTGGGTTTTTGTCTTATCTTTTCTAGTATACTTATATGTCCTCGGATAACCTGGACCTGACAAGTGATCCAGATTTCCAGGAATTTGAGAAACTTTGAAACAAGTTGAACACTTTGATATGTTCACATCATTAACCGAGGGAAAAACCCATTAAGATGTTTGATTACTTTGTATACTTTACACAATAGTCTATGCAAGCCAAGCCTTCGACCGTTCACTGTCTGAAGGATGAAACTTGAAAATTGACTTCACTGGTTGAACATTTCTTGATCTATATGATGAAAATATATAAATTTCCTACTCTAGTGAATTTGCTTCGCAAGAAATATTAACAGTGGTGAATGTTAAGTCTTTTGATTTGATATGAAATTTATAGCACATATCTGTATAGAATATATAAATATATATATATATATATATATATATATATATATATATAGAGAGAGAGAGAGAGAGAGAGAGAGAGAGAGAGAGGGGGGGGAGGGGGGGCAGCAAAACTAGACTGTTTGAAATGAATCAACAAAGAAAAGCTTTATAACTACTTTAAACGGGCATCAAAAATCAGTTTGAAGAGAAGAAACAAAACAATGGTTGCAGGTTAAAACACAACCTCTTTTACTCTTCAATTTTTACGAATGTAACAATCTATTAACAGCTGGAAAATGAAATACAGAAGCACACGCTTCAACTTACCGAAAAAAAGTTGATGATGATTATGATAATAATATATTAGAGAAAAAAAATTGGGGTTTTCTTTGTTTGAATGCTGTTTTGCTGCTTTTTTTCTTCTTTGGGGGAAGCAGGGCGGGAGAGAGAAACATATATATCTATAAATATACACATACATATAGATAGATAGATAGAAAGATGGATGGATGGATGGATAGATAGATAGAGGAGGAGGAGGAGGAGAAGAAGAAGAAGCAACGTACCTGATGTGGTCCGTTTGATCATATCTTCCAGCAGTCGCAGAGCAGCCTCTGGGCTGTAGTTGCTGAGCTTCAGGGCTCGCACTGCCAAATCCTGAAACCAACACACATCAAGAGAATCTGTTACTAGATTCTAGTGTTAGAGCTATTAAAGCTTCAATCATGCTCAGTCTTCATATGAGAGGCTCGATAAAGAAATAGACAGAGATACCACATGTTGATCTATAGAAGAAGAGGGGAAAGGGTATTGATGATTATTAGAGAAACGTTTGCCGTTAAGAACCACAAGATCTCTTAGTCCATGTAAAACTAAAGAGACGGGCGCCCATATAAAAATACTTACACACTAGAACACCACAGTTGAGGAGCATCCGTGATAAAGTGCTTAAACTTGAATACCCAGGATCAATGAGAATCCATATTTAAGTTCTTGCACTTTAGATCCCCAGGATCAACGAGAATCCATGCTGAAGTATTTATACCCGATGATAGAACATCAGGATCAATTGGCATTCATGTTGAAGTTCTAATACTCAATGCTAGAGCCCCAATATCAATTTGCATCCATGTTGAAGTACTTATACCCAATGCTAGAACGCCAGGATCAATTGGCATCATGTTGAAGTTCTATTACTCAATACTAGAGCCCCAGGATCAAATAGCATCCAAGGTGAAGTACGTATACCCAATGCTAGAGCCCCAGGATCAAATAGCACCCATGTTGAAGTACTTATACCCAACGCTAGAACCCCAGGATCAATTGGCATCCAAGGTGAAGTACGTATACCCAATACTAGAGCCCCAGGATCAAATAGCATCCAAGGTGAAGTACGCATACCCAATGCTAGAGCCCCAGGATCAAATAGCATCCAAGTGAAGTACGTATACCCAATACTAGAGCCCCAGGATCAAATAGCATCCAAGGTGAAGTACGTATACCAATTGCTAGAGCCCCAGGATCAAATAGCACCCAAGGTGAAGTACGTATCCCCAATGCTAGAGCCCCAGGATCAAATAGCACCCATGTTGAAGTACTTATACCCAACGCTAAAGCTCCAGGATCAATTGGCATCCATGTTAAGTTCTTGCAATTGGAAATCACATGATCAATTAACATTCATGCTAAGTTCTTGCACTTTAAAACCCCGGTATCAATTAGCACCCGTGTTAAAGTACTTATAATCTTAAATCTCAAGATCAATTTGTAACCACATTGAAGTACTTTCACCAAGGCTAGAATCACAGGATCTATAAGAATCCATGTTGAAGTACTTGCATTTGGAAATCACATGATCAATTAACATTCATGCTAAGTTCTTGCACTTTAAAACTCCATTATCAATTAGCAGCCATGTTAAAGTACTTATAATCTTAAACCTCAAGATCAATTTGTAACCACATTGAAGTACTTTCACCAAGGCTAGAATCACAGGATCTATAAGATTCCATGTTGAAGTACTTGCACTTGGAAATCACAAGATCAATTAGCAACTATATCAAAGCAATAAGCCCTCAGAGCCCTTGGCCCAATTAGCATCCGCGTTGAAATATTTGTACCTGATGACCCCAAAATCCCACGATCTATTGCACTCTTGAAGCACCAGGATCAATTAGCACCTTGCCCTCTAGACCCACTGTGTTCCCCCATGAGGCGCATCCAACTGTATCACGTTATGGCCGAAACATGGATGCGAACAAACTTCCATGTTTCGCACGGTAACAGTTCGGAGGCTCTGTCTGATGACCACCTCACATTGTTAAACATGCAAAATCATAGGTAAGAGCTCGACTAAGAAAAACTATGGAGAATGGTTGGTGGCAGAAAGCTAGAAGGGTCGATAGGTAGACACAGAGAGAGGAGGAGACAGAAGAGAGAAGAGAGAGGAGAGAGAGAGAGAGAGAGAGAGAGAGAGAGAGAGAGAGAGAGAGAGAGAGAGAGAGAGAGAGAGAGAGAGAGAGAGAGAGAGAGAGAGAGGAGATGTTATTGTAAAGCTCTGATAAGTTCCAAGCAGCATCAGAGTCGTTCAGCTTCCTGTTCGTAGATCGACCGACGGCGCGCGGCGCGAGGCACACACAATACACTGTAGGCCTAGATCTACATACAATCATGTAAACATAAAATGGTGAACCTCGTCCTCATTCCAAGCTACGTGACCTGGTTTGCCAGTACCGCTAGCGAAGGAGGGCCCCATTCTCTCGCGCCGAGGCCCAGTCCTAGCCAGAGTCCAGGGAACCCGGCAGGCCAGCACGAGCGACACACGCACGGTGAGCACTGCAGCTGTTACTCTCACGGGGAGATGAAAGCTTCAAGTGCGTGGTGGGCATGGGACCCAAACTTGTACATTATCGATCTGGATCAATCTACGCAGGTCTTACTCTAGCAGCTGACAACATCGACACCCCGAGGCTGTTTACTATGACTTTATCACTGACTGAGGCAATCACTGCTGTTGTTACCAACAACTGGAGACACCTGTTTCTTGATCTTAAACCTGAGAGGGGGGGAGACGCACGAGAGGAAATGGAGATAGAGAGAGAGACAAACAGAGAAATAAGGAGGGAAGCCGAATCGGTCAAATCCAGAGAAAGAAATTATAGAGAATAGTGATATATCAAAGAAAATGAGGCTGTGGAAAATAAACCGAAAGAGAGCAAGTGTGTGTGTGTGTGTGTGGGGGGGTGGTGAACAAGGAGAAGTACTAGTAGAACGTTAACAACAACAGATATGTTAGTCTATGCTGTGTTTTGTAAAAAGAAGAAATAGTCATATCCTCTACATAGTAAAATGTTTAAAACCAAGGCCACCTTTACCCATGAGTCCTGAGAACTAGGCCTAGTCGATACAAAATGAAACTAGCTACCACTGGGCCAACCCCAACCTGAGCTCCAGGGAAACCCCGTAGGCTGTGGATCATGGATGAATCAGATAGACGTACCACAGAGGAAGGAGTTACTCCATGCCACACTTCATAGAATTTATCTCTACTTTTTTGTTGGGGCTTGGTGCGTGTATGTGTGTGTGTGTGTGTGTCTCTCTCTCTCTCTCTCTCTCTCTCTCTCTCTCTCTCTCTCTCTCTCTCTTTCTCTCTCTCTTCATCCAAAACCATCATTCCTATATCATCTCGTAGCTATTATTGTAATATTTATCATTCCCTCGCCTCCGTGTTGGATGTGGCGAGAGTGAAGACTTAAAATTACAAAAGTGGCCTCGATTCTCTAATCTGCACTAAATTCAGAGGAAAAAAACAACAGCGTTTCATGACCAGACTATGCTATGGGACGATTTGCGCTACCAGACAGTAACAACAAGATTCAATAACCAGTGTAACTAGGACAAGACTATGCTGTATGACGATCTCCACTACCAGACAGTAACAACAGGATTAAAAAACCAGAGTATCTAGGACCAGAATATGTAACATGACGATCTCCACTACCAGTCAGTAACAACAGGGTTCAATAACCAGAGTATCTAGGACCAGAATGTGTAACATGACGATCTCCACAACCAGACAGTAACAACAGGGTTCAATAACCAGAGTAATAAGACGACCTCCACAACCAGACAGTAACAACAGGGTTCAATAACCAGAGTATCCAGGACAAGAATGCGTAACATGACGATCTCCACTACCAGACAGTAACAACAGGGTTCAATAACCAGAGTATCTAGGACAAGAATATGTAACATGACGATCGCCACAACCAGACAGTAACAACAGGGTTCAATAACCAGAGTATCTAGGACAAGAATATGTAACATGACGATCGCCACAACCAGACAGTAACAACAGGGTTCAATAACCAGAGTAATAAGACGATCTCCACTACCAGACAGTAACAACAGGGTTCAATAACCAGAGTATCCAGGACAAGAATGCGTAACATGACGATCTCCACTACCAGACAGTAACAACAGGGTTCAATAACCAGAGTATCCAGGACAAGAATGCGTAACATGACGATCTCCACTACCAGACAGTAACAACAGGGTTCAATAACCAGAGTATCTAGGACAAGAATATGTAACATGACGACCTCCACAACCAGACAGTAACAACAGGGTTCAATAACCAGTGTAACTAGGACCAGACTATGCTGTAAGTATATTTCCACTCTGAGCTGAGTTTCAGCGTAGAGCGGAGACCGGTGCCCACTGATGTCAACCCAAATCCTGGCTATAGAAATAACGTGACTGTGGAATCAATATCGATGCCCGGACATAGACTGAACACAAACTTATCAATTGTTTAACATTGTTTAGGATCAACTATGAACTGAACATCAAGGAAACTTTGCTCTATTTTGATAAATTTCTTTCATTTCGTGAGAACTGGTTACCTGAAAGTTTGTTTCCAAGCTTATCACAAGGCGACGACATATTAATTGGGATCTAGATCTACATGTACACTTTAGTGAGCAATCGGAAAAGAAAAGAAACAAAACAAAACAAGCAGTAGAAAAAGAAAAGAAGAGAAAGAATACGAGGAAGAGGAAAAGGAAGAGAAAGGAGAAGATGCAATAACCAGGTGCACGAAATCGCTCGATGGTTCTGTAAATCTTTTAAAATGAACATGAATTTTGCTAGGGTGATCTCAAACCGTTTTACGTGTGTATGAAACCCAGGAGCCCACAAGATAGGGCGACGCAGAACAGAATCATGTGGGACTCGAGCCCGCGGCGGTCGGCCCTATCGAGAGCAATTGTTATTTAAAGACGATATAACTTCAATAAAGAACAAAATAAACTGATTTAAACAAAAACTAAAAAAAAAAAAAAAAAACTCCACACACCAGCGAGGCTGAGACCGCTAAGAGTCTGCGTCAGTGTGAGTTGGGAAAGAGAAATCGGATGGCAACTACAATCTAATCCCAAGCGATTTGTCAACAACATATTCCGAACTTGATCATTATGAGCAATCGCTCGTGGCAGCCTGGATTCGACCAGTTCCATCTTGTCCAGGGGTGATCCTGACACCCAACATGCTCATGATGTGTGAGTGAGAGAGAGAGAAAGAGAGAGAGAGAGAGAGAGAGAGAGAGAGAGAGAGAGAGAGAGAGAGCGAGACAGACAGACACTGGAGGAGAGAAGAAGCGACAAGATACCGGTCATACTCCTTCGATCTCTAGCAGGATCAACAGGCGGGAAAAAAATGAGATAAACGAGTTGGCTATAAAATAACACTCCATGCGATAATTGCAGGCCATGATTATTTGTTCGTTCGCGGCAGAGATTCTAGTATTTCTTGGAGCAGAAGGAAACCCGTGAATCAGGAGCTGTGCCCTTAACCCTCGCGTTCATGGAATTGGAGCTCCTATGCTTGATTTCTATTCATCTATTGACAAATTTAAAAGTATTGAAAAAGTGCGAGAGAGAGAGAGAGAGAGAGAGAGAGAGAGAGAGAGAGAGAGAGAGAGAGAGAGAGAGAGAGAGAGAGAGAGAGAGAGAGAGAGAGAGAGAGAGAGAGAGAGAGAGAGAGAGAGAGAGAGAGAGAGAGAGAGAGAGAGAGAGAGAGTTTTCGGAGCATCGTCACCTCAAGTCCACGGCCAAGAAGACGCGGTGCTGAGTGAGAGGACGGTCGAAGGTTCCCACCTTGCACAGACGAGGCAGGCGATCTTATTTTATGCTGTCACTGTGTCAGGTTCACTACAATTGGCACCTTGAGCCAGGTGAGAACTCGAGAACCTGCGTGTGTGCGCGGTGGGCGCTGAATGCACACTTGACAAGCTTGTTGTTACCACACCGGTCTTTTGGCCGAGACCAGTGGCACTGCCAACCACTTGCAGAGTGCACAACACTTCAGGCTACATATATACAAGTGTTGTGCACCCACACACATACACATGTATACAAACCGGGGGTATGAGTCATGCAATGTCGACTAGAGATCTACAGAGCCTATTTAATTTTTAAAACCAATCAAACAACTTTTTTGTCTCAGAGGTGTTGCGCCCAAACCTGCCACTGGTCCGAGCACCTGCTAGGAGCACATGCATCAAACAGTGAGCGGGCTAAACCTAACAAGTACATGGACATGTACATGTGTTTACTTTCATAGAATAATTGGTGATTTCAAGTTTCCCCACACTAACTTTGGTAAGAATATTGAAGCAAACGATTCGTTGAGAGGCTCTCTTTAGCACACCGGGGTTAACTTTTTTCATTTTTTTTTAAACCGAAAAGTATTTTCAATGCTGTAAATTTGATTTTCTTGATAACATCACTCTAACGATACATAAGACCTCAAAGTGATGGCACTGGGGTATCAAGGTAGATGTAATTTTAGAAGATTCAATGACACCAGCAGTGGCATTAGTAGCACAAGAGTCCATTTCGGTGGTGGTGGTGGTAGTGGTAGTGGTAGTGGTAGTAGTAGTAGTAGTAGTAGTAGTAGTAGTAGTAGTAGTAGTAGTAGTAGTAGTAGTAGTAGTAGTAGTAGTTTCATATTTAGATCTAGAGGAGGCAAACCACTGGGTTAATTATAAGAGCTAGAGTTTTAGTAGTAGCAGCAGCAGTAGTAGTAGCAGCAGCAGCAGTGGTAGTAGTAGTAGTAGTAGTAGTAGTAGGAGGAGGAGGAGGAGGAAGAGTGGCAGCTGCAGCAGCAGTGGTAGAAATAGTAATAGAAGCTATAATACTAATAGAAAAGCTGTTTGCTTGATATAGCTCGTCCACAACAAGGCGTTCTGACGCCTTTTCTGCAAATTATGACAGTTCCCAACGGGCAGGGCAGGGCTGAGAGAGCGAGTTGCCAAACTTACCACCGATGGTATTGTTTCAGTCAACTCTTGGTGTCTCCACCCCGTTAACCCCAAACATGTAGGTTCTAGACCTACCATACATTACATGTACTTCAATGAAATGGGGATTTCTAGGTTTTGCGGCCAGATGGCTCCTTTCGTTCATCAAAACTGGCCCGCACCGAGCATGGAACGAGTATGAACAAGGAGGAAAGGTTAAGGACCGGTTTTCTTTAGTTCCATTCTCCACGCTACCTTGACGCGTTCCACTTCACTGTTCACGCCATGCTCTCTGTTGAAGAAAATCCTTGTGATACGAGGAGGCCGTGTTACACAAGAACACCATGGAGCCAGCAGATACAGGTACAGTAACCCATTAAATAGTCTGTAGTGGCATTCTGTGGAGAATCCTGAGTGCAGACTTGGACATTGCTAATTGAAACAATACATTGTAGTTTACTTCAAAACATAATAACCCGTTCACAATCCAGGTTGAAGGTAGAGGCACATCGGACAGGAGAGGAGCGTGTGGACATGGTGAACAGCGCGCCTCCAGTTGGCTGGGCACAAGTCCACACATAATTATTATAATCTGAACGACATAGAAAGACAGAGGCCCCAAGGGCTGTGTCTCAACCAGCTATCTGACCATGACGTCACGCCACGTGACATCTTCCGCCTACAGACTCTGCATGTGTCAGTGGTCCTTATTTTTTCAGAATTTGATGCCCTTTTATGTACCCTTAAGAATCTACTACATCGACAAATTAGTGTTAACAGAAGTCGAAAGGAGGTGAGAAAAGAGAGTTTGGAGAAAATGTGTGCCTGATCGCTACGAGATAAAGTCTCTTTGCCTCAGAGCCACTCAGAACTATAATTTAAGTGAAAAAAAAAGACTTTGCTCATTGATACGCTAGCTGCTGCTAATCAGTATTCCCAACTGCCAAATGGATACCAAAAAATTGACCCTTCTAACAACCGCCAACGCTTTTGTTCCGTGCATATATAAGATCCTTCTAACAACCGCCAGCGCTTTTGTTCCGTACATATATAAGATCCTTCTAACAACCGTCAGCGCTTTTGTTCCGTACATACATAAGATCCTTCTAACAACCGCCAGCGCTTTTGTTCCGTACATATATAAGATCCTTCTAACAACCGCCAGCGCTTTTGTTCCGTACATATATAAGATCCTTCTAACAACCGCCAGCGCTTTTGTTCCGTACATATATAAGATCCTTCTAACAACCGTCAGCGCTTTTGTTCCGTGCATATATAAGATCCTTCTAACAACCGCCAACGCTTTTGTTCCGTACATATATAAGATCCTTCTAACAACCGCCAACGCTTTTGTTCCGTACATATATAAGATCCTTCTAACAACCGCCAGCGCTTTTGTTCCGTACATATATAAGATCCTTCTAACAACCGCCAACGCTTTTGTTCCGTGCATATATAAGATCCTTCTAACAACCGCCAGCGCTTTTGTTCCGTACATATATAAGATCCTTCTAACAACCGTCAGCGCTTTTGTTCCGTACATATATAAGATCCTTCTAACAACCGCCAGCGCTTTTGTTCCGTACATATATAAGATCCTTCTAACAACCGCCAGCGCTTTTGTTCCGTACATATATAAGATCCTTCTAACAACCGCCAGCGCTTTTGTTCCGTACATATATAAGATCCTTCTAACAACCGCCAGCGCTATTGTTCCGTACATATATAAGATCCTTCTAACAACCGCCAGCGCTTTTGTTCCGTACATATATAAGATCCTTCTAACAACCGCCAGCGCTTTTGTTCCGTACATATATAAGACCCTTCTAACAACCGCCAGCGCTTTTGTTCCGTAAATATATAACTATAAGATCCTTCTAACAACCGCCAGCGCTTTTGTTCCGTACATATATAAGATCCTTCTAACAACCGTCAGCGCTTTTGTTCCGTACATATATAAGACCCTTCTAACAACCGCCAACGCTTTTGTTCCGTAAATATATAACTATAAGATCCTTCTAACAACCGCCAGCGCTTTTGTTCCGTAAATATAACATCCTTCTAACAACCGCCAGCGCTTTTGTTCCGTACATATATTAGACCCTTCTAACAACCGCCAGCGCTTTTGTTCCATACATATATAAGATCCTTCTAACAACCGCCAGCGCTTTTGTTTCATACATATATAAGACCCTTCTAACAACCGCCAGCGCTTTTGTTCCGTAAATATATAACTATAAGATCCTTCTAACAACCGCCAGCGCTTTTGTTCCGTAAATATAACATCCTTCTAACAACCGCCAGCGCTTTTGTTCCGTAAATATATAAGATCCTTCTAACAACCACCAGCGCTTCTGGTCCATAAATTATACATAATAGACCTTTCTAACAACCACAGCGCTTTTGTTCAGTAAATTAAATAAAATAGACCTTTCTAACAATCAACAGAGCTTCTGTTCCGTAAATACATAATAGACCTTTCTTACAATCACCAGTGTTTCTGCGCCGTGAGGGAATAGATCTAATCTTTTCTGACAAAGAAAATTTCTGTGAGAACATTCAGGGTATGTAGGGCTCACAATCAAGAAGATACACAACTCAAGGCAAGGCAACAACTCTTTGATGGAAAGGATAAAGGCTAAAAGTGCGATCTTCGAAATAATAATAATAATAATAATAATAATAATAATAATAATAATAATAATAATAATAATAATAATAATAATAATAATATAGCCAATAAAATATAATAACCACATTTTACAACAGTTGACTTGTTGCTTTCCGCTATAAAACCACAAAGCTGCAAAGTTCTAACTAACCATATTCCACCATAATGAACTTGTTGCTTTACGCTATTAAACCATAAAGCTATAAAGTTCTAACCATATTCTACCACAATGGACTTGCCCTTGGCATGGAGTGAGAGATGCGGATAATTATGTTACTCCTTAGATAATTATTCTGAAAGAAATTTAGAGAACGTCTCTCTCTCTCTCTCTCTCTCTCTCTCTCTCTCTCTCTCTCTCTCTCTCTCTCTCTCTCTCTCTCTCTCTCTCTCTCTCTCTCTCTTTCGCTCTCCTACAAAGTATAAAAGCATTACAAGGCTACATAAACCGTAATTTAACCCACGGGACTATTTGAGACAAAGAGAGTAGGTAAGTGCTGCCGATTCATCATTATTGTAGCACATAATTAATTTTTCTCTCTCACATTACAGCGCAGAAAAAATGAAGAAGACCCAAAGCTGCCCCTCAACATTTAGAACTCAACTTGAAGGGTTGAGGTTTCAGACAGTATTCTTCTCACTCGCCATCTACCTTAGGTGCACAGCATATATAATATCTCCTGCTACAAGCATTTGTATCTAGATCTACTGATCTCTGTGGTGGTGACTGTGTAAACCCGTTTTCTTGATATTAGCCCTAGAATCCTCTCCAACCAGTAGCTGCCTCCCCAATCACTGAGGCCAGCAACAGAGAGACAGTGTGTCAGTGGAGTCCGCCCTGATTTCTCAATGATGCAATGGCAGCTTCAACACTCGACAGCTCCTTACAGTTTTTGAGAATTCTGTTTTTAAACGACATGTTTGATCTAAAATGTGTGCGGGCCCTGTGTAACAACCGTGTTACGAAACAGAGGAGAGGAGGAGTGCACAGCACGTTCTTTATGGATGTCAAAAACAGTCCTGGGCCCTTCAAGGTTCCTCAAGAGGAGGGGGGGAATCAAATTTTGAAGTGAGATTGGACCTTCGGCATGACAACTTAACAGATCTCAATTTTTGTAAAGTTTGAACTACACTGTACGATCGACTTCATTGATGACCGAGACTCATCAAGTGTTGGGCTCTGCCGTACCTTTAAGTTGTTCTTATCATAGTAATTGACTTTGTCCTTCTTTACTTCTAGGTCATAGACGGCTTTTTTCGATACAGTAAACCAGAATTCAGGCGTGAGCTGAACAAAACCATGGCAGCAAACACATCGCCCAGACCTGAAGGCGAGAGGATACTGTGCGATATGGAGTGGAGGACTGGGCAGGTATCACATCAATGTCCGCTGACGCCAGCGGAGATCTATTATAGAGCCGGAAATACGTGCACTTTATTTATTTCATTGCATAAGCCAAGCGATGGGATGATTCTGGAAAATATCTTAGGTTACTTGAACTCTTACGTTTCGCGAAAAGACCATTTACTAGGATCCACTGATCGAAGTTGACGGATGATGCAGAAGCAAGGCGTGTGTATATCAGTACCAAATCGTCTCTCTCAACAGTACTACAAGTATTACTATTACTTAGCACTACATAGTACAGTAGGCCGAGCTTGTGAAGGTGTGCGTGTGGGCCGGAACGAGAGCGCCAGCTTATTACCTCCGTCTACCTGCTAACTGCTGGCTGGACAGTGGCCAGCTAGGGCATCTCGCCACGCAGGACGGGGCCAGCCACCGAGCAGCATTCTTCGCATTACTGACCAATTTTCTCGTGAATAACAAAACCCAGGGGAGAGGACTACACGGCGCACCTTCACAGGTCTGGCCTCATGGCTAACTCTGGTAACTGGTGGTCAAGTGTCCTGTGGACAGCATCAGCCAGCTAGACATGGACCTGTCCGTGGCCGACTGGTTATTCCAGAGGGCTGTGACCTGTCCCTGTGTTTGTGGAGAGCGGTGGTTCAATTGAATATAGAATCGAAGTACAATATATATATATATATATATATATATATATATATATATATATATATATATATATATATATATATATATATATATATATATATATATGTTGATTGCGTTATCATTTACCTGCGGGAAAACAGACGGTATTTGAGAACACGTCATCAATGTTTTTGATTCCACAACCACTTTACATTCCTTAGTTATTAAGTTTGTTGTTTCCTTCCTTTTCTCCCAATAGATCCTATTTAGTCCTGTCTATGAATAGTACTTTTATTTAACTGGCCAAGGTGCTCAATGTCAAATTTAACTTTAGAAAAAAAATATTGAGACTCTTCTTCATTTGTTTGATTTTTTTTCCAGGTCTCCTTTATCAGTTTAACTTGTAAGACTGATAGATGGAGACCCAACTCTTGTCAATTGACTTGCCAAAAAACTTAGGATAAGAAAAAATCCACCTCAGGTCTGGGTCAACATTGTAACAAACGCCTATTAATATCTGTGCGTCCATACTCAAGAAGGGTTTAAGGTTTAATGAAAAATAAATTTTCAGAACATGAATAAACAAAAGGCAAATACATTTAAGCTTTGAGCACCTTGAACAACTCAACAAGCCAACAGTACACAATGTATTTTCAGTTGATTATCCACAGACTTTCAAAAGGAGACTAATGTATTAATTATGAAGTTTTGGGATTTTATTTGCGCAGAATTTTTTTTTTTTTTTTAAAGATTTAATGGATCATTTTCTTTAATGTATTTAGCCTATTTCTTACAGAGGCAACAGTCTTTTTTACATGATCAATACCTGGCCACCTGAGAAAATGCTGTATTTAATTAAGATAAATCGAATTATCTACGACCAAATCAAGTGAGAACCACTATCGTTTCTCTAAAAAGAATTTAAGTCTGAGAGTGATACATCAAACCAATTGAAAATTTAAAACTAAATGATAAATCTAAGACTACTAAGCCCAGTCTCACCTCATCATATCCATACTGGGTTATGGCCTGCACTTTACTAGGGCTTGGCTCTGGGTCACTACTTGTGGCATACGAGCTTGTGGAGCTGGCAACACTACTATTATCGCTACCGCCACCTCCACTTGTGCCATTGTGTAAGGATGGAACTCCATTGGAAGTGCAGCCAGCATCTGTCTGGTATGGTCTGAGACTATCCCTGATCACAGCAAGCGTCTTGTGGTGTGTGGTATCCCTGCGCGTCATCTTGTTGCCCTGACCTCCTCCGCTGCTGCTTGATTTATCCAGGAGGTTTGGAGTGCTTTGAGAAAGATCGTGTTTGAGGGAAGCAGGAAGCTGGGCACCACTACTTGAAGGGTGCAACAGGTGGTCACAGTACTGACCCTCCACATCATCCTTACGTAGATGGCTGAGGCTGTTACGGATCTCATTCAACATCTGCCGATTGTTGCCATCAAAGGTTAGCAGCAGTGGTCTCCTTCCATTTGGGCCCGGTCTAGCTGCAGTTGTGTCCTTGCGGCTCATATGTGACTTTAGTGCTAGGTGCACTTCGAAACTCACAATTTGAGAGAGAAACCGATTGTGTTCGGTGCATGGAGAGCCTCATTTATCAAGCAATTATTTATGTGCTTGTAATTCACAAGGGAATATTCACCGACTTTTTTTTTCTTTTTTTTTTTCCTTTTACTTTTAAAGTTGTGAGAAGTTACCACCAAAGTAATGGAGGTAATGGAGCCTCACATTTCCAATTGGTCAAATTGGATTTTACACCACCGCTTTGGAAACTGGGAGTCCTTGATTTTCATGCCCAATCCATTTCGAAAATTGACTGACAAAACTTGAGTATTATCCCATTCTTGAGCATGAATCTGTGTTAATAATCCAAATAAAGAAATCTTTTTACCAGTGAGTCTGCAAAATTGTAAAAAGAAAGAGATTTGATAACTATTGCGATAAAATAAATGTACACCAATACAACTTATATTCAAGATTAATTACTCATATTTTATTTTTAGCAAACTGAATATTAACTTTCCTCTCAGTCTCAGATGACTTTTTTTCTATCTACACATGTAAATCAAATCTGATGCTTTATTTTCTAAGAGCTTTTAAATAAAAAAGGATGTAAACGTAGGTCCATCAGACTCAGAGTGCTTCTATCTTTTAAGTTTTTATTTGTATTTGCCATTGTGTGAAGGCCGCCACAAAAAGAAATGTATCACTTTAAAAGCTTTTTAGTAAAATATGAGCACAAAAACCTAAGTAATTTAAAAAACCAATACATTGGTCCTCCCCTCTCCATACACACAAGGGACAGGTTAAAATTATAAGGCATTGCAGATATTTGATCATATATTTGTTTTTTCCTTTGCAAAAATTATTTCCTCATTTCAATTTTCAAGCTACTGATATACATGTAGATCCCATTTGTCATGATAGACCATATATATCAAATATTACATACTTTGTTTGCTTTCATTAAAAATAAATTCAGCTTTATCAATGTTTTCATCTGAACACAATGTGATGTTTTAAATAATTATGTTATTCAATTAAATAAAATTACAAGATTAAGAGAACATGTTTAACATTAGCATCTGGGGGCAGATGATCTAGATTTGATTGTCAAAGTTTAAATGAAGCCATTTAATGGTCACTTCCAGTTCAGTGATTTAAATAAGACTCCTTGGTTATTCAGATAAAATTGTCTAACTTGATACCAAATAGAGACCTAGAAATATGCTTTTCTAAATTTGCTGGTCACAAAAATATAAGCAAATGGTCAGGATATCCCAGAAACATGTGATCTAGATCGACACAAAAAATGATCAATGGCTATGTATTCAACAAAATGTGCAGTGTGTTGTTTGGTACAAATATAACGTATGAAGTTAGCATGCTCAAGATTTTTTTCTAAATTTACTTATAAAATTAGATTTATTGTACAACTCTTGGGTAAACATTTTCTGAATTCACTCTTTTATTCCATTTAAAGATTCAGTCTACTTCTGATACGAAAAAAAAAGAAAAAAGAAAAAAAGACAGGTTGTTATTTAAAAATGTTAAAAAAGGGCTTTATACATATTAGAACATTCTGTTTCAACTTTGTCTCAACTTCAGTATTTATAAATCTATTCCTTAAGATAATGTAATTTCAGATAATATCTGCTAAGAGGCTAATTTTAAATTGAATCACATGCACAAAGAATCATTTTCCAATACCCAATGTCTGGTTCTTAAATTCTTTATAAAATTCCAATTACAATGACTCTGGTGACTAGTCTAGATCTAGATTGTTTTCTTTTCTTAAGTTTTCATTTCTACCTGAGATTTCAACTCTTTCTTGATTGTAATGAGACAAGGGCCTGTCTAAAGTAAATCTAAGGTTACATCCTTTTCAAAATATACATTAGGCTAATTATTGTAGGCCCTAAATATAACATGTATTGAATTTACAGTCTTTCAAAATTATCATCAATTGCAACTTGATATTGATTTTAAAACCAATATCAGCCTAACCTCCCTCAGCATCTGAACTCAGATCTGTAAGAAATTCATCATCAAAATCATCTCGATAATCTAATAAAGCTAGTGCTGCATTCAGATCTAGATTCTAGCATGACTGGAGTGTTTAATCTTTGATGGGGTCTAGTAGTAGTAAAATTGGTCTTTCTTTGAGCAAGACATGGGCCTAGAATCTAGATCTAGATCTAGATCTAGACCTACATCTATGTCTACATCTTGATAAATCTAGAGTTTGATCTAGACAGAAATCTAGATCGAAATCGAGACCTATATCTAGATCTAGATCAATATCCTAGATTTAGATCTTTGTAAATTCTATCTAGGCCTAGAGTCTAGATCTAGATTAGATCTAGATCTAGATCTAGACTGTTATCAATTATTGTTATCATTACAAATGATTTTGGTCCCGATAAGAAAATACAGATCGGCTGAAAAATTAATTTAAGTTGCAGAGAATAGAAATCTGCCCATTGTTTAGATTTGGTTTTAGTTAAAAACATTTAACTGAGAGCGTTAGGCCTCAGCGACCTTCGCCTAGAGATTGAGCTAATGTAACAACTATCAAGCATTTAGATGCAAGCTAAGCTCCGCCATATTGCTTCTTACGGCCACCCTCACAGTTGAATTATCTGCATTTACACGCTTGTGTATATAAATTAAGACTATTTTGAGAGATTTTAACATGAATTTATTAAGGATCAATACATCTGGCGTTACTAAACACCATTAAATCAAAATACTTACATAAAATTAACTCCAAATTCGTGTCACCGGGACTCCCGTTTTCCAACGCAGAGGAGAAAACTTAAAAGACAAGGGGTGGCAGCATGCAGCAATGGCGGACTACGCGAATTTCACATTATACATTTACAAGTGAAATGTACTATTCATTAAATGGCTTAAAATGTATAAATATTAATTTTGCTTTACTTTTTTTTTTCGAAATATTTTTAGTTTTGGCCACTTTGACTTGCGAAAAAGAAAGGTAACGTTCAAACCTGACACCCCTCAATATCTACTCTACTTTGAAACACATTCCAAGTTTTAACGTGATTGACATAGGCTCCGCCCAAACGACATTGTTGACATTCCTCAACGATCATGTGTTTTATCTTTGCAGAAAGAGGTCGTTCCACGGTCGCGTGGACAAGATCCACCGAAAGCTTGGGTGCCTTCTGTTGATAGTTGTTTACCATTGCTGCTTTCGTTCTCATTCACGGTGCTTCGTGCTTTAAGCCTGGGCATGGGTCTTGATTGGGTGGCAGTTACGTGGAAATTATTTTAGTTTACTCGGACAAGCACATTATTACCTTAGGAAAAGATTTTTGTAGAATAATCACATTTAACTGAATGCTAAACTGAAGAGTTAGTACCAAATCAAGGATCATTTACACTTTATTGACTACACCAGGTGCTGGAATTAACATTTTGTACTTCCTGAAAATATTTATCTTAGTTCGAATTGTCTCAAGAAATACATCCTTTGGATGTTGACTCTCACATCTATAGTCTTTGTTTCCCGGTCGGCCAGCCAAATTGCTGCGGGGATGATTACAGAAATTCATCTTCTCAACCCCATCAGTTCCAAGCAAAACACGCCTGCTTCATTGAAGTTGCGCTTTTGTTATGTCAGAACTACAGATAATATCGGTGTTCATCTGTGTCCTGTTAAATGAGACGTCTTGATGTAAGTCTTTATGGTTTGTGTCCTGCTAAATGAGACGTCTTGATATAAGTTTTTATGGTCTGTGTCCCGCTAAATGAGACGTCTTGATGTAAGTTTTTATGGTCTGTGTCCCGCTAAATGAGACGTCTTGGTGTAAGTTTTTATGGTCTGTGTCCTGCTAAATGAGACGTCTTGATATAAGTTTTTATGGTCTATATCCCGTTAAATGAGACGTCTTGATGTAAGTTTTTATGGTCTGTGTCCCGCTAAATGAGACGTCTTGGTGTATGTTTTTATGGTCTGTGTCCCGCTAAATGAGACGTCTTGATGTATGTTTTTATGGTCTGTGTCCCGCTAAATGAGACGTCTTGGTGTATGTTTTTATGGTCTATGTCCCGTTAAATGAGACGTCTTGGTGTATGTTTTTATGGTCTATGTCCCGTTAAATGAGACGTCTTGATGTATGTTTTTATGGTCTGTGTCCCGCTAAATGAGACGTCTTGGTGTATGTTTTTATGGTCTGTGTCCCGCTAAATGAGACGTCTTGATGTATGTTTTTATGGTCTGTGTCCCGCTAAATGAGATGCCTTGATATAAGTTTTTATGGTCTGTGTCCCGCTAAATGAGACATCTTGGTGTAAGTTTTTATGGTCTATGTCCCGTTAAATGAGACGTCTTGGTGTATGTTTTTATGGTCTGTGTCCTGCTAAATGAGACGTCTTGGTGTATGTTTTTATGGTCTGTGTCCCGCTAAATGAGACGTCTTGATGTATGTTTTTATGGTCTGTGTCCCGCTAAATGAGATGTCTTGATATAAGTTTTTATGGTCTGTGTCCCGCTAAATGAGACGTCTTGGTGTAAGTTTTTATGGTCTATGTCCCGCTAAATGAGACGTCTTGATGTATGTTTTTATGGTCTGTGTCCCGTTAAATGAGACGTCTTGATGTAAGTTTTTATGGTCTGTGTCCCGCTAAATGAGACGTCTTGGTGTATGTTTTTATGGTCTATGTCCCGTTAAATGAGACGTCTTGATGTAAGTTTTTATGGTCTGTGTCCCGCTAAATGAGACGTCTTGGTGTAAGTTTTTATGGTCTGTGTCCTGCTAAATGAGACGTCTTGATATAAGTTTTTATGGTCTGTGTCCTGCTAAATGAGATGTCTTGATGTAAGTTTTTATGGTCTGTGTCCCGTTAAATGAGACGTCTTGATGTAAGTTTTTATGGTCTGTGAACGAAATGTTGAAGCTCAAGGCTTCTTTTTTTTGAGTCTTAGATTTCTCTCTTATATTCTCGCTTATTTTATTTTTCCAAACATAGGCAATCAAAATAGGAAATATGCTTGATAAAGTGACACCGTTATTGGAAGCTAAAATTCACTTGTTTCTGATATTCATTATTTTATTTTAAATCAAAGAGCGACAACTCTTCGAGTCAAATGTCATAATCTCTCTGGGGATAGTTCAATTGATTTGCTGCTGATACTACTAGTTTCGATGTTGTTGCTGCCAGTAATTTTGATCACAGAGGTTGCAATTTCTAGAAAGCACCAAGTCTTGCAGTTAGCACAATCCATGTATCAACTTTCAACATTGGACGAGGCTGGGGAAGAAATTCCATGCGTATCATCCACACATGGTAAATCATTGGCTCAGTCAATATTAAGCCTACCGAGCGTCCCCGATGGACCTTAAGTCTATGGCTCAGTCTATATATCAAGCCTACGGAGCATCCCCAATGGATCTTAAATCTATGGCTCAGTCTATATATCAAGCCTACCGAGCATCCCCAATGGATCTTAAATCTATGGCTCAGTCTATATATCAAGCCTACCGAGCATCCCCAATGGATCTTAAATCTATGGCTCAGTCTATATATCAAGCCTACCGAGCATCCACAATGGATCTTAAATCTATGGCTCAGTCTATATATGAAGCCTACCGAGCATCCCCAATGGATCTTAAGTCTACGGCTCAGTCTATATATCAAGCCTACCGAGCATCCCCAATGGATCTTAAATCTATGGCTCAGTCTATATATCAAGCCTACCGAGCATCCCCAATGGATCTTAAATCTTTGGCTCTGTATATATGTGAAATATCAAACCTACCGAGCATACCCAGCAGACCTTAACATCTATGACTGAGTCAAAATGGTTTCAAGCCTACTGAGCATCCCCAATGTATCTTAAATCATTGGCTCATTTACATGATGTCAAGTCTACCAAGCAGCCCCAATGTATCTTAAATCATTGGCTCATTTACATGATGTCAAGTCTACCGAGCAGCCCCAATGTATCTTAAATCATTGGTTCATTTACATGATGTCAAGTCTACCGAGCAGCCCCAATGTATCTTAAATCATTGGCTCATTTACATGATGTCAAGTCTACCGAGCAGCCCCAATGTATCTTAAATCATTGGCTCATTTACATGATGTCAAGTCTACCGAGCAGCCCCAATGTATCTTAAATCATTGGCTCATTTACATGATGTCAAGTCTACCGAGCAGCCCCAATGTATCTTAAATTATTGACTCAGTCTATATGATGTCAAACTTATCTTAAATCTTTGGCTCAGTATATATGTGAAATATCAAACCTACTGAGCATCCAAATGTATCTTAAATATAATTATGGCTTAGTCTATATGTGAAGTTTACCGAGCATCCACAATGGATCTTAAATCTATGGCTCAGTCTATATATCAAGCCTACCGAGCATCCCCAATGGATCTTAAATCTATGGCTCAGTCTATATATCAAGCCTACCGAGCATCCCCAATGTATCTTAAATCTATGGCTCAGTCTATATATCAAGCCTACCGAGCATCCCCAATGGATCTTAAATCTATGGCTCAGTCTATATATCAAGCCTACGGAGCATCCCCAATGTATCTTAAATCTATGGCTCAGTCTATATATCAAGCCTACCGAGCATCCCCAATGGATCTTAAATCTATGGCTCAGTCTATATATCAAGCCTACGGAGCATCCACAATGTATCTTAAATCTATGGCTCAGTCTATATATCAAGCCTACCGAGCATCCCCAATGGATCTTAAATCTATGGCTCAGTCTATATATCAAGCCTACCGAGCATCCCCAATGGATCTTAAATCTATGGCTCAGTCTATATATCAAGCCTACCGAGCATCCCCAATGGATCTTAAATCTATGGCTCAGTCTATATATCAAGCCTACCGAGCATCCCCAATGGATCTTAAATCTATGGCTCAGTCTATATATCAAGCCTACCGAGCATCCCCAATGGATCTTAAATCTATGGCTCAGTCTATATATCAAGCCTACGGAGCATCCCCAATGTATCTTAAATCTATGGCTCAGTCTAAATGGTTTCAAGCCCACTGAGCATCCCCAGTGCATATTAAATCTATGTCCAAAATTTCTTTATTATGTCAGCACAATCAACGTATACTGCCCCATGGTCCTTGTCGCATTTATTCTTCCTCAGCGGTCGTGCAGGGCGAACACGCATAGAATATTTCACGGTCAGTGTGAACGCCATGGCTCGCCCTATCAAATTGAAAAAAAAAAAACACGAAGTTATGATTACCGAGGCTATGCTTGTTGGAATCTCCTAAATAGTCGCCTTCTCGAGTCTAAATAAAAATTAAAAGGCCATCATCAATTCTCTGTGATTTTTCCCCCTTAATTGTTCACTCACTTTATCTGATCGAGGTGTTGCATTCCCTTCTTGGTACCGGTATATATATATATATATATATATATATATATATATATATATATATATATATATATATATATGTTTTTTGTTGTTTTTTTTTTTGTTTATTTTTTCCCCTGAGAAGAAAATGTGCACTGAGAGCACTTAATTTTCAGTTTTAGGGGGAGATAACTTTGCAAAGATTCATTCTCCATTGAAACTCTAAGTGTTTTCCCTTGGATTAAGTGTCAGCTTTGTGAGTACACAAACAATATAAAAAAAATAAATAAATAAATAACTCAAAAAATAAAGTTTTCCTCTTAATCTGGTGGCTTTCTCGTTCTCTTTATGTTGACTGACGAGCTCAAAGAACACCATGACGTCTAAGCTTTGATTAAGCGCTTCTTTTATTTTAGAGTAAACCCAAGTGAGATTCTTGTCTGGTCAGATGCTTTTGGATAAACCTGAGTCAAGTTGTGTGGCAATTTTTTTTAGACTTAGAAGAGTAAACTGGAGTGCGACTCTTATCTGGCCACTTGTTTTAGAGTAAACCTGAGTGCGACTCTTGTCTGGCCACTTGTTTTAGAGTAAACCTGAATGAGACTCTTGTGTGGCCACTTGTTTAGACTAAGTGTAAACATGAGTGAGACTCTTGTCTGGCCACTTGTTTTAGAGTAAACCTGAGTGCGACTCTTGTCAAGCCACTTGTTTTAGAGTAAAGCGGAGTGCGACTCTTGTCTGGCCACTTGTTTTAGAGTAAACCTGAGTGCGACTCTTGTCTGGCCACTTGTTTTAGAGTAAACTGGAGTGAGACTCTTGTCTGGCCACTTGTTTAGATTAAGTGTAAACCTGAGTGAGACTCTTGTCTGGCCACTTGTTTAGACTAAGGGTAAGCCTGAGTGAGACTCTTGTCTGGCCACTTGTTTTAGAGTAAACCTGAGTGAGACTCTTGTCTGGCCACTTGTTTAGACTAAGTGTAAACCTGAGTGAGACTCTTGTCTGGCCACTTGTTTTAGAGTAAACCTGAGTGAGACTCTTGTCTGGCCACTTGTTTAGACTAAGTGTAAACCTGAGTGAGACTCTTGTCTGGCCACTTGTTTTAGAGTAAACCTGAGTGAGACTCTTGTCTGGCCACTTGTTTAGACTAAGTGTAAACCTGAGTGAGACTCTTGTCTGGACACTTGTTTTAGAGTAAACCGGAGTGAGACTCTTGTCTGGCCACTTGTTTAGACTAAGTGTAAACCTGAGTGAGACTCTTGTCTGGGCACTTGTTTTAGAGTAAACCGGAGTGAGACTCTTGTCTGGCCACTTGTTTTAGAGTAAAACTGAGTGCGACTCTTGTCTGGCCACTTGTTTTAGAGTAAACCTGAATGAGACTCTTGTCTGGCCACTTGTTTAGACTAAGTGTAAACCTGAGTGAGACTCTTGTCTGGCCCTTATTTTAGAGTAAACCTTAGTGAGACTTTTGTCTGGCCACTTGTTTAGACTAAGTGTAAACCTGAGTGAGACTCTTGTCTGGCCACTTGTTTAGACTAAGTGTAAACCTGAGTGAGACTCTTGTCTGGCCACTTGTTTTAGAGTAAACCTGAGTGAGACTCTTGTCTGGCCACTTGTTTAGACTAAGTGTAAACCTAAGTGAGACTCTTGTCTGGCCACTTGTTTTAGAGTAAACCTGAATGAGACTCTTGTCTGGCCACTTGTTTAGACTAAGTGTAAACCTGAGTGAGACTCTTGTCTGGCCCTTATTTTAGAGTAAACTGGAGTGAGACTTTTGTCTGGCCACTTGTTTAGACTAAGTGTAAACCTGAGTGAGACTCTTGTCTGGCCACTTGTTTAGACTAAGTGTAAACCTTAGTGAGACTCTTGTCTGGCCACTTGTTTTAGAGTAAACCTGAGTGAGGCTCTTGTCTGGCCACTTGTTTAGACTAAGTGTAAACCTGAGTGAGACTCTTGTCTGGCCAATTGTTTTAGAGTAAACCTGAGTGAGACTCTTGTCTGGCCACTTGTTTAGACTAAGTGTAAACCTGAGTGAGACTCTTGTCTGGGCACTTGTTTTAGAGTAAACCGGAGTGAGACTCTTGTCTGGCCACTTGTTTTAGAGTAAAACTGAGTGCGACTCTTGTCTGGCCACTTGTTTTAGAGTAAACCTGAATGAGACTCTTGTCTGGCCACTTGTTTAGACTAAGTGTAAACCTGAGTGAGACTCTTGTCTGGCCCTTATTTTAGAGTAAACCTGAGTGAGACTCTTGTCTGGCCACTTGTTTTAGAGTAAACCTGAGTGAGACTCTTGTGTGGCCACTTGTTTAGAGACTCTCGTATACAATAACTCCATGCCTTATCAAAACTGGGCTAAAATCATTCTTGTTCCCGATAGGTCTACTGGTCATCTTCTTTTCTTACTCATCGTAATTAATTCTAGAGCAGAATTAGTATAAAAAAGAAACTGTCAAGAAGTTTATCTATCGATTCTCTAACTGTACTGAAGTTCAGGACATAATGAATAGTATGTATGTCTCGATCCAATATAAAATTATTACGTACTGTAATATTTTGTCTGAAATAATTCAAAGTGATAGATAAGTGTGAACACTAGTTGGTAAGAAAACGCGCCGCTCCTTTTACAGTTTCTTACTTGTAGATTCATTATTATTATTATTATTATTATTATTATTATTATTATTATTATTATTATTATTATTATTATTATTATTATTATTATTATTATTATTATTATTATTATTATTATTATTATTATTATTATTATTATCATCATCATCATCATCATCATCATCATTAGTATAACTTACTGAATCCCATAAATGAAAGAAAAGAAGCAATTAGTTCCTGTATTTCACTTCTAAAGAACTTGATTTATCTGAATATACATTTGTGCTACCTACACAAAGCCTTGAACTGCTTCTACTATTGAAGCACAGAGAACACGTCTGAAATTAGAATAAGGGCGCATCTTGCTGGAGAAAAAACAATTTTACATTAGTTTCACGAGCCTTATTCTCATTGGCGTAGTTTAAATAATCTGATTTCATGGTTTTAATTTGTTCTTATGTAAGTATTGGAAGTAGCGTTAGTTTTCCCGATGGATACGCTAAGGTTTGACGTGCTTAACAGTCTTTACATTCTCTCTTGAGAGGAGAATTGTAAAAACATTGGGACCAAATTAAAACTTGATTAAACACCCCTTGGTTTCCTAAGCAGACACTAAGCCGTCTTTTAGCCGAATAAACCCATGGGCCTAAAGTGGTGGTGGTGGTGGTATTGGTAATGCTGCGCTGCTGTTTGTGGTGGTTGCGCTGGTGCTGGTGGCGATGGTGATACTGGTGCACTGCATGTGGTGCAACGGGTGCTGGTGCAGGTGCTGCTGACCGTGGCCTACCTGCTGATGCTTCTGATGGTATTGCTGCTGGTTCTGATGGCACTGGTGCTGCTGCTGATGGTAATTTTAGGTAATATTCAACAGTGGTTAGTTAATGGGTTTTGAATGAAAAGGATCAAAATACAAAAATGTTCTGGGATGCAAACCTTTCAATTCAGTAATAGTTAGCTCGGCACCAAATGCCTTGCCACTTAGAGAGAGCATGGCACATTCCAAAGTTTCACTAGGCTCCATAAAAAGAAAAGTTTATAGCGAAGGTATTAACTAAACCTCTGAGAATGACTTGCTCACTTAATGAGAAAAACCCAAACACACAACAGGCAACTAGTAAATCCGAATCACACAACAGGCAACTAGTAAATCCGAATCGCACAACAGGCAACTAGTAGATCCGAATCGCACAACACGCAACTAGTAAATCCGAATCGCATAACACGCAACTAGTAGATCCGAATCGCACAACAAGCAACTAGTAGATCCGAATCGCACAACAGGCAACTAGTAAATCCGAATCGCACAACACGCAACTAGTAGATCCGAATCGCACAACAGGCAACTAGTAAATCCGAATCGCACAACAGGCAACTAGTAAATCCGAATCGCACAACAGGCAACTAGTAGATCCGAATCGCACAACAGGCAACTAGTAGATCCGAATCGCACAACAGCCAACTAGTAAATCCGAATCGCACAACAGGCAACTAGTAAATCCGAATCGCACAACAGGCAACTAGTAAATCCGAATCGCACAACACGCAACTAGTAAATCCGAATCGCACAACACGCAACTAGTAGATCCGAATCGCATAACACGCAACTAGTAGCTCCGAATCGCACAACACGCAACTAGTAGCTCCGAATCGCACAACAGGCAACTAGTAGATCCGAATCGCACAACAGGCAACTAGTAGATCCGAATCGCACAACAGCCAACTAGTAAATCCGAATCGCACAACAGGCAACTAGTAAATCCAGACGCATCAACGCCTGCCATTAGTCACAGAAATACCTAGGACGAGCAATAACATTATTTATGACTCTTATTCGTTGTGATTTCTAGATTAGATTGATCTAGAGTTATGGGGAGGAGAACCATTCGAATAATGATGAGTAAGAAGAACAATTCTAGAGTTTTTGGTTTAGTAACATAATAACCGTTTCATGTGTTTGTGTGTGTGTTTTTTTGTTGTTTTTTTTAAATAAATTTCACCTTAAAGGATTACATGTATTGAATTAATTAGATTTAATTTCAAGGTGTCACTTTTTATAATAAACAAAATCTTTCACGGTGTCACTGGCACTTTGGTATAAGTGACATTATTATGTTATAATCATAACTTTAACTTCCATGGCAAAACAGTTTCTAACCTCTAAATGATAAATAATTATATTCTTGAATGAGAGGGCTTTTATGAACTGTTCGTGAAATGATTATTGGGTTAATGTTATTTAGCTTTAAGATGTCACTTTTAACAAGTGACACAAAATCCTTCATGGTGTCATAGACAATTTGTTATAACTGGCTTAATTATGTTGTAATTTTAAGTTTCAAGGGTTATAAACGTTTTCTGGTTGATGTGTACTGAAAAATGAAAACATTTTTAGTATCTGGCGAATGTTTCACTCAATTCCATTGAAATCTGACAAATTCAGGAGAACTTTGGGCTATTCAGTGTGTTGCTTATAACGGGTGACGCCATGCTGTATTTTCAAAGTTTTTTGTTCAATGCTGCTGTTTAGTTTTTGCAAATTTTTAAATATGAGGTGAAAAAGTTTTATTTTTTACCTCAAAACATTACTCCCTTATTATTTTGCCACCATTTACACACAAAAATGTTCCATTTAAAGTCACTTTAAAAAATGTGCAATGCTTGGTCACCTTTTGACCTTGGCTTACATTGTGAATACTAAAAAGTGCATCTCGGTGAAAAGAAAAATCTTAATTGTGAAAGTCTTCTTATGGTCTATTTTCCTATGCAGTTAAAAGCTGGACAATAGACAAAGGAAACTGAAAAAAAAAAGAAAAGAAAAAAGAATCAATGCATAGACATGTGATTCCTCAAAGGAGACTTGGGTATCATAATGAGCTGACAAAAATCACTTACCAGTTGTTCCGGAGCGGGCAGAGGGGAGAGAGAACTCTGAAAATTTTTAATGAAGAAGCGGGCGACCTTTCTAGAACACATAGAGAAACAGAGAAGATGACATGGGCGGAGGGATTTGAACAGGAAGAGGACCGTGGGAAGCAAACGCCCATTATTTCTCAAGTCTGAACAACGTGACAACTTGCGTGACTCTGAGCAACACTCACCCCGCACAAGTGAAGACCACAGGCAAAACATGATGATATCTGCAACAGATCAGGCACCTAGAACTAAGTAGAAGCTGAAGAATTTTTTTTTTTTTAATCCAGAAGATTGCTTAAGAATATCCGTTTTGGAACGGATGAAATGTGTTACTTACACTTGACCAGTTGTTTGAAAAGATTAAAAAATCGCACCATTCGGACTAATAAATATGGTAAATACCACAAAGTTTCAGAGACAACCAAAGAGAAATAAAGTAGACTTTTACCGCAGTAAACAGTAGGACCACTACAGAAGACTATAGTCAATTAAATTGAATGTCGCAGTGGAGCTTTGTAAATAGTTGTGAAGCACCGTAAAAAAGGACAAAAATAGGTAGAGTGCAGCTTCAAAATGTACAAAAAAAAAAAAAAAAAGACTTGAGCTCTCCGCTTTATGCTTTTGTCAGACACAAAAACAAGAGCAACAAACCACGCAAAGATATTCATATATATATATATATATATATATATATATATATATATATATATATATATATATATATATATATATATATATTATATTATATATATACATAACAAAAAAATATAACAACTACGTAAAGAAAAAAGAGTCACAGAAAAAACAAAAACAATTTCTTATATGGGGGTTGATAAAACCACCAATATTTAAAAAATGTTTTATCAAAAATTGATTAAACAAGTATTTATAAAATAATGAAAAAAATAAATAAATAAATAAATAAATAAAACTCCAAAAAGATAAGTATGCTGAAGAGACAAGAATTTAAATGAAAATAATTATACTTGGAAGAAAAATGACAGAGAATAGGTGGACAAGAGAAAGAGAAAGAGAGACAGTGACAGAGAGAGTGAGTGAGAGAGAAAGAGAGAGAGAGAGAGAGAGAGAGAGAGAGAGAGAGAGAGAGAGAGAGAGAGAGAGAGAGAGAGAGAGAGAGAGAAAGTGGGGAGGGGAAATGGGGGGGGGGGGGGGTAGTTAAAAATCAAGGCCACTAGCTTGAAGAAAATCTGTAGACCAATATAATTTGTTCTACAAATTCTTATCTCTTCAGCATACTTATCGTTCTGGAGTTTTATTTATTTATTTCTTTATTATTTTATAAAAACTTGTTTAGTCCATTTTTTTTTTTAAATGTTCTTTAAATATTGCTTTTTTCTTTTTTTTTTTTTTTTTTTTTTTTTTTTTTAAACCCCTATATAAGAAATTGTTTTCGTCCTTTCTTTGACTCTTTTCTTTACGTATTTGTTATATTTTTTGTGTATATTTCCAGATTATTTATCTAATTTTTTAGGGGGTAGATCTTTCTATATAATCTTTTTCATACACACCTACACACATATATAATAAGATTGTCTACCATGCAAAATGGATGTGCTACCGTACCTCACAACTTGATGTGCAAAGAGCACCGCAGACGAACGTGCCGAAAGAAACATGATAGCTGATAATTCCCGATAATTGGAATTCACTATAATTTTGACCATAACACACCTTAGTTAAACAGAATTTTTTTTAAGGTAAGGTTAAACTGGCAAATAGAATTTACAATCTAGCACTACAAAGCTATGATTCTATTGAAATGTCAGGGTGAAAAAAAGCAAAATAAATGTTAATATCTATTATTTTCACCTAAATGCCTTCAAAAATTGAAAAATATGGGGGTATTTAGGGTCTCCGCATAAAAAAATATACAACACAAATGTCAAGATATCTAAAAAAAAGTTTTAGTTCCTCGATACTCTTTAAACTTTGCCACAATGATACTTTAACTAAACACTTTATAATAGACTTAAATCTAAGGGATACATAGACCACAACATTATTTAGGGCCCCGAAAGCTATCTCTTTCAAATTTTACGGAAAATTTTAGGGGTAGGGGTAACATTTTTTAACATAGCTTCCTCCATTTTTAATCTAGACACTTGATTGTAGGCAGTTATCTTTGTCATTGGGTACATAAACTGTACAGAAAAGTTCATGAGAATATCTCCTTAAATTTCTGAGATATCATGACAAAACTGCAGCAAAATTTGCGAAAAGTGAAAAACAGAGAAAATTGAAATTAAAGTAAAAATTAACTATAATTTAATAATGCCTTTTTTAGAAGGCCCTAGCTTGGTAGCTTCATCTCCATTCTCTTCTTGAACAGACATAATTGTTCTTTCTGCTCTTTTCTGTTTGTTTCCTTTCCTTGTCTGTTTCTCTGCTGCTCTTACTCTCTTTCTATCCAGTTTTCGAATACCACATTTTTCGAGATGCCCAACTTTCAGCCCTAATTCTTTGAAAATATCACACCTCTTCATCTCTCCATCATTATACACAATTGTTGCATCATACACTGCTATCTCTAGTCTGTCTTTACCAACAAAGGTAGTTTTAGGCCATCTGTCCCATATCAGATTGTGGAAAGACTCGTTCGCATTCAGAGTACCGCCATGTAAACACTTTTTAAATAACTTTTCACTAGATAAGGTCTTCAAAAATACTTTTTATCTCCTCCATCACAAACTCTGGTGACATATTTTTTATTAGAACCATCACACCAGCTTCCACATTCAGTGTGTTCTCCATTTCTATGAAACCAAATGGCCCAAATAGCTTTTTTCATTTTCTCAAGATCGTTCACATTTTTTTTCTAATCGCACCTCCATACTTGAAATCCAGTTAGATCTGCTCCTAGCTGTGCATCACCGCAAATAGATCTAGATCTAGCGCTCTGTGGAACCTGTTCTTCTAAATTTAGATCTAGACTAAGTTTTCTAACAGAAAACGAACTAGCCTGAGTTTGATCATGTTCATACTCCTTGTTTTCTAAGTTGCTATGCCAAACAAACCACTTCCGGTTCAAAAAAATTACTACCTTGATGATTTAAAAAAAATTTTTAAAATATGTTCTATTGTCGTATTAACATATTTTTTTCACCAAAATATCCACAAATAGATGAAGTTTTATATCAGTTTAAAACCTCACATACGTGGTGGTATAAAAATTTTGGTATTTTAAGCCAGTTTAGCCTTACCTTAAGGCAGCAGGAAGGAAGCGTTGCACTTGCAGCAGACACGGTGTTCATTTTTTCGATGCGCAGAGAAGAACTTGGGGCGTCTAGATCTAGATCTTGTTATCGGGTCAAGTGCGACAAGGAGGGTTTTAGTGCTTCATCCAATAATAAAGCTGTCTTCACTTCCTGTGGGTTATTTCAAAATGACTGTGAAACATTATCTAGTTGTAGTCCATAGGTCAAGCTAAGTAACGTTCAGTTAGTGCGCTTCACAATCGAATGATGCTCGGGCTTCACCAACCTTATTATCTATTTTTTGGTACGAAGGAACTTCATAGGTTAGGATTATAGCTTCTTGAATTCTATTAAAAAAAAAAAAGATTATGAATAAACTAGGTTAAGACAGAACAGAGTGATGTAGGCCAATTGCTCTTGTTAAGTCAATATCCTTGTCTAAATGGGATGCTTAACTCTGACTCCTCTGACAGCTCTAGATCTAGTAATGTTCGATATTTGCCAACAAATCATTGCGACTCCTCAGTTTCAACAGGCCAGATAGATCTAGATTTTCCTATTGATGTACATTCCAGTCCAGATCTCCGTGCTACAATAACCAAGAGCTCTTCATTTCCCGATCCTAGTACGACGTGCCTCGACCAAAGCTTACAACATTCCAGATCGTTGTCGTTAGCTGATAAAGCAATAGTTCATCAGCCGTTGAGCAATCGTCGGTTTTCATTCAGATCGTCGGAAGACGTGTCCGAAACAAATGAAAATCACACCTACCCTCATAGACCCTCATTATCAGACATTCCCCCAATGTTTCGCCACCATGTCTACCGTGAAGACAATCAAAGTGACACATTGTCCGATACGTCCAGCATTTCATCTCCCCACTCCCCACGGAAGGGCGCCAGTGGTGAAAGTTATAGGATCGAGGATGACCTTATTGTTATCGATGGTCAGATAGTAACAAAAGATTCGAATGTCGATCCTATACTGTGCCGCCTGAAGCGTCAACAGGTAGTGGCTGGGACGCGACCGAAGGAGTCCTCCATAGCTTCAGACATGCTAGCGGCAGAAAAAGTCCGTTTCGACAGGAACATTAACATCAAGCGCTTTGACGAGGATGAGTGGGGTGAGGTAAGTCCCAGCATCATTGTCTCTATACAAACTGATGTATGTGATATTCTGGAGAGGATGAGTGGGGTGAGGTAAGTCCCAGCACCATTGTCTCTATACAAACTGATGTATGTGATATTCTGGAGAGGATGAGTGGGGTGAGGTAAGTCCCAGCACCATTGTCTCTATACAAACTGATGTATGTGATACTATGGAGAGTATTAGTGGGGTGAGGTAAATCCCAGCATCATTGTCTCTATACAAACTGATGTATGTGATATTCTGGAGAGGATGAGAGGGGTGAGGTAAGTCCCAGCATCATTGTCTCTATACAAACTGATGTATGTGATACTATGGAGAGGATGAGTGGGGTGAGGTAAGTCCCAGCATCATTGTCTCTATACAAACTGATGTATGTGATACTATGGAGAGGATGAGTGGGGTGAGGTAAGTCCCAGCACCATTGTCTCTATACAAACTGATGTATGTGATACTATGGAGAGGACGAGTGGGGTGAG
The DNA here is from genome assembly GCA_033675545.1 of Elysia crispata. Taxonomy (NCBI): domain Eukaryota; kingdom Metazoa; phylum Mollusca; class Gastropoda; family Plakobranchidae; genus Elysia; species Elysia crispata. Next base: position 961,302 of record JAWDGP010007584.1, read on the forward strand.
GTAAGTCCCAGCATCATTGTCTCTATACAAACTGATGTATGTGATATTCTGGAGAGGATGAGTGGGGGTGAGGTAAGTCCCAGCACCATTGTCTCTATACAAACTGATGTATGTGATACTATGGAGAGGATGAGTGGGGTGAGGTAAGTCCCAGCATCATTGTCTCTATACAAACTGATGTATGTGATATTCTGGAGAGGATGAGTGGGGTGAGGTAAGTCCCAGCATCATTGTCTCTATACAAACTGATGTATGTGATACTATGGAGAGGATGAGTGGGGTGAGGTAAGTCCCAGCATCATTGTCTCTATACAAACTGATGTATGTGATACTATGGAGAGGATGAGTGGGGTGAGGTAAGTCCCAGCACCATTGTCTCTATACAAACTGATGTATGTGATACTATGGAGAGGATGAGTGGGGTGAGGTAAGTCCCAGCATCATTGTCTCTATACAAACTGATGTATGTGATATTCTGGAGAGGATGAGTGGGGTGAGGTAAGTCCCAGCACCATTGTCTCTATACAAACTGATGTATGTGATACTATGGAGAGGATGAGTGGGGTGAGGTAAGTCCCAGCATCATTGTCTCTATACAAACTGATGTATGTGATATTCTGGAGAGGATGAGTGGGGTGAGGTAAGTCCCAGCATCATTGTCTCTATACAAACTGATGTATGTGATATTCTGGAGAGGATGAGTGGGGTGAGGTAAGTCCCAGCACCATTGTCTCTATACAAACTGATGTATGTGATACTATGAAGAGGATGAGTGGGGTGAGGTAAGTCCCAGCACCATTGTCTCTATACAAACTGATGTATGTGATACTATGGAGAGGATGAGTGGGGTGAGGTAAGTCCCAGCATCATTGTCTCTATACAAACTGATGTATGTGATATTCTGGAGAGGATGAGTGGGGTGAGGTAAGTCCCAGCATCATTGTCTCTATACAAACTGATGTATGTGATATGATATGATCGTCCCAGCATCATTGGATGCATGTGATACTATATTGTCTCTATACAAACTGATGTATGTGATATTCTGGAGGATGAGTGGGGTGAGGTCCCAGCATCATTGATGAGTGGGGTGAGGTAAGTCCCAGCATCATTGTCTCTATACAAACTGATGTATGTGATACTATGGAGAGGATGAGTGGGGTGAGGTAAGTCCCAGCATCATTGTCTCTATACAAACTGATGTATGTGATACTATGGAGAGGATGAGTGGGGTGAGGTAAGTCCCAGCATCATTGTCTCTATACAAACTGATGTATGTGATATTCTGGAGAGGATGAGTGGGGTGAGGTAAGTCCCAGCATCATTGTCTCTATACAAACTGATGTATGTGATACTATGGAGAGGATGAGTGGGGTGAGGTAAGTCCCAGCATCATTGTCTCTATACAAACTGATGTATGTGATATTCTGGAGAGGATGAGTGGGGTGAGGTAAGTCCCAGCATCATTGTCTCTATACAAACTGATGTATGTGATACTATGAAGAGGATGAGTGGGGTGAGGTAAGTCCCAGCATCATTGTCTCTATACAAACTGATGTATGTGATACTATGAAGAGGATGAGTGGGGTGAGGTAAGTCCCAGCATCATTGTCTCTATACAAACTGATGTATGTGATACTATGAAGAGGATGAGTGGGGTGAGGTAAGTCCCAGCATCATTGTCTCTATACAAACTGATGTATGTGATACTATGAAGAGGATGAGTGGGGTGAGGTAAGTCCCAGCACCATTGTCTCTATACAAACTGATGTATGTGATATTCTGGAGAGGATGAGTGGGGTGAGGTAAGTCCCAGCATCATTGTCTCTATACAAACTGATGTATGTGATATTCTGGAGAGGATGAGTGGGGTGAGGTAAGTCCCAGCATCATTGTCTCTATACAAACTGATGTATGTGATATTCTGGAGAGGATGAGTGGGGTGAGGTAAGTCCCAGCATCATTGTCTCTATACAAACTGATGTATGTGATACTATGGAGAGGATGAGTGGGGTGAGGTAAGTCCCAGCATCATTGTCTCTATACAAACTGATGTATGTGATACTATGGAGAGGATGAGTGGGGTGAGGTAAGTCCCAGCACCATTGTCTCTATACAAACTGATGTATGTGATATTCTGGAGAGGATGAGTGGGGTGAGGTAAGTCCCAGCACCATTGTCTCTATACAAACTGATGTATGTGATACTATGGAGAGGATGAGTGGGGTGAGGTAAGTCCCAGCATCATTGTCTCTATACAAACTGATGTATGTGATATTCTGGAGAGGATGAGTGGGGTGAGGTAAGTCCCAGCATCATTGTCTCTATACAAACTGATGTATGTGATACTATGGAGAGGATGAGTGGGGTGAGGTAAGTCCCAGCATCATTGTCTCTATACAAACTGATGTATGTGATATTCTGGAGAGGATGAGTGGGGTGAGGTAAGTCCCAGCATCATTGTCTCTATACAAACTGATGTATGTGATACTATGGAGAGGATGAGTGGGGTGAGGTAAGTCCCAGCATCATTGTCTCTATACAAACTGATGTATGTGATATTCTGGAGAGGATGAGTGGGGTGAGGTAAGTCCCAGCACCATTGTCTCTTTACAAACTGATGCATGTGATACTATGGAGAGGATGAGTGGGGTGAGGTAAGTCCCAGCATCATTGTCTCTTTACAAACTGATGCATGTGATACTATGGAGAGGACGAGTAAGGTGAGGTCAGTCTCAGCATCATCGTCGTTATGCAAAGGGATCGATACGTGTTATTTTGGAAAAGGCCAGGAAATGCCAATTAGTTTTAGAGAACTGTTCTGCCTTACTGAGCTCTCTGTCGAGCCGTTTTCTTGTGATTATCAGAACTCCTAAGTCAGCCGTAACAAAACGGACTAGAGAGGATGGCCCGATGTTTGACGAGCCAGTCAGCTCAGCTTCCTGGCATGAACCGGGTAGAGAAAGTTTGATGAAACCAGCTGTTTGCATTATATCTGCTACAATTGCGACGGGGTGCTTTCAAGAACTATCTTTCCCTATTTCAGATAAGAAAAAAAAAGAAAAAAAAAACAACAAAAGCATATTTTTTCATAATCCAAACTTAGTATGAATGCGTTTAATTTATTTTAATTCCTGAAATACAAAATGCCTGACTCTACCTTGAACGAATTGGAAGTTACAGGAACCCTGACCGGCAAAACGGAAGCTGGAGAAAACCTGGAAAAGACATATTATAGATGATGATAATAATAATAATAATAATAATAATAATAATAATAATAATAATAATAATAATAATAATAATAATAATAATAATAATAATGATAATTAAATTAATAATAATTATATGATAGCCGCTTGATATTCTCTCTCTAGCATGTCCCTTAACAAAAGAGTTGGACACTGGGTGAGAAAGGTTCCCTATGGGCGGTAGGACATAAACGCTCTTGCTCACACGAGAACACTGTGACAGCCTTGCTGAAAACTGTCAAAAACGGACGAAGTGTGCTATTCAATTTTTAGCAACAGTATGGCAAAAAAAAAGGTGAAGATTTTCAGGTTTTCCATGAGTTTCGAAGCACACGACACAATGACGCTATAGATCCAAGCCCCTCCGAACAAGGCTCCTTTACTGGAAGGTCATGCACAATTGTATTGAGAGGTCTTCCCTGTATATTCCCTTTCTCTCTGGAATCGCAGTCAATGCAGAATGCTGAAGAAATGGTTTGTAACAAAAAGGGAGGTCAGCAATAAGAAAAGAAAAATAAGATCTCTAATAGTGCTTGACTCTAAGTCTCTATACAACCTTTAGAATAATCCTGACCGATTAAAGAATGATCATGACAAACCTTCTAACCGTGTTCACTGGTTGTGACTGATGATTGATGATGAAACTCCGACCATAGTGTCTCTCTTGTGAATGCTGATGAGAATAAACCTAATCATGCTGCGTGGTTAGTAAATGATCATCTCATTATTACTACCGTGATATCTGATTAGTGATAACCCTGACAAAACTCCTGACCATGGTATATGATTGGTGAATAATCCTGACAATACTCCTGACCATGGTGCATGATTGGTGAATAATCCTGACAATACTCCTGACCATGGTGTATGATTGGTGAATGATCCTGACAATACTCATGACCATGGTGTATGATTGGTGAATGATCCTGACAATACTCATGACCTGGTGCATGATTGCTGAATGATCCTGACAATACTCCTGCCATGGTGCATGATTGGTGAATAACCCTGACAATACTCCTGACAAAGGTGCATGATTGGTGAATAACCCTGGCAATACTCCTGACAAAGGTGCATGATTGGTGAATAACCCTGACAATACTCCTGACCATGGTGCATGATTGGTGAATGATCCTGACAATATTCCTGACCATGGTGCATGATTGGTGAATGATCCTGACAATACTCCAGATCATGGTGTATGATTGGTGAATAATCCCGACAATACTCGTGATCATGGTGCTTGATTGGTGAATGATCCTGACATAACTCTTGATCATGGTGCTTGATTGGTGAATACACCTGACAATACTCCTGACCATGGTGCATGATTGGTGAATGATTCTGACAATACTCCAGACCATGGTGCATGATTGGTGAATGATCCTGACAATACTCCTGACCATGGTGCATGATTGGTGAATGATCCTGACAATACTCCAGACCATGGTGTATGATTGGTGAATAATCCTGACAATACTCCTGACCATGGTGCATGATTGGTGAATGATCCTGACAATACTCCTGACCATGGTGCATGATTGGTGAATAATCCTGACAATACTCCTGACCATGGTGCATGATTGGTGAATGATTCTGACAATACTCCTGACCATGGTGCATGATTGGTGAATGATCCTGACAATACTCCTGACCATGGTGCATGATTGGTGAATGATCCTGACAATACTCCTGACCATGGTGCATGATTGGTGAATGATCCTGACAATACTCCTGACCATGGTGCATGATTGGTGAATGATCCTGACAATACTCCAGACCATGGTGCATGATTGGTGAATAATCCTGACAATACTCCAGACCATGGTGCATGATTGGTGAATGATCCTGACAATACTCCTGACCATGGTGCATGATTGGTGAATAATCCTGACAATACTCCTGACCATGGTGCATGATTGGTGAATGATTCTGACAATACTCTTCACCATAATACACGATTGGTGAATGATCCTGACAATACTCCTGACCATGGTGCATGATTGGTGAATGATCCTGACAATACTCCAGACCATGGTGTATGATTGGTGAATAATCCTGACAATACTCCTGACCATGGTGCATGATTGGTGAATGATCCTGACAATACTCCTGACCATGGTGCATGATTGGTGAATAATCCTGACAATACTCCAGACCATGGTGCATGATTGGTGAATGATCCTGACAATACTCCTGACCATGGTGCATGATTGGTGAATAATCCTGACAATACTCCAGACCATGGTGCATGATTGGTGAATGATCCTGACAATACTCCTGACCATGGTGCATGATTGGTGAATGATCCTGGCAATACTCCTGACCATGGTGCATGATTGGTGAATGATTCTGACAATACTCTTCACCATAATACACGATTGGTGAATGATCCTGACAATACTCCTGACCATGGTGCATGATTGGTGAATGATCCTGACAATACTCCAGACCATGGTGTATGATTGGTGAATAATCCTGACAATACTGCTGACCATTGTGCATGATTGGTGAATGATCCTGACAATACTCCTGACCATGGAGCATGATTGGTGAATTATCCTGACAATACTCCTGACCATGGTGCATGATTGGTGAATGATCCTGACAATACTCCAGACCATGGTGTATGATTGGTGAATAATCCTGACAATACTCCTGACCATGGTGCATGATTGGTAAATGATCCTGACAAATACTTCTGACCATGGTGCTTGATTCGTGAATAATCCTGACAATACTCGTGATCACGGTGCTTGATTGGTGAATGATCCTGACAATACTCCTGACAAAGGTGCATGGTTGAGGAATAATCCTCACAATACTTGTAATCATGGTCCTTGATTGGTGAATGATCTTGACAATACTTCTGACCATGGTGCTTGATTGGTGAATGATCTTGCCAATACTGCTGACCATTGTGCATGATTGGTGAATGATCCTGACATAACTCTTGATCATGGTGCTTGATTGGTGAATACACCTGACAATACTCATGATCATGGTGCTTGATTGGTGAATGATCTTGACAATACTTCTTACCATGGTGCATAATTGGTGAATGATCTTGACAATACTTCTAAACATGGTGTATGATTGGTGAATAATGTTGACAATACTTGTGATTACGTTGCTTGATAGGTGAATGATCCTGACAATACTCGTAATCATGGTGCTTGATTGGTGAATAATCTTGACAATACTTCTGACCATGGTGCATGATTCGTGAATAATCCTAACAATACTCATGATCATGGTGCTTGATTCGTGAATAATCCTGACAATACTCATGATTATGGTGCTTGATTCGTGAATAATCCGGACAATACTCGTGATCACGATGCTTGATTGGTGAATGATCCTGACAATACTCCTGACAAAGGTGCTTGATTGGTGAATGATCTTGCCAATACTGCTAGCCATTGTGCATGATTGGTGAATGATCCTGACATAACTCTTGATCATGGTGCTTGATTGGTGAATACACCTGACAATACTCGTGATCATGGTGCTTGATTGGTGAATGATCTTGACAATAATTCTGACCATGGTGCATAATTGGTGAATGATCTTGACAATACTTCTAAACATGGTGCATGATTGGTGAATGATCTTGACAATACTTGTGATCACGTTGCTTGAAAGGTGAATGATCTTGACAATACTCGTAATCATGGTGCTTGATTGAAGAATTATCTTGACAATACTTCTGATCATGGTGCATGATTGGTGAATGATCTTGACAATGCTTCTGATCATGGTGCATGATTGGTGAATAATCCTGACAATTCTCGTGATCATGGTGCTTGATTCGTTAATAATCCTGACAATACTCGTGATTATGGTGCTTGATTGGTGAATGATCCTGACAATACTCCTGACAAAGGTGCAAGGTTGATGAATAATTCTGACAATACTGCTGACCATGGTGCTTGATTCGTGAATAATCCTGACAATACTCGTGATCACGGTGCTTGATTGGTGAATGATCCTGACAATACTCCTGACAAAGGTGCTTGATTGGTGAATGATCTTGCCAATACTGCTAGCCATTGTGCATGATTGGTGAATGATCCTGACATAACTCTTGATCAGGTTGCTTGATAGGTGAATGATCCTGACAATACTCGTAATCATGGTGCTTGATTGGTGAATGATCTTGACAATACTTCTGACCATGGTACATCATTGGTGAATGATCTTGACAATGCTTCTGATCATGGTGCATGATTGGTGAATAATCCTGACAACTCTCGTGATCATGGTGCTTGATTCGTTAATAATCCTGACAATACTCGTGATCATTATGCTTGATTGGTGAATGATCCTGACAATACTCCTGACAAAGGTGCATGGTTGATGAATAATCCTGACAATACTGCTGACCATGGTGCATGGTTGGTGAATGATCCTGACATAACTCTTGATCATGGTGCTTGATTGGTGAATACACCTGACAATACTCGTGATCATGGTGCTTGATTGGTGAATGATCTTGACAATACTCCTGAGCATGGTGCTTGATTGGTGAATGATCTTGACAATACTCCTGAGCATGGTGCTTGATTGGTGAATGATCCCGATACATTATGATCGTTGTAACTGATTGGTTAATAAAGCAGTGCTATCATGTATGTAACTTATACGGCCCATAAACTCTATGGCACATATTCCGACCACCGTCTTCATTTGTTTGCCCTCAGGCGGTAAGCTGGTTCCTAGCCTGCTGTTTCTGCTGTGACTGCTGCGTGTGCAGAGACACGGTGCCCTCATTGAGACAGCTGCCGCCGGAGGAGAGCATCTTGGTTCGCTCTAAAGGTGACAGAGAGGGTTCATTGAGGAAGTCCAGTTCTCTGTGAACATCAACTGCTGCTTCGGTCATGACTTCAACACTCGTGTCATACATGTGACATACGATAAACCTGAAAGAAAGAGAGAGAGAGAGAGAGAGAGAGAGAGAGAGAGAGAGAGAGAGAGAGAGAGAGAGAGAGAGACAGACAGACAGACAGACAGACAGACAGACAGAGACAGAGACATAGGGGAGAGTTAGAAATATGAAAAAGTGAAAGAGAGAGAGAGAGAGAGAGAGAGAGAGAGAGAGAGAGAGAGAGATAAAGAGAGGCTAGACAGAGAAAAAATGATCGACGATAAAAAGAAATAAAAGGTGCGAGAGAATGAAAACAAAAGTGTGTGTATGTGTGTTTGCGTCTTTGCGGTTGGTAATACATAATAGAACTGTTAATGAGATAGAACAGGTAGATAGATTTATGAAGAGAGAGAGAGAGAGAGAGAGAGAGAGAGAGAGAGAGAGAGAGAGAGAGAGAGAGAGAGAGAGAGACATGGATGAAGTGGGAACAGGTTAAGTAGATTAAAAAAAATTGATATGTAAATTATGTATTTTCAATGGCAGCAAAAGACAGAGTAAAAAACTTGACAAACATATATACTCATTTATATAGACAGAGAGATGTATGTGTAATGAAAGAGATAGAGATAAAGAGTGGGGAAGAGGAGGAGGCAGTTATTACATTAGTTAGTTCATATTACATGAATAAAAATAATGTAGAGAAAGAAATGGAATGAATTTGTTTGTTGTTGTGACAGCTAGAAGGAGAAGTTACAGTCTGCACTGTGGCACTACGAGTTTGTCGCACAGTGCAACCATTCATCAACTTATGATACAATTACAAATGGCAAGAGATAAAAGTCCTTCATTTTCTGTGTAGTAGTGTTATTTAACTTGTTCAAGGCATACATATAGTTTTAATGCTTAGTTTCTTGCCAGTAAAACCAAACTTTTGATTTCAGTGGAGAAATCTTGATTATATAAGTTTTCGATATGGCTCAGACTTGGTTCACATATAGAGAAAAAAAATTACATCTTGCAACAAACATAAAGCAACAAATTAAGTTATTTTTTAAGCTGCTTTCTGTGGCCAGCTCTCACTCTCAGCCGTGTGAGGGTGGGACCTGCCCACAGCACTCTGGGCTGGAGAGGAGTGAAGCTACAGCACGTCTAGCAATGCAGCGAGAAAACGACTTTGATTGCTTTAATTCTCACTAAATGCTGTTAATGGATGTAACTACAAGTATAAAAGAGAGTGATAGGAGACAAAGACAGAGAGAGAGAGCTCCAAGTTCCGTTACCAAAAAGTGTTTGATCAGTAAGAAACCTTAAATTGTGCTGAGTGAATAAAAAGAGAAAACTTGGGGTACCCCAGTACTAAAGAAATGATAATGTAAAGGAAATCTGTGTAAAATGGATTGTACGCCGTAACATATCGCAGCTCGAATCCCCACAATTTTTGTGCAGTCATGGTCAGGAGGGCAGCAGCCTTTCTGTGTGAATACAACAAGCAATCAGGGACGCCTTCTTCTTGAAAGATAAGTTTGCACTGAGCCTTTACAGCGAAGCATTGTAAGTGGCAAGAAAGCTTTCATCTCATACCAGTAGCCTCAATATGTCAGAACAGATTTAATATCACTGTTACAGAAAACAACATTCAAACGAGAGTGACAAGAATGGTTCTTTCTCTATCTCTTAATCTCTTTATTATTTGCTTTCAAAAAACATAAGCAAGAAAATTGCTAGACAAAAGCAGCACAAAAAGCTTAGGCATTTGTATTCATGTTACAACAAAATCCCACCCAAAGATGAAACTTGAGATGCGAGTATTCCCAAGTTTAGTTTGCTGTCAAGTGTACACCAGTTTGAGAAAAGCACTTTGATTACGGTTGTTGGAACTCCATGTTAGTGGCTGAGAACAAGCAAAACAATTCCTCATCAACAAACCTACTTTGCATAGGACTAGATGAGATGGGCCTACCTGAGAATATTTTTTTTACCACAGTAATACAATTATTATGTTCATTTTTTTCTATCACTTGGTATTATTCTCATTCAATCATTCACTCATTATAGATGCAACCCTACATTTTATCTTTGCAAGCTTGGAATTGAATGGGAAGAGAGGAAAGTTTGAATGTAAACATATGAAAAATAAATCTGTGACAATTCTTTAGTGCCTAAACTCTTTTGCCAGTTAAAAAACAAGCAAAAAACTGTAAAGATATACACAGTAAGAACCAGTACATGTATAGGTCTGCTGCTTGTTTTATTGTTTAAGGAAAATCTGTTGACAATGAAAAAGTAAAATTTAGCTTCCTTGTTTCAAATGGTTCTTCATGTTCCACTCACAGAGACTAGCAATCAATGTTAGCTGAACTTAATAACACCTGCATTACAAATAAATGGTTGTTTAAAACAAGAGATCCGATCACTACCTGCTTGGTTTCTTTCATCCTGTTCATGTTACAACCCTCAGATGTCAGCAAGCCATTTTCTTCATTTTCACTGAGATGAGGTTTATTAATACAATTGAGTAGAAGTTGCATTTACTCCTATGTACAATATTTTTATGCATTAATATATAAATAAGGTACATAAATAACTCCAGCCATTCACATAATGCCAGATATCTTTGAGACTATTTTTGCATTTTTACAAAATGCTTTATTTATCACATCTGATGATGGTGGCCCATCTTATAGCAACAAACATAAATCAGAACCAAATCACACGCTATAAAGGGCCACATGCACCGCTCTGTGAAACTTCCCAGAAGAATATGATGCAAAAGTCTAATTAATTGGCCTCAGCTGCTCATTCAAAGCCCATTTTTCTAACACATAAATCAATCAGGTGTAATGCTCTTCAGCGTATGCGATCATGACCTTCCACACATCTCTCTCTCTTGTCATTTTCAGTGCTTCTGTCACTCTTCCTACTTTGAGCCACTCTGTTAGTCCACCCAACATCTTTCCAAGCTGTTTTACCCTGCTATTTTTTTCCTTCGATCATTCCAGCTTTCACAAGATGTTCTAGTTTCTCTCTTCTCATCACATGGCCAAAAAAGGTTGCTTGGCATTTATATATTCTATTACTTTATGAGTGATCTTGTTGTGGCGGCTTCTCGTAACACTGTTTCATTTCATTTCTTTGCAGTTCATAAGATTTGTAACATTCTCCGAAGGAACCAAATTTCTGTTGCCTCTGGTTTCTTTTGTATCTGTTTTGAAATTGTCCATGTCTTGTGTCCATCCATTCGAATGAGTTCGATATAGCACTTCAGGGCTCTTCTTCTTGTGCGGATAGAAATGTTATTTGTTTGTACCGATTTCATTCTCTGAAATCTCTTCTAAATAAATCATAAATACTGGTAAGCCTGTTTTTCTCATATATACAATCATGAATATTGGTAAGCCTGTTTTTCTCATAAATACAGTCCAGTCCATTTATAACAGCTAGCGCTATAACGGCACCCCGTAGTATAACAGAACTTTCCCCTCGGCCAGTTTTTTCTCCCATTAAATGATAGTAAAAGTTAACGGATATAGCGGTACCCACAATCTTTGTTTCTGTTATATCAGCACTGCAGGATTGTAGGTAGGCGGAGCTGTTAACTATACAGATACTGACCAGTTAAAAATTGTTAGTCCTACACTGAGCATCCAACCAAAATGCCTCTCAAGTCAGCAGAGTGCTGTCCATGGTCATCACTGACAGAGCTTCCCTTCTCTTCCTCCATCCCTCTCCCTTTCCCTGCCATTATACATTCTGCACTACCTGAGCGCCCTGTCTCTGTACCAGTACACAGTCATCACTGACAGCATTCTCCTCCTCTTCCTCCACCCCTCTCCCTTTCCCTGTCATTATACATTCTGCACTACCTGAGCGCCCTGTCTCTGTACCAGTACACAGTCATCACTGACAGTGCTCCCCTTCTCTTCCTCCATCCCTCTCCCTTTCCCTGCCATTATACATTCTGCACTACCTGAGCGCCTTGTCTCTGTACCAGTACATGAACATAATCTTTTGATCCTGATACAGATGGGCCTGTGATTAGAACTGCCCCCCCTCCTTCCCAACTTCCACTTCAACCTGTCTACTTGTAAGACAGTAAGTCGCCTTGTATAAGATTAACAAATCAGATGCTTTTAATGATCTCAGTTATAACAGCACTACGAAAAAAGTCCTGCTTGTGCCGTTATATCAGAGGTTTACTGTACAATCATGAATTTTGGTAAGCCGAATTTTTCAACACTTACAATCATGAATTTTGGTAAGCCCAATTTTCCAACACTTACAATCATGAATATTGGTAAGCCTATTTTTCTCACACATGCAATCATGAATTTTGGCAAGCCCAATTTTCCAACACTTACAATCATGAATTTTGGTAAGCCCAATTTTCCAACTCTTACAATCATGAATCTTGGTAAGCCTGTTTTTCTCATACATGCAATCATGAATTTTGGTAAGCCCAATTTTTCCAACACTTACAATCATGAATTTTGGTAAGCCTATTTTTCTCATATATACAATCATGAATTTTGGCAAGCCCAATTTTCCAACGCATACAATCATGCGTTTTGGTGAGCCCAATTTTCCAACTTACAATCATGAATTTCGGTAAGCCTGTTTTTCACATACACGCAATCATGAATTTTGGTAAGCCCAATTTTCCAACACTTACAATCATGAATTTTGGTAAGCCCATTTTTCTAACATATAGGCCTACAATCATGAATCTTTCTAAGCCCATTGACCTACAGCTTATAATAATGAATTATAATATGTCCACTGATTTATGAGTTACAAGTATGAATTCTGATGATTTAATTTAATCAAGATTTATGGTGAGTCCATAGATCTACTACTCATATTCATCTGTTTAGAGAACTTATCATATCAGTTCACATTTACGTCTTTCTCCTAATTGTAGAACCTTTCAACAAGGGCTATGATGCTGAGAGCTGGTCTGGTCTAGGATCATTTGCATTAGTGAAACTGCTTTCTCCAGTTCCTGTACTCCATTCCTCTATGTTGGCTAGAATCTCTGATTTCAGGGCTGGGTCTGGAGCCACCAGCAGTGAGTTGATTGGATTGCAACTGCTCGTCCACTCCATCCGGAATGGAAACTTCAGTCTGTGGTACTTGGGACGTTTGCCCTTGCTGGGTCTGGGGTCCGTCTCCTGCCATGGTTATTATATTGCTGGGGTTGGCTGTGACCACAGAGCTACTGATGAGGTGAATGTCTGCCGATGTGGTTGTAAAATGTGTCGATGTCTCCTGGCTGGACAACACATGGCGCACACCATCCTCACCGTCCTTCAGGATGGTGCCCTCAATCAGGTGCATGGAGTGTCCCTCTCCACTGGTCTCTTGATCTTCCTGTTCCTCCAGTTCTTCTTCTTCATCCTCGTCCTCCTCCTCCATTGTCCCTGTCTGCACTAACCCTAAATGTTGCTCTGAAAAGAAAAATTTTAAATCAAATTGTCTTACTGTATTTTGATGGGAATGATGCTTCATTTAGAACTGTTTGGGTGTATTTAGAGAAATATGATACAGTATTTAGCACTGATTATAGATATCATAATATTCTTTGAGATTAAAAAATAACCCTATTCACTTTGCTTTCACATGCATCATAAACAACGGTCAAAAAAAAAAAAAGAGAGAAAAAAAAATTTACATGTAGTAAAATGACAATTTTATCCTATTATATTCTCTCTAAATCTAATCAAAGCTATATAATTATGTTTTCATTTGTACTCACCCAAATGATACTTATCAATGAATGCAAAAAAAAGATCAATACAAATGGGATAAAAATTCAACAAGTTGAAACAAAACAAAAAAAAAAAAAAGGGGGGGGGGGGGGGAAGTAATAACAAAAAAAAAAAAAAAAAAAGCCATAAAAGGAAGCAAGTGTTGCTTATTACCTGGAGGAGCGGATGCCACCATAATGCTGACTCCTTGACTTGTTGCTCCATCCACACCCACCATAGCAGCAGACTCTGAGTTGAGCCCTGGAGTCCCCGAAGAGTCAAGGGCCACAACTCCTCCAAGAGAACCCAGGTGGTGCGTGGGAATTCTGATGGTAGCCTGGCTGGTGCGGCCTCCAGATGTTGGGATGGCCAGCACCTGCTCTATCATCATCACGTTACAGGTCTGCAGGTGCTCCTGGTGGATGGAGGGAAAATCCTGTTAACGATTTGGAGATTTAAGAACTAGCTGGACAGTTCGTTGACCTATCCAAATCTACTGACCTCACATTTATCATGCTGTCAGCTTGAGACAATTTTTTCCCATTTAATTGAATTTAAGGAAGAAAAAAAAGTTCAATAAGAAATTGTTAATAACAAAACCTTTCATTATGACATGTTCCAAAACTTTTACAGGAGGTATGAGTATTGCTTAAGACAGCGTGAGGAACAAACAAGAAGATAAGAAATGCTGCTGACGAAAATTTAAAAGATCAAAATATAACTGATTTATTTTGTTTGATGGAAAATATTAAAACCAATGATTTTAATACAGTAGAACATGATAAGGTCTAACATGGATCCCTCGAAACCATTTCTTAATTCTCTCTTTATTCCTTTCTTATTTCTGGTTTTCCGTCAAACTAGTTCGAAGTTATAACACATTTTCTTCAAACAATCAGCCCAAAATTAGAGAAAAAAATGTTCTTCCCATAAGAAATTTGACAGCCCGTGTCTTTCATCACTTCACAAATCTTAAATTTCAACAAGTGCTCTACACAGCTGTTGGTATCTTCAAACAAGCACGCCTTACCCCTTCCTTTCACTGCGTAGAAACAATTTGTGAACAGGTAGCCTAGCCATTTATGCATAGTTGCCAGGGAGAGCCCCACCTTACTATAGCTTAGTCCGATGCACCTGACGTCAGTTGTCTGTCGGTGCCTGTGATACGTCTGCCTGTCGCTAAGACTTTAAAGGAGCCAATTGCAACCAAGACATGCTTGTTCCACATAAACAAGACATGGGTAATGATATCAGGTAAATCTGTCTGGGCCCACCTCTTGCTTAATCAATCAGTACATAGGTGTGAAAAAAAGCAGGCAGGTAAGACCTCTTTATTGACGGCTAGGAATAGGACACTAAATAGCTCAAAAGGTAGAATGTTAGGTTGATAATAGTGAACTTCAAGTTCAAAACTTTGTCAGGTCCTTCTGTGGGATTAGGTCTAGCTCTACCTTGACAGCCACAGACAGCCCTTGTCTGGATTAAAGATTATTCAGGAACAAGCTTTTGAACGTCCACTTTAGACTGAATGTAAGTCTAGCTAGAAAGAAATTCGTGACCCAGATCTGAATGAAGACCTAGAGTCTAGATTTAGATCTAGCAACAAGAGTTTGAGATCCGATAGGCGCTGGGGTTTGGAGACAAGTTTTTAGATAAAACAAGTTGGGAATGACCGATCGGGTTGTTCAGAGGTATTTGTCTTCCATTCTCTATTTGAAGTACTAAAAGTAGGGAAAATACTGCAAATCAGGTATCCCTGTAATGCTCGGAATTGTGCAGAAGTAGCCAAGAAAACATGAAGTCTCTACACGTTCATAATGTACTTCAAAATATTCCCGAAAACACAAATCCAGGGTCTGAGTACCAAAAATAAATTTGTTCAAACACGGCTTCTTCGAACATATAAAAATTCGAGGATTCCGTGCTCCACTGTACATTGATTTATACAATTATGACTTTAAAAAAAAGTCAAATAACGGCAATAGACTCACTTGTAGGAAACAGTACAAAATAAAGTCACATTGGGATCAGCACAAAATGTCAGAAATCAAAACTGAAAAGCAGCAAAATATATATTACTTCCTCTTAATCATGATATATGTAGTGCTATCAGCAAAAAACTTTGAATTGCAGTATATTAATAATAACCCTTCTTCCAATATAATGGATACCAACAGAAATTAATATTTTAATCAGGGGAATCGATATATATTCAATTTAACAACTATCAATGGTGATAATTTTTTAGAAAATGCAAGAGTTTGAAAGTGTACATTTTATGGTTCTGAACCTACCAAATTTGAGTATGATAATTTGAAGAAACAAGCAAACCTTGAGAGCTAATTCGTTTCTAAAATGCCTGCCACATTTATCACAGATAAGGGTCTTGATGTCTTGATGTTTGCGTTCAATGTGTTTTCTGATGTCTGTGAATGTGTAACCAAAGAAGTCACACACTCCACACTTGTAGTCACGTTGACCATAGTGCCTTGGAGAAGATTGATGAAAATAATAATAATGAAAATAATAAAAACAATAATAATAATCATAATCATCATCATAGTAATAATAATAACAGCAACAACAACAACAACAACAACAATAATAATAATAATAATAATAATAATGAATCTCTGAACAATGAATTTAGTGAAAAAAATGAGGACCATCTAACAGAGGACTTCTCTACCACTAGACACCTCAAATTTGGCATAAAGTTGTAAATTGCCCGAAACATTGGAGTGGTAATACTATTTTTCACTAAAATAGTGTTTTAATAAAATTTAAGACAATTGGTATTGTCTTAAAAGAAAAAGGTGTACATTCAACATTTTTCTCTATGCACAGCTGGGCAAAGATAGATCTTCATTGAGGCTTCCCAAGGAACTGGCCAAGTTTCAGAAACATACAAGCTTTTTCATTAAGCTTAACAGTGAGCTACTACATGTAATCATTTAGCAGAGTTAGGACACTTAAATAATTTTGTTTGTGGGCTCTGAGCATAACTTTATCCTAACAACTCTCTCGACCGATCTCTCTTCTTTCACTTCAAGATTTTCTGACCAGTTCCTACTTAGTCATCACTATGACATAACAGCTTGTGACTGGAAAGTTTCACTCTGAACTGACGCAAGAGTTTGATTTGATTTTTAATTTAGAATTATTTTGTTTAGTTTCAACTTTTATCTCCATTTACACAGAATAAGACAAGGATCAATATTTAGATAGCGTAAATGGAACTGAAATGAAAATGATTGACAGATTAGATACATCAATGAAAGAGGTTGGAGTGGTTGTGAGAGCAGAGGGCCACCATTACGGTGGGAACTCTTTATTTCGTGTGAATTATGATGAGGATCACAAAAAAAAGAATTTAGCACAAATATTTTGGTAACTTATTGAAGGAAGAGACATATCACTCACTTACCTTTTAACGTGTAACTCCTTGTTTTTGATATGCCTGAAAGTTTTGCCACACCGTTCACAAACATGCTTGGGTTCCTGATGAATCAGCATGTGTTTTGAGATATCTGATCTTTCGCAGCCCCTGGGTAGGACAAGGATTGAAACATGAGGTTTTAGTTCAGAGCATGACATCTTAAACTTATTCCTGAAGAGAGGGAGGGAGGGAGAGAGAGAGAGATAGAGGGAGAGAGAGATGGAACACAGAGAGAGAGGAAGGGATAGAGAGAGGGAGGTAGATATATATATATATATATATATATATATACAGAGAGAGAGAGAGAGAGGGGAAAAGACAGAAAGAGAGAGGAGAGATAGAAAAACAAAGAGAGAGGAAGGGAGAGAGAGAGAGAGATAGAGGGAGAGAGAGATGAAGGGATAGAGAGAGAGGGAGGTAGACACATATATATATACAGAGACAGAGAGAGAAAAGACAAAAAGAGAGAGGAGAGACAGAAAAAAGAGATAGACAGACAGACAGAGAGAGACAGAGAGACAGAGAGACAGAAAGAGAGAGGAGTGACAGAAAAAAGAGAGAGGGAGAGAGAGAGAGAGAAATCTGGCTCACCTGTAGTCACATAATGAACATTTGAAAGGTTTTTCAGGTTCATGAGTCCTCATATGGCGCTTCAGATGAGCCTTGCGGGTAAACTTTTTTGAGCACACATCACATTCAAAGAGAACTTCTGCAGGCATGTGTACCATCTTTATGTGCATTTTCAGAATATACATGTCCTGGTCATAACAAGAAAACAAAAATTCATTTTGTTTTTGCATGAAGAGCATGAAGTTCATTTCACATTTTTTATTTCCTTTTTACTTTAGATAGAACAGAAAACTTAAAAAATAACAGAAAATCTATGAGATGCTTCAAGGTTTATGACTGAGATATAAGACTGTATTGCTGCTAATCAGACACAGTTGCAAGTATGATTAGGATTCCATTAATTTTCGCTTTGGAAGCACAAAATCAATTTGTATTATGAAAACTCGCCTTTTTAAAATATCTTAAATATGTCCATTTGTTATTTAAAAAAAAAATAACCTGTCAATTTACAACAGCCATCTTCCCTAATCCAAGTACACTTGGGGCGAAAATGATACTAAAAAATTTTTAAATTTGTTTTAAAGTTGTTTAAGTAAAAGGGCAAAGTTGATTCTGAAGATCCCAATAAAATCTCTCAAAGAATACTAAAAACTGGTAGTACAGTCAATGCAAGTGAAGGAAGCCAAAATGTTGGATTAAATTAGATACAGCCTCTTAAATTATTTATTTGTTGCTATTACGGCTGTTTTAAAAATTTCTTCCAGCAACTAAAAAAAAAAAAACACAAAAAAAAACAACAACCTAAAAAAAAGGAAAAAAAACCAGCTTCTACCTTGTAGATCTTGCCACAGATATTGCATGTGCAGCTTTTAACATCATGCCTCATCATGTGACGCTTGATGATGTATGCATGTTCCGCCATATAGCCACACTCTGGACAAATACACCGTGGATGATTTTCCTGCAAATGAGAAACACATGTGTAAGCAAAAAAAAAAAAAAATGAAAAACATTATCATCAAAGCTGCCATGGAATATGGTTGAGAGCATCTTATTTCTTGCTTTTCCTCTCAACGATAAAGATAAATTTTTTTTTTTCTTAACTATTTTATGGCATATTTCCAAGAAGAAAGAAAGGCAGGGGCACAACAACTACCAAACTATTGATTTTAAATTCATTTTATTGATACTAAACAAGAGAGAAAAGCAAGGTAACCATTGAAGCACTGGTTTCTTGAGGTTTGTTTCACCAAATCTTGCCATTTGAGAAACTGTAAAATCTCTAGGTCTTTGTCATTTGTATCTTGTTAAAACAATGTTTTGAAAATTCTGAATCAACCATCTTTTTTTCATTTAACTATTAAAAAAAGAAGAAAGAAAGAAATATTCAATCAATAGAATTACAATGGATTTTTTTTTCTTTTTGTGGTGAAGTTTCATAAAAACCAATTCTTGAACAGCACTCTGAGAGAGACTTTGAAAATGTTATGATTATTCTTGTAAACCTTTTGCCTTCCATACCTTGAAGTGCTGCAACAACTCTTCTGGATCTAGAGAGATAAAGCTGCAACATTTGCACTTGTGTATGTCGTCACCATGTGTGGCAATGTGGTTGCGGTACTGCTGAGCGTAGTAACACTGGAAGTCACACTTGGGACACTTCAGTTTCTCTAACTCCCGCTCTGAAGCTTTCAGACCTGTGTCCATTGAGAATGGATGAAGAGATCAAGCGGCAAGAATAATGATCAACACTGATTTTATTGAAGGATAGCTGAGACATTTAAGAGGGTCTCATCAACTGAACTAGCCTAGTGCAGAAAAAATTATGACATTCTTAAAAATTCAATGCATAATTATAAGAAAATGCACCTCGGACCAAAAATATAAATCTTTTACATTTTAAATTTCATGTAACATATTTTTGTGCATGTTGATATTTCTGAATATAAGTTTGCTGTCTATGAAACTTAGGATCTTTAGAAAAAATGTTCCATTGCTAATTTAATTGAAATTTGAAATGTGCACATCTAAATTTTCATCAGAAAATTCAGTCTCTTCTTTTTCAGCTGGCAAAAATATTCCTGCATTGATGATAAAGCCATGTTTGATGAGACAACCATTACTTTTGTGTGCCAATATCGGATTCCATGACCTTGCCACAAATGCAGAACGTACTAGAATGCAGTTACACTATATTTCCTTTCATTCTACCCACAATTCAATATGCTTCACAGGGAAGCAGGAAAAACCAACCTATTTTAACCGGATCCTTCTTAAAGCCCAAGGAAGCCAGGAGATTGTCAGGTATCTGTATTACGGTTGGTTGTGGTTGTGACTCTGTCACTTCAGATTTGCTCTTATCTCCTACAACACTGCTGGTTGCCATTAGATTCAACAGACTGGACGCTGGAAAACAAAATTTCCTCTTAAGTTGTGACAAAAATAAAACCAACAAAATAAAACATACAATCATGGCCAATCATAATCTAGCAAAATGTTCATAAGCTCCATAGCCTCTCTTTTGTTACGGAGTAGATCTAAACCTACAGCCAAACCAAGCAAGCCTCAGATTACTTCAAAAAGGAACTTCAAAAACGTGTAATTTATATAGCTTCAACTAAAAGGGTATATCATGAGGTATTGTAGATATTTCTGTTGCAATTCAAATTTTCAAAGTCTCTAAAATATATAAAAGAAAAAGTACACTGCTCAAAATACAGATAGTCCAGTTTGATCAGTCTATCAAGAAAGAGCACAAAAAACGCATGATACTACCAGCATAGTGATGATGTAGATCCACAATATTCTTTTATTCTAATGATATCCTGAGAGCGCCCAAGATGTACCTATTATTTAAATGTATATGCATTTCAGAAATTTATCTGACTTTTAAACACATTACTGAAAGCTTAAAAGCTTTTCATTGAAAAAAAAAACCATCTGCATAAACTTAATATGTATTCACAGCCACAGAAGCTTCAAGAATGTGCATCTATAAAGACAGACTGGGAAACATTGTGCATTTAACACTAGGTAACTGCACAAGATAGAGCCAAGAATATTTCAAGAAAGTTAACTTTTGGCTTGACTTATGATTTCATACCCCTGGTTTTTTACTTCTTTTAGCCAAAAAGTATTTAATTGATAAAAAAAAAATCAGCTATTTTGCATCGCATTCTCCAATTTTTTAAAGAATATATTTGTGAATCCATCGCAAGCAGTTACACTAGTGTTCGACCTACATGTTCATTGATGCCGTTGAGCAATGTGTAATGAAAGAAAAACGATATGTAAAGATGTGCATTTTTACATGAGAGTTAGTTTGATTTTGAAAACGTTTTGTCACTTCCCTGCTCAAAAGATGCACAAAGAATTTTAAATCGTGAGCTCATTGAGGCCAGAGATCATATACATGGAAATCATTCAAACATTGTCAATGTAAGCATTTTCAACAAAGGTTATCCTACAAGCGAGAAGAATATAGTTGATCCCATGACCTTAACTAAATCTTTCAGTTTCTATAGATAATGAAATTCACTCATGAACTATCTACAATATATGACTAGATAGAATGATAAAAACTCTTTTCATTTAGAACTTTGTACTTCTTAAATGAAAATGAGTGCAGCAATTAAATTAATGTCAATCTGTAGACAAATATTTCAGTGAACACAACTTATATTGACATCGCCTCTATTAACTTTACTCTTACACCGACACGCTTTATCAAATCCAAATTTTCCCCCTACTTGATGTCTGTAATTACAGTTCTCTATATCGATTCTTCTTTTCTCTTATATCAACATCAATAGCATCAAGGTAACTGGGCAAAAGAGGCTCAGTGACAAGAAAACAAACTCATTATGTCTTTGTATCTCTCTGAATGCCTCATGCTGGTGTGTTACATCGCAAAGCGCATGCTGGTGTGTTACATCCCAAAGCGAGAGGCAATCTCTTTGGTACAGGTACCTTTGTTGCTGTAACTGGCCGTGTGGTGGCATAAGGGTAGGGAGGGGTATGGGGGAGGTGAACCTGGGTGTGACCAATGGGTCCATAGATTAGTGAATCACATTCAATAATTTACAGGGAGAGGAGGAGCTTAGCTTACTGGGCTGAATGGTAGGTGTGTTGGAGCCTTGAAAAGTTTAACTCCAAGCAAGAGAGTCATGCACAGTTGGTCAGTCAGGACTAGGCTAGCACTGTAGTAAAATAGCCTGTACAGAACCCACAGGTTGAATTTAGATCTAGGGAAGGAGGGAAGGGAGAGTCAGTACATGTGGAAGAGGAAAGCCACGTGTACTTATACAGTTTTTCAAAACCACGCAAGTAACCGAAAGTTTACAAGTCACCAGTAGTTGCTTCCCCTTAAGTATAAAATCCTGTGCTTAAAGTGCATATACATGTAGTGTAATTTTTTTTAAAAAAAGGTATTTAGGTTGAAAGAGACATTTTTATATCGACTTTTGTTCATATAGACGAAGAAATTTTGGACCCTTACATGTCCATATATCTAAAGTGCACTTTATATCCAGATCTAGATCTAAACTTTGACATTTGACAATTAGATACACAGCATACATGATTAAAAAATGAGCAGCAGCTGCCAACAACATGTAACAATTATTCCTGGATAACACTGCAGTTGATATACAACTATAAACCTGCATGCTAACGAAACAAATAATACCAACAAAAACTTACAGGAGGTATCCAAGCCATCACCTTGGTCACAAGAGTCAGCAGATTCACCATCTAAATGGATGCTATCCCCTTGCAGGGCTTGTGGGATTATACTGCTGCTGTCTAAAACTGGAAGAAACAAGAAATGGTATTTGGTTTTTTAAGATCTAATTCCTTTGGGAAAATGTACATAAAATAAACATGTAAAGAATCCAGGCAAATAGTGGCACAAGTTACCCATGACAGTTTCCAGCTGACCCTTAAAAATTTTTTTTTAAAAATTGGACATTTCATGGTGCTTTTTCAAAATATCTATGGCCATACAAATGATTCAGAAAATTTTTTTCGATCTCTTTCTAGGCAGAAAATCCACTTCATCATATAGTCCAATTTCATCTGGGCCTGATTCCCTTTGAATGCCTCACAGTTCTGAAAAGTTTGTCTTTATATTCTATGTGCATTTCAACAGAAAAAAAGTAAACCTAGATTAATTTTTTTAATCAAAACTTGTTTCATGTTGAAAAATACTTGCTGAAGTAGTGGATGATTTGAGTTGTGTAAATATGTTATGGGAAAAATTCTTTTCTTGGCAAGAAAAATAGACACTTAAAAAACTTTCATCATTTACAGAACAAATTACTTGGTAATGCTATCTTAGACTCAGTTTCACCAATGACAGTATTATGATGCAAATTCAACCTCTGAGTAAAAATTGAGGTAAAGTTATTTGGTTTATACGTAAAAACATTCCCTTTAGTGCAGATCTAGCAGACATAATTCTCCATTTGAAAATGTTAGATCTAAAAACACAGACAAAATGACAAGTTTTCATTATTATTTCTACTAATATGAAATTCATTTTTTTCCTCATTTGTAGAAACTTTACAAGAATTAAGCGTCCAAAGTCAAGATAAGTTTACTGGACTTTTTTCAATGTAATAAGCAGCAGATTTGTAAAACATCTGACCTGTTTGGTTTTTTTTCCGGACATGACATATAAAGTGAAAGAGGAAGATTGTCCTTAGATTTAAAAAGAGAGATATTTTAGCCCTGCAACCATCTGTGCAAAATTTATATACTTCAAGCTCCTGAGAGGGGTTTTGTTGTGAATCATCATGTCGAGGACTAGATTAAACAGTGAATGTACACCTAGAATATTTACCACAAGGTTATTCTTCTCATCTATTTCCATTTAATTTTAAATTGGAAAGTTAGGGTGTTTCTTTGTGTAGCACACATTCTCTATACAGTGGACCTCGACTATTACAAAATCGGTCGTAACAAAGGGATTATAAAAGGACTTTTTTTCTTTCTCTAAACAATGGTATGAGAACCTCTGTCTTAATGAAAAAGACATAATGAGACTCTCAAGCATAACGAAGTTGTGGAGGCTAAAGTGTGGGGAAAATACCAATGCCAGACCAGCGCCCATAAGTCTGCTCTGAGTTTGCATGTGTCCTAGGTCTAGACGCAATACTAAAATTAGTGACCACCTGTGGGCTAGGGTGAGGAGTGGAGTGCGAGTCTTAAGAGTCACTCACTGGCTTCGTTAATTGAAGATATCAACTGGCTTAAGGCTGTGTGCATCCTTTGTGCCTACAAGCAGAGAGGGGTGTGTGTATGATGGTGTGTATGGGAAAAAGGGAGAAAAGGGGTTGGGGGGAGGGTTGAGCATTTGACATTCACGTTGTGTGTGTGAATGGGTGCCATACGTTGCTTTTCAAGTGCACAAAAAATGCAATATGTTGGAAGTTTGTGTAGAGGTAGGACTAAATTAACAGATAAAAGGATAGAAAAAGATATGGATTGGGTAGAGGGAGGCAAAATGAGGAGTTTTAGTTGACTTTGTCTGTAACGAAACATTGTTTATAACAAAGTTTAAGCCCTCCCCGGTTAATTTTGTTACATCCAAGGTCTACTGTAATGTTTTGCTTTTTTGTTTTCAATTTTATTTGCATTTTCCTGTTTCAACATTTGGGAGAGTCTCATATCCTTCAGTCAGAATTTTCTATTCTAGAAATAACATCAGATACTCCAAAGGGGGTAAATAGAAGAAAGCAGCCCAAATCACACAACCTGTCTCACATCTCTACACTATTTTAAAATGACTAGATGTGATATAGTTCATGTAAACAAAAAAAAATACAACCCGCTCAACTACAGGAGATATAACTTAACTTAAGCACTCATCTTACAGATGAGTTGTGGTAAAAATGGTCTCCCTTTCCAATATCATGTCTTTGGAACAGAGTTATGCAATGTCTAAGACTTGTGTCTGAACAGTTTATTTTTTTACTGACCTCCTGAAGCATCAAGGGGCAAGGAGTCCCCATCAGTACATGTGAGGACCAGATTTTGATTGTCTGACCCTTCTCCTTGGGTTGTGGACAACGAACCATCAGTTGTGTGTTCTGGAGGTTTAGGTATGAGCTGAGGTAGCTGGCGCCGGATCTGCTGCAGGTTCTGAAGATCCTATTTAAAAAAAAATAAAAAGATTTTGATGGAACATAATAAAAAAAAGTCACTTTGAACAAAGAACAACAATTTTTGAATTGTTGCCAATTCATGTAGACATGGATAAAAGAAAGAAAAGCATACTGCATTAACAGAAACCTGATTACCATGTTAGCCAATAAACCAGAATTTTGGAAAGATTTTTTTATAAAGTTATAAAACACACTGCAATAACTTTTACAGAGAGAGAAAAACTTTCTTTCATTCTGATTCTGTTAGACCAATTGAAGAGAACATCATGACCAACATGACAGAGCATAGCATCAATGTTACTTGCCTGGATCGGGGCCATGACCAATGTTTGACCGTCTGCTGAGGGTAGCATGACCGCTGGGATGGATCTTGGAGGATTCTGCTGTCCAGGTAAAGGGTAACGCCTTGGTCGGCCTCTTCCCCTTTTCAACTCTGTGCAAAACAAAAAAAATAAGGAGAGGGGGGGTAATGGTTATTTCAGAACATCATCTTTTTGGTGTTGTATATGAAAATTATCTTTAACTATGTTAATATGTCCTTGATCTATCTATCAATGCCTGTTATTTTTGTTCGTCCTTTTAAAACTTTATATGCTGTTTTTGCATTAAGAACTAAAAATATTAATAATAATATATCTTTGTGATAGTAACATTAAATTCTTTCTTTCAGAAACATCAAATATCTAAGTTGAAGACATTTTGAGCATTTTATCCCTGTAAAGTTTAATACAAAATTCATTTGCAAAACAATATTCAATTAGCGGCATGTCTTGAGTTTCACAAACTGGTAATTAGGATGCTTGTGCATGTCTCTGAGAGATTTGGGCAAGCTGACATCATACTGTTGTTTTTTTTTTTTTTTTTGGTATTTGCTATGAAAATGCTATATCATATGTTGAAAGACTCACACACAGAATGATAACTTGATTAATTACCAGGAGGCGGAAACCCAGGCAGAGTACCGCCACTGAAAGTAGGCAGCAGTTCTTTCTTAGGGGTCATAACTCGTTTGCGCTTTGTATCAGCCAAGTCCAGGCTTATATCAGGGTCCTTGTCCTGATTATCTTCAAATGCTGGACCATCGTCCTCTTCAGAGTCCTCCAGCTCTTCAAAATCTGCATAAAACATGCAAGAGAAAATAAATCTGATGTTACCATTCGTACATAAGAAAAACTATCCAAATTTCCATTTGATAAATAATGATGCATTCTTTTTTTAAATGTTTCTCTGCTTGAAATTCTTTGATCAAATTAAAAAAATATAATATATAGTGTTTAAATCTATTAAACTCCTTTAACTATAATTTTATCGAGACTTTAATAAGGTTTTGATTTTTTGGAGGACTTCTTTTGTCCAAATCACATTTTGTGATATCTTTCGAATGTCAATGACACGAAGTACAATTATAGAGAAAAAGTTCATGGAAAATATTCACATTTCACAATCTTGAATAATTTTAAATTGGCCTTATTGCCTGTTTTATGTTACTTTCAAGGTTTGTGGAAACAAAACCTACAAGTTGATGTTTTTCAACTTCTTATATTATGTCTACAAATGGATGGGGATAAAGACAAACAAAATCGTTGAAGGAAGCAATTTGCAACTTTTCCATTTTCATGCACAAGAGGATGATTCAAGTTTTAAAAAATTATATTTGATAAGAACAAAGTAAAGAAGTTTACTCAATCGAGTCTCTTGGATGAATCAAGCAAATCATATTTAAAAAATAAAGAAGATGTCACTCACCATCCAGCAATTTAGCTTTTTTTCTTGCCCTGCCACTTCTTCTGATGCCACCTGAACCTTCAGCATGCAGGCCAGCCACAGATATAAAAAAATATACGCAATTCTGTTAGGTATAATGTCTATACCCTTCAAAAGATAAAGTAAAAAAAGAAAACATAAAACCAGCTTCTCTTTTTTTTAGTGCATACTTGCTCAAACTTTGCTTTAGGTAAAATGTGCAACATTGCTTATCCTTATAAGATGAGTGACTAATTCTTTTGTTCAAACTCAATTTAAAGAGCTTGTGCTACAACCATTGCTCAATGAACTTGCCAATTTCATTCAGATCTGGTTTCCCTGAACAAACAAATGGCAACAGATGTAGGTGGTTTGAAGGATTGTTTCTGCAGTAATATGAATTCAAATAAAATTTCTTCACTGCTAAATTACTTGATTACAATTAATCATTTGAAATGTTAGAAATGTAATTTTGGGCACAATCCTGAAAGACATCTCAGCTAACCATGAAAAAATTTTTTTTTTAAATCTCTTTCCTTTTTAGAACATAACGGAGAAAACCTAATGTTAAGGCACTAATAGGTAAATTTGGAATGAAGAAAACTGGAAAAGTATGATTCATAAAAAAAAAAAAAAATGCTTTGAATTTTAACAATCTGTGTCTTTGTCATTTTCTGAAAAAGAGGAGAAGAAAAAAAAACTCACTGAAGTTAGGAGACCTTATGCCTCAAATCTGTTTTAATGAAATCTTTTAGTGGCTCATGACTTGCTAGATCTGGCTCAAAGACAGTATAAAAGGTTCTTAGCTTTATCAATTTTTATGAATGGTTTCTGCCACAATCAATTTTACAGTTAAGATGTGTTAATGAGACAAACCTGTGTTTGATAACTCCAGCAAGGTTTCAGCGGCAGAACTTTTTTCTGACGGTGCTGCTGTGATGGAAGCAGAGGAGGCCAGTTCCATTTGCATCTGAATTTTCCTCTGTCTGGCAGCAACTTTCTCTGCTTCAGTTAGCCTCGGTCTCCCTCTGCGTTTTCCACCTGCAAAAATTACTGACGTTACACATTGTGTGACTGTAGGATTTACTATCAAAGCCTTTTGCTTTACTAAGGTGCTGAATAGGGCAAGAATTGATATATTTCGAGGTTTCTCACACATGAGAAGAATGCCACTACAGAACAGATTTAACTTTTTCTATCTAAAAAGACTTCTCCACTTACCACCAGACCTCCTATCCACATTGTTCATGCAATTGTAACAAGAGCTTTTAATATCATTATGTAAAATCTTTCTGTGTGACTTGGGATAGCGAGTGATTTTAATTTAAAAGTAAAAATTCTCTGAATGTAGACATAAAATAATAATAGTAATAATAATAATAATAATAATAATAATAATAATAATAATAATAATAATAATAATAATAATAACAATAATAATAAAAAGGCAGTGTAAATCTCAACAGAAAAAGAAGGCATGTTATGATGCCACTAACTTCTTATTTAACATATCCTGCAATTTTCTCTGATTGAAAAGGAATAAACAAAGGACATGAGGAAAACAGCAGCAGGCCAATAAACGTGACAGTGGATGGGTATTTTGCAATGGTTTACTCATAGCACTATCTTTTTTTTTTTTAAATAATGGGACTGTGAAAACTTCACTCACTTTTTGTTTTGATGGGATAAGCACAAACTTGCTGAGTTTTTGCATCATATTGAAGCACACATTTCTTTCCATTGACAGTAATCACAGTTTGATTTGACAGAGGGATTGGATTGGTAAAGTCAGCTTCTTTCTGGCTTGGAGGTTTTAAGACAATTGAGGGTGTTTTTTCACTGTCAGGCACAGCCTCACTGTCTGCTGACTGATCTGCAATACTCTCCAGGTCTTGACTATTTTTCTCCTGCTGTGCCTCAGCATCATCTGCATTTTCCACCTCCTTTTTTAAAACTTTGAACACATCATCTGGTTCTTGAGACGCCACGTTCTCTGATTCTTCACTGCAATGCCTTATCCCATCATCATCTTCCCTGCCTTTTGTGATAGATTCTTCATTTGTCATAGCTGCTTCCTCCTCCTCGTCCTGCCCAACCAGGGAATAACCGACATCTAAGGTAGGCTGAAGCTGCTGCACCAGCTCGCCATGTAAAGCCTGCAGAACCTCAACATGCAGAGTCTGTGCTTCAAGAGTTCCATCTTCTCTCTGGACCTGGAGGAGAACAGAAGGTAACCGTAAAGATTTTATATATGAAAAAGGCCAGATATGAAAGTGAAAATAACAAAAACAATTTATAAGGAAGAGAGAGAGAGAGAGAGAGAGAGAGAGAGAGAGAGAGAGAGAGAGAGAGAGAGAGAGAGAGAGAGAGAGAGAGAGAGAGAGAGAGAGAGACAGACAGACAGACAGACAGACAGACAGACAGACAGACAGACAGAGACAAACCCACACACAGATTGAGATCCACTAACGAACAAGACATAACAATCATAGGATAATTAACAACTTTACAAGATTAGATATCCATCAAGTCAAAGAATTATGAACGCACTGTAGGCTTAAGAAAGGAAATAATTATATAGTAATGAATATTTTAATGTAAAATTATTTTGTACATAATTATGCTAAAAATTATCCTATATGGACAAACAATATTTCCCATATACCTGGATGACTGGTTGCTCAAAAAGTTGATATGTGCCATCATCCATCTCTATGGCCTGAGTGTTGATACCCTGCTGTTGAAGCAAGTACTGAGTTGCCGTATCTAAACTCAGAGTGATGGTCTGCCTTGAAGGGTCCGATACCATGTCACTCTCCCCAGCTCCTTCTCCTCCGACGTCTGGGCCGGGTGGCCCTGTCACAAGCAGAGTGCTGTTCTCCTCATCCATGACGCCTTGATTCACAGCCTGCATCTATCAGATGGTCAAGCTCTACAGATTTAAGCACATTAAATACTTGAAAAAAAAGTATCATATGAATGGAGACTACATGTATTTATTTGTAATGATGAAAGTAGAGATGGAGCTTACTGGACATGAGTCTGAGATTTGTAAGTTCTCCAAACCATGACTATCATACTGCAAAGTTTCTACTGCACCTTTTCTATATTGTGTGACCAAAACACATACTCATATTTATCATAATTCAAAACAACAACAAAATCCATACTACGATACACCTGTTTAGGGCATAAAATCTTATATCGAAGTTGATATATCAAAATGTGAGGTCAAAAGTCATAAACAACCCTATGACGTATGCCAGCGCTAATCATGGAACTGCTTGTTATTAATTAGCTTCTTCAAAACTGTTGATTGTTTTCAAATAAGGATTGTCAGATGAGTAGTTAGGTTAAAATAAATATGAACTTGTGGATGAAACTGATTTTATCTACTGTAATATAGTGATCCTGACAAAACTAATGAGAATACAAACACGAGAGTTCAATGTTTTTCACTACTAGCAAACAAAATTCAAAACACAGTTCCTATGAAGTCACCCACTGATTTTTGTTTGTCATTATAACCAAAGAAATGGTGTTGGCTTATGATCTATGTCAGAAGGGAGAGACATTATGTCAGCAAAGAGGATATTGTTGGGTGTTTTTCTTTTGTGGGACTTACTTAAGCAGAGAAGACCTGTGTTTACTTGTGCACTGCATTGACTGGCCAAAATTTGGGCAGAATTCACCAACAGTTTTTAGATGTGTATTACCTGCAAAAAGTTAAAACAGATATTGAATTACTGCCCTATTTGTAATCTATTTTCCAGCTCAACATTATGATTTTTTTTTATTGTATTTATGTTTTTTTAAACTATGTATAAAACAAAATAGATGAAATTGCCTCTTTGTTCCTTCTCCTATATCATTGAAAAGCACAGGATAAATATTTATCTTTAGGGCATAGTTTCCACAATACACAATTTAATTTTTTTTTTTTTATTTTAGAAGCACTTGTGATGAACACAAGAATGCATAAAAAGCTGCCTTTTAAAATACCAAGCCATGAGTAATGCTCTGAGTTAAAATATTTGGCTTTAAGTGTTCATTTTAGATAAAGCAAACATGTAACAGAGCTGATGTTATTTTTTATGACTTCAGTGAACTCCAAGACTCTCATGAAAAATCATAAACAACCTTTTGTCGCTGCCTCAAGGTAGCACAACCTCAAATACAGGAATATCATGGCCAAAGCTCTTAATGTTTTCAATGTATGAGTTATGGCATTTTTTTTAAAACAATATTTGTCACATAGTTTGAGCAAACATAACAATTAACATTCACTGCAAATGGTATTCTTAAAGGTTAAAATGAATTTTTAGATGTGTTAATGGATAAAATTGCTGAGACTGATTTATAGAGTTCATAAAATCTGTTTGCTTTTTCTGCAGCATAAGCCAGTGCAGTTTGTGTTCTTTTCCATGAACTCACTGCAATGTTGCTGGCATGCTTTCTTTCAATAGTTCATGTCCCTTTGTTTCGAAAAGAAACACGGTGTTTTCAATGTACACCCTCATCTCCAATTATTCATCTAGAGGCCAAAAATTCTTTTATTCTGTGCTTTTTATGAGCTGCTAATGCACCATCTTGTCATTCCTTTATCCTTGCTAAAGTAAAAGAAATGGACTGGTATCCGAGAATAAATCTTGAGCCAGTTGACGGGAAAAAAAGAAGGGAACATCACTGAATTTATAAGTTTATGATGCCAATTAAATAAATGATGAAAAGTCTCTGAGATTCTAGTTGTCAATCATAGATGCAGTAAGTCTTATTTGTGTCTTGCAACTTTGTGAACTCTAAAATTAAGTTGGTTATAACCCATTGTGATTGTCTGCATAATTTTATTATATTCTTTGCACCAAGAGAAATCACATGCGATGGATGGCGCACTCAGAAAAAACTTTGCAATTTTCAGACTCGGAAACCATTTATAAACTAAGCCTTTATATAATGGCTTCCAGGTGGGTTTGCGTGAGAGTAAAAGAAAATGACGAAGAGAGAGAGAGAGAGAGAGAGAGAGAGAGAGAGAGAGAGAGAGAGAGAGAGAGAGAGAGAGAGAGAGAGAGAGAGAGAGAGAGAGAGAGAGAGAGAGAGAGAGAGAGAGAGAGAGAGAGAGAGAGAGAGAGAGAGAGAGAGAGAGAGAGAGAGAGAGAGAGAGAGAGAGAGAGAGAGAGAGAGAGAGAGAGAGAGAGAGAGAGAGAGAAAATTTAGTTGTCAATACTCAATAAAATTGACCACAGATTATTCATAGTTTCTGAGAAAAATTATTTCCATGTGCATGTTTAAATAGAAAGTCTAAATTTTTAAAAACATCTTAAAGAAAATGATACTGGAAATATAGAGGTAATTTCGAAACTTCACCAAATGAAAAAAAAAGAGATGAAAATCGAAAAAAAATTGCAAAGAAGAATGATCTTAACTCAACCTGACTGGACAAACCATAATAGTGAGATCATGGAAAGAGATATTTTTATTGTGTGGACAAGTGGTGAAGGAAAACCATTGATTAAATGATTAGAAATTGGAGTAATTGGAGACTTATTTTTTAATAATAGGAAAAGAAAATGTGACAAAGCGAGCGAGTGAGAGAGAGAGAGAGGGAGAGAGAGAGAGAGAGAGAGAGAGAGAGAGAGAGAGAGAGAGAGAGAGAGAGAGAGTATAATGTAAAGTCATGTCTTGGTATCGAAAAAAAAAAATTGGGAGAGTCAAGATATAGGGGGCCCAGGGTTGCTTGGTTGAGGTCTTATTTTTAACTTTAGTCCTACTCCTAAAGCATTTAAGTGACTTGCGATCATCATTGGCTCCTATCTGGAACCAGATGAACGTGAAGGAGGAAAAACCTCGCTAAGAGCATGGTACAAATAACGTTGACACAATGACAGGCCTCAAATGCTGCTTTAGCATAAGACTGACCCTGAGAGCATTTTTGTATACGTGAAAAATAATGTTTGGAATTTATGATTGGTTCAAGGAACAAATTACAGGAACGGGCTCCATTTTCCCCGGACTAAGATTGTTGACCATGACCACCAAAATAACAACTCTTCCGCAGAAAATATAATATAAAATTTTTCTAATATTGATGAGCAAAAAAACATATGCCTTACCTCGTGTTAAAAGGTGTCAATAAATTAAAATTGAAGAGAATTTTAAGCTTTCACTTAATTTTATGACTAAGAATAATGGCTGTTTCGTTCGACTCTGCGTCGACGTTGACCTACTTTCCGTTTATCTCTCTTTCAGCTTCCGGTAGCAATCTTTAATTTATAGAGTAGAGTAACCTTTCACTTGTTTCAGGACCTAGCAGCACGCACCAAGGATGAACAAGACAGTGGAGAGAAAGCGTCAGTGCTGTTGGGTCGGAGACAGAGTGATAGCATTTCCCTTTGGAGGGATGTTGTTTGAGACAACGCTCTCTTGAGCTTTAGGGGTTTTTATTTCAATGCACAACGAAGACTGACTTGTCACATTCGAACTGCAAAATTTTCACGAAAAATTGTGTACACTTACAATAGTCATTGTATTCATTGATTGTTTTGTACGTCCACTAAAGGAAAAAAAAAATCTAAATTCGTTTTGTTTTATGAAATTCAAATATTATCAATCTTCTTTTTGCTCACTGTGAAGATGGATCAATACATTTTTCCGAATGGGTGTTATATTGGTTGAGAAAACGAAAGGGGGGGGGGGGGGGGGGGGGGGGGGGGGGGGAGAGACAGGCTGGCGGCTCCATGAGTTGTGATACCTATGTTGTGGGCGGCTCTACCCGCTCGCTCGCAATGCATTTTTTTTTTTTTTTTTTTTTTTGGCGCTCCCCAATTTCAGGCAAGGTGCGGAAAAACTCTACTCGTTTAGTGAGTGCCTCAACTACTAGGTTCTGGGTCCGTGGCACATCGTCTGAGACATCAAGTCTCTGAAACAGAATCCACTAATGTCAGGACTCTTATTTATTCATTCTTTCCTATCTCATGGTGCTCTTATAAATGGATTATACAGTAGCTCTCTGTTGTATAACGATTATGTGTGAGTGATAAATCGAAAGCACAATTAAAAAAAAAAAAAAATGAAGTTTGGGGGAGGGAGATCAGAGGTTAGAATGGAGGAAATGAGTGAGTTGAAGAAGAGAAAACGAATTGAGTGTGGTTGAAATAGAGAAAGAAAGAGAGAGAGAGAGAGAGAGAGAGAGAGAGAGAGGGGGGGGGGGGGGGCAATGGGTGTGGCAGTCCAAACCGATGGGCTTTATGCTTGAAAAAAAAGGGGGAAGGGGCAGAGCTCTATATTTCTTTAGGACTTGGGTCCATAATTACGTGTTTGATTTTTAAATAATCAAAGTAGGTTAGGTGAATAGATTGTAGAGGTTTTTCCTTGACGTTTGAACTGTTTTGCAATGACTTTCAGCAGTACATTAGGATGTTTTTATTTTTTTTAGGAAAGTTTCTTAGCTCATTTGTTACATTGGCCAAGGTCAGGAATGAGTTTCAACCCACCAGTGTTGCGAGACTTTTGACGCTATTGGTGTTCTTGGTAGGTTAGATATTCAAGACTTTCCTGAAATCCTGAGTAATGGTTTGATGTGATTGCCGATGAAGGCATGTTAAAGAAACTCAGTTGATGTTCCCTCCACAGTAGAGTCTGTCTATGCCTAGAAGATTTTCAAAAAGCTCGATCGCTGGCTCTCTGTGTGACGATTGGAATAAAAAGTCGAACGATTATTTCTACTGCATTTACCCAAAATAGCCTGGTGCAGTTGCGATGCTCGCTAACTAACCGATGTATCACGATATTCCAGCTATCCACAAACCGATGATCCTTTCCTTGTTCATGGTCATTCTGGTAAGGGAGTCAAGGCGGGATTCCAATCTAGCAATCTCGGATCAATAGATGGGCAGTCACACAGGGTCTGGACTCATATAGAATGCCGACACTATGACTTTACACAGATTTGGAATCCGATAAAGATCCCTTAAAAGCACATTTTCACCGATCTACCTATTGGGTCCAGGTAATGGGCCTCGCACTCTTTCCCCTTACAGCAGTTTTTTTTTTTTAAATTCCTCTTTATACGATTATTCGTTACACTTAGGATTCATTAGAATTGGTACTGGAAAAAAATGTATTGGAAACGTTCGACAATCTTCAGGGAGTTCACTTTGATCGCAGATTGGGTAAATCAGTAAAGCTAGTTGAGGTCTCTGCCACACCCCCAATCTGCCTTGTGAGAGTACATTGCCGATAACTGACTAAACCTGACAATCAGTAACCCACGTGAACTTTGTGTATGTGTGTGCTTGTATTTGACGCATGCCGCAGCCTTCTGTCAATATCCTGGAGCGACGGAATTCTGATGAAGATTAAACGTCAGGATCACTAGCATACTCCGCTGGTAATTCTGAACCCATAGGCTACAGCCCATCGTCTGTGTTGACTCAATTGATTTCTCCTATAACTTCTAGGACTCTCTAGCAGCGCTTCTATGAAACACCTGAACTGTCAGCCGCTTCCCTTCTAGTTCGAAAGAATCTGTTGAGCTCCAGTCAGAGGAAGGGGCGCCCTGTCATCACGGCTAGCAGTATTCTTGCATCCAGATGCCACCAGGCTCTGCATAGGTTTCACCCTTGGTGTTTACGGAAAGCTCAGCAGGGGTTAATTAATCTGCTCTGTCCATGTTAGATGGTTTTGATTAATCATTAGGGTTAACAACTGAACTGAAAAGCTTGTGTTTCTCTTTTCCGGGATACCAGGAAACCCAATTATTTATAAATAAGCCAGAACGGCTAATTCTTTACTTTCTTAACCACTTTAAAGATCATTTAAAAAACGCGTTATAAGGATGTTTTAAAATGTTTTGAGATGGTCTGCCATGCCTACAACCATAACCGCCATGGATTTATTTGTACCTCTGGGATAATGACCTTTCAAAACTTCTATAAATAGATTGAACATTTTTTTTCTCTACCTCGCTCATTAAGCGGCGGTTAAACGGACAGCCTCATTTCGTTTTGCTGACGAACAATAGATTGATACATGTAACAGCAAAATTGGATTCGATATATAGCGTTGAACAGCGAATCGAAAGTTTGGTCAGAATATGAGGCACAGCCTGATATTTTTTTTTTTACGAATTGTACGATGATTTTGACTGCGGCAGGCGCAGAAGCGCCGTTGTTTTGAAATTCTCGTCCGCAGGCAATTAAAAAAAAAAAAAAAAAAAAAAAAAGAAACACCTGTCAAACTTAATAATTACTTGTTGGATCTGAATATAAACTTGGTTTTCAGAATAAGCGCCCCAAAATTAGCCTCATGGCGCTGTAGGAAACTTGATATAACGCGTTTAAACTTTCTAAAAAAAATCATACTTTTTTAAAGTTTACAATGATTATGCTTATTCTTTAATTTTTACTTTGTCACATAGGATTATATACCTGGGCCTTGTAAAAAAAAAAAAAAAAAGAAGGTTTCTTCATTATTATTCATTAAAGAAAGAACAGAGAGAAAGAAAACAAACGAAGAAATGAGAATAAAAAGATAGAGAAAGGGTGGAAAAGAGAAAACGAGGGTTCGGACGAATAATCTCTCTGCCTGTTTCTTTCTTCCTCCTCTACATCTCTTTTCCTCTTTATCTCCCTGTCTATAACTCTTTCCTCCTGCATCTTTTTCTTTTCTTTCCTATTCTCTCAGCTTTGCTCTCTGTATCCATGACTCGGCATCTCTCTCTTTCTTTGAGCCTTTCTTATCCTTTAATTGCATATCTAAACCCTCTCAGTCTCTCTCTCTCTCTCTCTCTCTCTCTCTCTCTCTCTCTCTCTCTCTCTCTCTCTCTCTCTCTCTCTCTCTTCAACCCCTCTCCCGTTTTCTCTGGATTCCTCTCCATTTTTCTCCTACCCGCTTTCCGTCCCTTTCACTCTGATCATGATCAAAGGATAAGAATGAGACTGGTTGTTTTTTTTTTTGTGATGATGGAGTGGCGAAGGTAGTGGACAAGACTAAGCTAAGAAACGCAGAATAACAAAAGAGAAAGACAATAACAGAGACGAGAAAAAAGGCGGGGAGGAATAAAGATAACGTAAAAATATAACGAATTAAGTGACCCAAAAAAGTTATTAGAGGGAACATCCTTAAGGTTTAATGTCCTCCTGTTATGCTAGATGTATGATCTACCGTATGTAAAGGAGCACGCTAGCTTCTTACTTTGTATTTCCCAACCCCACTCTTTACACGCACATAGAGGCGCGTCATCTGTATGACAGCATATATTTTTTTTTCTTTTTTTTTTTTATAACATTATGGACAATAAATCGAAATTAAAAAGTCACGTGTAAACACAGAGCTCGTCACAACAGAACGGAGCGACTTTGTAGTGATTTACTGATTGGTAGATCGATTTTAATTCATTTTAACTTCTAACCGATATAATTATTACAGCTGTTCGATTAACCGATTCGTCTTGCCCGTCAGAAGCCGGTTTTTACGACCCGGAAGGGCTAAATAGATCATTATCAACATTCAGACTCAGTCACTCGCTCACGACACTAAGACTATCCCAGACGATACTGAGGTTTCATTCAATTAGGCTAGAGGATTTCGTTACGACTAGATCTAAAAGATCTGCTCTATACTGAACCGCTATTACTCTAAACGCTATGGGATCTAAATTGCTTTAAACTACAAAAATTGAGTTAATTTTAATCTTTAACAACAGAGATCATTGTTTACCTAGATTACTAAATTCCAATCTAGTAAGACCTCTAGATCTAGACTCTGACAACTAATGATGTTATACCAGATCTACATCTAGATCTAGATCTAAATCATCCAGGAGTTAAAACATTGCTCATGGTGAGGCTGCTTGCATCAAAAGTAATATTATTTTTCTCTTAAATATATTAGTATGGATAGGCTATATTTTGAAAAATAATGTTTCAAATTAGATTCTAGATCTAGAGAGAAAACGTCTTCTAGACTAGATGGTATACCGACTAGATCTAGAATCTAAAAGATCTAGATTCTAGATCAAAGTAAAATTTTCGGAAATAGAAACATAAACTAGGATCAGGTACATAACATTAAAAATTGTTATAGAATCTTTATCCGTGACAAAGCTGAGATCTAGATCTAGTTTGAGAGGATTGGTTGTTAAAGGAATTGTTATTTGTACTATGTTTCATATTAATACAGTACACCTTGGACTCAACGAACTAGATCTAGTTCAGTCATTTTTAACTGTCGTTGAATGCAAGGTTCGTTGGAGCCATGATATAAGGCACCACAAGGGAAGTAACCAACCAAAGTGAAATTTCTCCCTTGTTTTTATCAACGTTAGTAAAACCATGTGTTTATAAAGCCACTCGTTACCCTTCCCACCATTGCCCAAGTTACTGCTGCTTTGGCGCTTTTATCCTGTATCATGATCTCCCCATGCATTTACTGCTGTTCCCTGCCCTCTTCCCCATCTCTTTTTATTATCTTCTCCCCTACCTTTAGTATACTATGGCATAATGGGTGCCCAACACCTATACACTTCAAGCATTTCTTAACAGCCGACAGGGGATCTCTTGATTTAATTTTAACCACATAGTTTCTAAGTAGTAAAGCATTCTACAGTGGATTTGCCAATACTTGTAGTTTGTTGAACTCAAGGACGGGTCTGAGATTAGTTTGTTTGATGCAAGGTATTTTAAGAGAGTCAAAGAAGGGAAAAAAATGGGGATTTTACTCTGTTCGTTGAATGCGAGGTGTTCTTTGAATCCGCTTTTGTTGGATTCGAGGTGTACTGTATTATCAAAGCAAAAGAAAAATCACAAACAATTCAAAGGATTGTAAATATTGCCCTCTCTTTCGGTATATATACTAATATCGGGGTGGTCGATCTCAAAGAGCCCAGCATGACTTGGCCTACAACTGTAAGTATAGACCAAGGCTTAAAAAAGAGTGGAAGAGACTGGCTAATGCCAGCTGCAGAATTTTACCCATGCTGACAGGCAAGGTAGACTAACATTGATGTAACATCTTTTTTCTGTAACACAGTAATATCTAAATCCTACCTGTTTTTACAAGACCTAGAGAAGCCCCTACTTAAAAGGGAAGCATGATTGCACGTTCAAATGAACAGGTGGGGAAGACAACTACACTGAAGAAATGCAAACTTCACAAAAGTAACAGACTTATATCCTGCAAAGCCATCCAGCTGCACTGAAGACAAGCAAACTTTACAATGAATAGATAGCGAGGACTACTATATAATAAAAGAAAAGGAAAATTTTTTTTTTGAACATCATTAACAGACTTATATACAGTCGAGTCCAAATACTTTGAAACCAGATATTCCGAAGTCGATTAATTAATTTTACCCAATATTTCTGTCTTTGAGCTTTATTATAAAAAATATCATGTAGATTGAAGTTTAAAATAAGGATCTGGACAATTCAAAGCCATCTTGTTGGCTTTTTTTAACCTAGCTTGTAAAACAGAAAGTACTGGTAGTGCTATGCTTCGTGCGGCAAGTAATTCTGGTGTGTGTATCACTGTGTGTGTGTGTGTGTATACCACCCACCTACGATACAGGCGAAGGACTGCAATAAGACTAGATGACTAAGAAGGAAGAGAAAATGTGTGAGGCCCAAGGACCAGGTGTGAATGCTTCAAAGACTGGAAGAGGAGGGGAATTTTGGCGCCAAATGCGGTGATTGAACTCTGCACGTGGTTAGCGTGTGCAATGTAATCTGCTTGCACAAAGCTCTATACAATGTCATTTTGACAGTGTAGAACTCTGTGCCTGCCTGAGTCACCTACTCTAGATCTGTCTAGACCTGGCTTAGTTTCAGTCATCTCTTTTGTGGACTTTATCTTGGTTACAGTATGTGGAGAATCTCTGTAAGCTGTGTACTTGTGTTAACTTTCATAACTTATCCTAGGTCTACATAGCCACTGGCTTTTAGTCTGTGAAAGCACCTCGTAGCGCCTGGTCACTTTGAAAGCTGTACTCTTTTCATTCAGTGAAATCAGTTTCAATTTTAACATTATGGTGTTTTCTTCTTTAAGCCAAACCCTTTATTAATAACGTCATACTGCAAGGGGCCTCTTTTTTATATCTTCTCAAATCAAGGTAAATAAATAGGAGATTAAATGGACCATTGTAGTAGTCCCCCTTCCCCCCTCCCTACACACACCCTAGTGCAACATTTCTGATCTGCCATCCTTACTTTTTTTACTCTCTTTCTCTATATGTCCTGATAATTCGAATTTTGGATTACAATGCACACCACTTATATCGACATGGCTTTTGTCGACCTTTTTCTTATAAGTTATATTGACATGCTTTTTCAAGTCCGAATTTTCCCCCTATTTGCTGTCTTTAATAACAGCTCTGTATATAGACACTCTCTTTTTTTCCTTGTATATTACATCTATTGCCGGATGGCAAAAAAAACCTGATCTCATTCATGTCTTTGTCTCTCTCTCAAAATGCCTAATGCTGATGTGTTACACCGCAAAGCGAGTGGCAATCCCTTTGGTATCGATTTAACTTTGTTGTTGTGACTGGAGGAGTGATGGGAGGATAAGGGGGGAGAGTGAACTGTGGTGCGACTATTGGGGCTGTAGTGTAGTATTTCACATTCAATGATGTAAGGGGAGTGGAGAGGCTTAGCATACTGGGCTGACCTCCAAGCAAGAGAGTGATCAGTGATGTACAGGCTGTCAGGACTAGGCTAGCTCTTATCAATTGCCTGTACAGAACCCACAGATTGAATCTAGATCTAGAGGAGGAGGGGAGGGAGAGTCTGTACATGTGCAAGAGGAAAGTTGTGTGGATAGAATTTTCAAAACAAAGGAAGTAACCGAAAGTTTACAAGCTACTGGTGGTTACTTCCCCTTAAGTATAAAACCCTGCGTTTAAAGGCACATGTAAATGAAATGTAGTGTAATTTAAAAAAAAAAAAAAAGGAGTTTAATTTAAAGACATCTTAATTTTGCCTTTTGCTTACATGGACATAGAAATTTTGGACCCTTATAATATATGTTGATATATCAGGAGTGCACTGCATTTGAAGTCCTATTTTTTTCCATTGACTTCAACTTAATCGGACTGTATTGTATCTTCTCCAGAGCCATACAACTACATTAAAGAAAAGCAAATTTTACAACTTGACTTACTTGACTTATCGCCGTTCCGCATCGTAGTCGTCAGACTGCAACGCCTCGGCTGCCTTTTGTATTCCTGTGCATAGTATCCTCCACTGATCCCTCTGTTCTGCGATCTTTTTCAGGTTTTCAATGTCTTTGAAGGTTTTAAGACCATAAGTATTACTTTCTAATCGGGACAAGTCGTTGTTCAAGACCACTGGCAAGGTAGTGATTGGTCTTCCCCTGTATTTGTCCCCTTGTGGGATAAAGAATCCTTCCATGGCTTTATTGGCTGGGATTTCTCTGTCGCGTCGCAGTATATGTCCAAACAAACGCCATCTGTTTTCCAAAACATACAGTGAAAGCGGGCGTTCATTGCATTGCTTGTAGAGAGCCTTGTTTGTTATCTTTACTGGGTATCTTATCCCAACAACCCGCTTCAGCTGTTTTCTGTGAAACGCATCCAATTTCTTTTCTTCAGCTTGTGTTAGTGCCTGATGGACAACATGGCTGACACCTGTTTTCGCTCGGTGGATAGTCTATTCCCAATTGTATTCTTGTGGATATTATTAATTCACTGTGGATCTATTCTTCAATTTTACAACAGATATATATATATATATTTGTATCTCCTCCATAGCCACCCATTCTACAGTTTTTAAAATGTATGAAGAACCTTGAGAGATTGGAATTCCTCTCCTATTGTCATGAAGGCATTCTTTAAATGAAGAT
This sequence comes from Elysia crispata, assembly GCA_033675545.1. Lineage (NCBI taxonomy): Eukaryota > Metazoa > Mollusca > Gastropoda > Plakobranchidae > Elysia > Elysia crispata. The sequence goes on from JAWDGP010007584.1 coordinate 1,002,938, forward strand.
ATCTCAAGCAAAAAAGTAAACTAAATTTGGGTGTAATCTCTTAAGCACCCCTGTGTCCTGTTTATTTCTCGTATAATGAAAATCTAGCTTGCTGCAAAAGTGATACTTTATTTTACCTAAGTAGGCGCATGCATTTACCTGGCTTTTTTAAAGCGGCTACTTCTGTGTTATGCCAATAATGTTGGAATGATCTATTTGAAGCCTATCTTCTAAAGAACATTACTGTGCCCCATAGCCTAAATGGCAGGTGGCCGCCAACAATGATCATACAACTTTTTGGTGTCTTTCTTTACAAACCTATCCGCTTTTTGCATCTCTTTTTCTATGTGCCTCAGCTTCTTCTCACTTGTGCCGTATAATATCAAGAACATAAAATTTTTGTGGGCATTGCATCATAGTGGTTAGAAGATTTTCATATGGTCAAATTGCTTTTCCTCATTCTGTTACTTGCTTGCTGTATTGAACTATTTTCATTGAAGGAAATGCTCAACACTCATCTAAAGCATTAGAACTCATATATTGACTTTGGCAGGTTATTTATCTTTCTTTCTAACTGTGTAAGATCTCTGCTTATGGTGGACAGGGATGCTAAAAATGATTGAACCAAATAATTATTGAAAATCATAAATAATCAGCTAGGCGATTTTTTTTTTTGCTCTGTCTGTATTGAAATACTTTATTGGTATTGTAACTTCATCATACGAACTCTGCCTTTTATTACAGGTCACATTTTTATTTCATTTTTCAAAAATTTCAACACTTCAATCACATTCTACTTTTACCAATCTAGTGTATCATGATATTATCACATATGCATGCACTTTTGTTGTTGTTGCAGGGCAAAAATCTTGTGGACAAAACAGAAAAAGAAGCATTGAAAGATGTCAAAACATGACCTTGCCTCAATTCCTTTGCCTTCATTGGCAGAATTGGGCAAGATGCCAAGGAAAACAGCCAAAGAAATGCTGCAAGAAGCTCTGAGAGGTACACAAAGGGACAAGAAAGAGTCAAGACTGAGAAATGCATCTTCCTCTGACAAATCCATTTCATCTGGGCAGTCAAAAATGAAAGAAAGCTGTAATGGTGTCGGGAAGTCATCCCAAAGTATTGTGGATGAGCTGTTCAAAGACTTTATTGCCCAGAAGTTCAACAGAGTTCCCAGTGATGATGAATTTCCTGAAACTGAAGGAATGCCAGGTTTCATTGTGGGAAGCTCTGTTGATGAAATGAGTAAACTATTGGACATGGAGATCAACTCTATTCAGAATAGTTCAGGAGCCAAAGAGGCTGAGGAGAAACACTTGTCCCAAGTGAGGTATGTGGATGTCAAGGCCAAAAGCACAAAGCATCCCCATAGAATGAAAAGTGGGAAGAGATCCAGAACTGATGAAATAGGTAGACAATTTTCAACTGAAAGAGAAGCAAAAAGACATAATCACCTTTCTTTGAAATCAGTGACTGAAATTAAAGAGTTGGACATTAAGTTAGAGAAAGTTGGAGCATTGTTGTCTTCTAAAGAAATAAAGGAAACCCAGTGGAAAGAAAAAACTGATGACAGAGATATGCTGAAGCTGGTATCTGAGAAATCTGTTCTGTCATCTGACTCCAGTATAGTGCTGCCTGCTGTAGTGCCAGAACTCTCAAAGAGTGCAGAGTCTCTGCCTGCAAGCATTACACTGGGGATAAAACCTGAGCCTGCTATCACAACACAACCTGAAATTAAATGTGACAAGGACTCTTCTATTAAAGAACCAACTAAAGAGACTCAAGATAACTCTGATGACAAAGGGAGAAATAGCTCTGGTCTGATGTTGCCAATTCCACTTGCCAAAAAACAAGCCATTCCCAAACAACTGGGCTTGAAGCTTACTTCTGTTAGCCTATCTCTTATCAAATCATCAGACAGAATTGATCAAGATGGACGTGTGTGGGAAGAAGGTAAGGTCATGTTTCAATGCTTAAACTTTTGGTTGTGAATTTCCATAAGACAACAGATTCTTGCATTTCTATGTTTTCAGTTTTATTTTTTCATTAAATTCACTTCAGGTATTGTTGTTACATTCTAAATCTAGTTTTTCATGGTTCAAAGCTGCTTATTTTTTTTTTTTTCAATAAAATTTGTAGTACCATGATTTTTATTTGTTAACTGACTGTTGCATAGCATGTTCTTGGACAGAGAACATGCGCCTCATGTTTTTCAAGTGTTTTGTGAGAGAAGAGCCAATCAAATTCAGGTCACATACCTTGAACTCTATTGAAACTCAAAGATATGGACAGATTAACACTTCTGATCACACGCTCAGTATGGAAGTGTGCCATAACCTTGGCCATGAAAAAGCAAACAAACAGAAGAATAAAAAAACATGCTACGAATTTATTTAGAGATATATATGCACTACTCTTGATGCTTTATGATGCCAACCCTGATTCACAGTCACAGTTTTAATATTTGAGTTTCGAGGCCTCAGATAACCTTGTGCTCTATTCATTATACGGCGAGTCTGGCATTCTCGACATTTTTATCATTTTATGGTCGTTTTATTTGTATACTTAATTGTTTTAAAAGACTTTAATTTGCAGATTTTGATCTATTCCAGGTGAAGTCAACTCTTCCAATAGTGACAATGAGGAAGTTGACAGTGAATCAGAGCCAGATGGATATCCATCTGAGACAGGTTCTATCAACTCAGATGCTGAAGATTGGTGTAATCATGTACACAAAGGCAAGAAAAAACACAAGCATAAACACAAGAAAAAGAAGAAAAAATCCTCCAACAAAGACAAGGAAAAACGAAGCAAAGATCATCAGTCTGATGAGAAAATCAGCTATCAGGACAGAAAACGTACTAAAGAGAAACGGTCACCCAGTGATAGGAAGAGTAAAGAGAGAAGTAGATCGAAATCAAGGGAAGACTCTAAGAGGAGAAAAAGGGATGATGATGCTGACGAGATAAAAAAAATAGAAGCACTGAATCAAAGACAAAGTTCGCGATCAAGGTAAGAAAAACTAATGTAATCTTTGCCAATAACCCCTTGTTTCAGCTCTTTCAAGGAATAATAGGAGGCGAAGGAGATAAGTTGAAAATGGTAAATAAAGTTTTAAAAGGTAAAAAAAATTAGTTTAAAGTAGGAGAAAGAGAGCTGAGAAGAATTAGACTTGTGGTGGTGGTAAAGGAGGTGGAGAGAAAGACATTTGAGAGATTAAAGTACGCATAGTGATTTTTATAGTGGAGGAGGAAGAGGATAAGCAGATGCAGGAGTGTGATCATTGGAACAGATTAAAGTTGCAAGGTATTGCAACTATTTTGGATGTATAAGAACTTCCATAGAGATACATGATTACAAGCATATTTCATTTTGTAGGTCTAAATCACCGAAACATCAGAGAAGTTGTCACAAGTCTCGTTCAAGATCAAGATCCCCACAAAGGTTTGGAGTGAGAAGTATTTTACCACTTGAAGAAGGAGAACATGCAAGCTTAGAATTTGTTCATTATGAAACACACCAACAAGTTGCCTTCTTCTGCAGGTGTTATTTGAATAGTGCAGATCTATTTTTAAAACAGGTTAATTGACGGTTTGACATCATGCTAATCATGTACAGAATATGGTCATTAAATTATCTAGAAGTAAATGTTTGCTGTACGTCCCCACTAAAAGCAAGAATTTAAACACAGAGTATTAGGTTATATAATTCAAACTCCATGGGCTCCTAGCTAGTTTCATTGAATGAACAAAAACTTTATGAAATATAATCATATGCATACTCTTTATTTATTTTGGATTTTTTTTTTTAAGAAGTGAGATTCGAATATAATGTAGTGAGTCTACAATTGTGTATAGTTTTTGTGCATCTAATTTTATTTAATCTGCTGACATGTGTGAAAAAGAATTTCCCTAAAGGAATGAACATAAAGTTTGTTATCTTATCTGTTGTTTGAAAAGTATGTTTTGAGGTTTTTCAATAGTGAATCAAAATGTATTGTTAATATCTGGAAATAAGGTACCATGAGTTAAATCTAAAGATTTTTTTTTTCTCTCTACAAATTGAATAAATGTAGTATTAAGATAAATTATATATATATTTTTTTTCAATATAATGATCATTTTCATCTTTCAAAGGATGAAAGTACAAGAAATTCATTGTGTTGCTAACATTTTTTACTTTGTTTTTACTGTGTGCTAAAGTATAACCAGCCACATTGACTGTATTCCTTCACCTGCCAGAGGGCGCTATGATGAATGGGATGCGAGGCACTACTTCTCCAAGCACCACACTCACAGCCAAACGCGCCAAGGTTCCTCTGAGAGGAGATCTTCTAGCTCAGGTCGCTATGAAGAAAGGAGGAAAAAAGAATCCAGGGAGCAAAGACTGCAAATTGATAAAGCCAAGTTGAGAAGAATAGCAATGTAAGAATTTTTTTTTTAAAATATACTTTCATTCTTGCTCAAATCATTAGTTATAGTCCAATAGCATGTCTATAACAGGACATATTACTATGACTGGAGCTGGAGAGATAGTTGGTATAGCAGCTCTCACTTTTTATGTTTTTCAACCTGTGTGCTTAATATCTCTTGTCAGACTGATAAAAATGTTTCAGAGATGAGAATTGTCCACAAATTTACCAATTTTCAATGGTGAATTGATCCTCTCTAAATCCTACTCTTGTGCTAGAGAGAAATGTGTATATGTAACTGACTTAGTGTATGAATGCATTAATTTTACAGAAAACTGAAAAGTGAAAAAATAATTCTACGAGTATGAGATTTTTCTGTGATAATGGATAAAAGCAAGACTACCTGTTTCCTAACTGTGTAAGATTCCTTTGGAAGCTTATGGGAGGTTACACTTCTTAAAGAATTACTGGTTTCCTTTGTCTAGGGCTAGACCATCATACAGACACCTCAGTCTTGGACTTTGATCAGTTTATCTGCTTAAGGTCATGGTCAAGGCTGTCCATGCAGAGCTGTTTTAAACTGTATGTCCATCTCTGGGTTTTTTGCACTCACTTAATTGAGACTGGCTAATTGGGGTGGAGCAAGGGGTGTGAGTGACCAGAGGAGAGCTGATGATCACTCATATTGAAACTAGGCTAATTTCATTTCTACTTTGGGTTTGCTGAGAGTAATGAAAAGAAAAAAAATTAGTCTTGGTCCCAAAGTTCGCTATTTCTCTCAATAAGCTTTTTTGTCAGGGTCTAATATTTAATTTAGCTGGACTAAAGGATATGAATGTTGATCTATTCAGAGAAATGCACAAATCTTTGTTAAGTGAGGAGCGGACTTGCATCTCATAGATCATACACCCATGATATTTGTCAGTCATCACTTGCAGTCTTACCATTATTACCCTCAAACTACCACTGCTGGGATATAATATTATTGCATGAGTTTATGTAAAGAAAGCTGTGAAGCTTATCATTTTGCAACACATATATTTTCTGTTTTGTTGTGATGAAAAAAAGCAAGAACACTTTCCTGCTCTTTTCTTTCTCAGTCTCTTTCTCTGCTTTCACTCAATTACCTTTAACCTTCTGTCTGGAACAAACTGGGCAGGCAGTAATGCTGTGCACTTGTTCTATATTTCATCTCTCAATCCCTGGGTTTATACTTGCACTTTAGCTGATACTTTTAATATACATGAATTAACCGTTTAGCTAGTAATAGCACCATGGTTTTTTGTTTTTTTTTTTATTACAGGTGGACTCTTTCAGCCCATTTTTCTGTTAGTTTTATTACCAAAGGCAGAGAAGAAAGATATTTGAAGATCTTAATGTGGTTTTTTAAGTAGATTCCAGTGTCTCATTGATTCTGGAAGACATGCTAAGAGTTACTAAGTGGGGAAAAAGAATGAAGAACGTAAATTTTGAATTTTTTTCCTTTTTATAGTCTACCATCACTCCACTTCGTTATATGAATTCTCTTGTGATGTTGTTTTACCACTTCAGGCTGGAACTATAATTATTGCTTCAATGTTGTATTTGTTGTATTTTTTTTTTTTTTTTTTATTTTCTCATCATGTAATTATGTCCAGAAATTGGAACACTGATCAAACTGACAGTATCAGATCTATCATCATCTCATGATAAATTTTTTTTTTTGCATTTAAAAATAGTTTTAATTGTTGGATGACTGCACATACAATTTGTTTTTATGTTTCAATATTTCATTCATCAATACTCAGGAAAGGTGGTGATACTATTTTTCTTTCTAACTTTAGTCAAACCAGAACTTTTCTTTGTTTCAGAGCAAACGCCTTAGTGAACATGAGAGCTGGCCAAGGTCCTCAGGTCGAGGTGCCAGTTGTGAAGAATGAGGGAAAGTCTGTGCAAGAACTAACAGGTTCCGTCTTGTAGCATTTAAAGTGGAATTGTTAAAAGTTAGCTTAGCCAACCTGAAGCAAAATTTTCAGCCAAATTCAGTCACACTGCTGCAGGTTTTGAAAAAAATTTGACTCAAGTATCTGAAATGGTGATTCTATTCTAAATATAAAAAAACTTGTGCAGTTGGTCTTTGAAATGAAATGGCATTTTGCAATAGATCAGAGCATATGCAGTGCCTTAGCCCTGCAGATAAATAAGAAACAGACAAAAAGTTAAAAATTGAACGTTTCATTTTGATGGTTTTTATCTTGCAGACTAATCACACAAGTTTGCCAAATTTCTTTAAAATCCCAGATCTACTTAAAGAGTTATGAGGAAAAAAATGGATTCTCTTGGTGACTTTTTCCTGCATTGTAATAAAATTTGCTACAGAATAATGCAAAAGTGCATCAAGTATTTTCTTTTTGTTGGTTTGAATAATTGAAAAAAAAAAAGATTCTTTTGTAGTTGAAATAACTTTTACATTTTTTAAAAAGAAAATATTTTTAGAATTAACTCAAAATGCTCTTTGTTTATTTTAAATCTTTGATCACCGTAAGTTTATAGTCAGTGATGAAAGGAATTTGAAAGTTTTTTTTTTTAAAGAAGGCAAATCTACTTTATGATTTTAGTTTCTTCAAAAGTTTTTTAGAACGAGTTAAGAACAGTGAAGGTTCTCTTTTCTTCAAAGTTTATCTTAAGTAAATAATGAGGGAAGATCTTTTTGAGGAAAAAAATCTTAAAACATGGCCTTTATGTCTTCAAAAGTTTATCATGGATTAATAATGGTTTAAGTTCTCTTGCAGAAAAGAAAATCTGAAACATTGCCTTGATTTCTTTAAAATAAAGAAAATTATGTTAAAAGTATTATTTGCAGAAAGAGCCTTTTTTTTTTTTTTTTAATAGTGCTATTTTTTTCAACTGCATGGGAATTTGAGATGCATGAAAGTGTTTTCTTAGCAGGTATCTTTCATTTACATTGTAGATTTCCTCATATCTTTTCCAGAATTTTGCAAAAAGATATCTGACAAGGGTAAAGGAGAGGACAGCGAGGTTAGTGACAGCAGTGATGAGGAAGCACCCAATGCCAGTGATGAGGAGGAGACGCTAATTCATCATCCTTTTAAAATCAAAGAACCAATCACTACAGGCATCGTCATGAACATACGAGTGCGTTGGGGTAGAAAGAGGGGGCTCAAGTTTGATTTGAATATTATAGAAACAGAGTTTTCAACGTATTAAATTTGTCATCCGAAGCATAATTTCCAGTTTTTAAATCTGTCAGCTTCTCTCAATGCTTTTGTTGTCTTTTTCTTTTCCAATCATACTTATCATACTTTTGTTTCATTCTTTCTTGATCTTTTCTTATTAGAAGCAGAAAAAATTGTGTTAGACTTAAGATGGGGATAAATGTCAAGATAAACCTGCCTCCAACAGTAGTTGCCTGATTTCCTTGGTAAAATAGTTTTTTATTTATTTATTTTTTTTTAACTTCAAAGATTCTTCTGAACTTTTTTTATAACTAAGACTTGCTTATCACTCAGCTGTAACTTAATCATTAGAGGCATCAACCTTTTCTCATCTTTAATTAAGATTTGAGCATTACAATGGTTGTACTAAGATATCATAAGCAATGGCAAACACACATCATGATCTATATTCAGCTTGATTTTGAAACAAAGAGAAAATTTGGGAAAGTCTAGAAACTTCCAGCCTGATCAAACAAGAAGTGAGCATGGTCAGATGAGGGATAGAGAAACCATGTCTCCAATTATGTTTTTATCCCTGTGTGGTATCAAATTGTTTATTGTAAATCAAACATAGGAGTTTTGAAACAGTTTTTCTGCAACTTATATTTTGGTCTATCTGGGCTTAATCAAAGTTAGTGTTGGTTTGAGTCCTTGTAAGTTCCAGAGTCTTAACAAGAGGCACACCAAGCCTGATAGTTGTGTAGCATGACTTGACAAAGTTTGCAACATTTTTTGCTTTGGGCTTGACTCAGATGTATATTTTCCCCTTTGTGACCAGAACTCCAAGCAGTTGCCAGTGTTGACTCCTCTAGAAAAGCAAGCCCAAAAGGCGAATCTACGACTTGCCTTCCCTGTTTCAAGTGGGTCCCACCACAGGGCCAATGAATCAGAGTGGGTCCCAGTAGAGCGACCAAATCCCTCTGCTGCAGCCCGTCCTACCACATCAGGATCAAGCGTGCTGAGCGTATCCCAGAAAGCAAAACCCTCATCAATTGCTGAGTCTGCGGCCCACGTAAGGCTGGAAACAGAAACTTTCTAACTGATAGTTTGATGGCCAATATTTCGAATAGTTATAATAATGAAATGGATAGCTTTAAAGCCAAGCAAATTCAATCATTTGTATCATGTTTCATGCTAACTGTTCCATGAAAATGAATTCATTCTGTCAGCTTTTCTCTTTAAAGCTTACAAAGAGAGTATGTGTTAACTTTCAATCTTTCATTCAATCTCATAGGTGGCAGTGCCTGAAGAATCCAAGAAAACTGATAGTATTTTTCCTGATCCCTCTGAAGCTCAGGTAATGTGGGGGTTAAAATCTTTATTTCGAATCTGATGCATGTGATTAAAATTAGTCATGTGTGTTGAAACTTGGAATTTAGACGTGTAAAAACGAAGACTGCGACACTTATTAATGCCAATAAGATTCACACAATTTAGGAAACAAAAGATCAGGTCAGGGAAGATTGTAAACAAGTTAATAATGAGAAGAATTAATTGAATGATGGATATATAATTCTTACTTTGGGAAAGATTCTAGCGAGCAAATACAATCAATAATTACTTAAGTCAAGATGCAAAATACTTCTTTACCTTTGGCAACATGGAGAACGGGGTCATAGACTTGAAGCCCTCTTCTGTTTTATTCTGCTGCTCTCTTCCAAGGCTCCAAGCATGGCAACTTTTGGAGCTTATACTGAACTTCCAAATTTCCTGAACATTCAGGCTATGTCTCACAATACACACAACAATCAAAATTCCTGTAAAGCTGACGAGTTCTTCTGGTTTACACAGGGGTGTAAATCACTTGGATTAACTCTGATTTCAGACTTTTCTGCTGCCTCTGGTTTCAGCTCTTACCTTCATATAAATTTTTTATAATTAATTAAAAACGATTTTTTAATTTTTTTTTTTATTTATTTTACTTTATAGACAAACTGAAAGAGCTACTCAACTACTCACCTTCATTTCTCAACTACACATTCTTGTTTATTATTATTTTCAACTTCCTGTTCCAAGTCCCTTGTTATTTACCCCAAGGTCATTTCCGTTTTGAAACCAACTGTCTCTATTTTTACTAGAGATTCATAATGGAGCTGACAGATTTGAATGTGGCTATAGACTTGTGGCTATTTGAAATGTTGTTTGTCATTACTACTAGGATTCTAGGCTACTACCAGACCTAAAACTACATTCTAGATATCCTTTCTATTTTCGATTGCAATGCTGCTATAACTCCGGATATTATTTGCTGTTTGAAGCTAAGTACTTTATTTTACTCTAAAACTAGATTTCTGTTTTTAATAGACAGCTTTAGCTGTATTCTATCACTGTTTTAAGGTCTTGGTATAACCATAGACTGGATTATTTAGCTCTAGATCTAGATAAAGATTTTTAAAAATTAATTCTTTGTGGAATCTAGGTCAAGCTTCAATTGAGATAACTGAGGTCTAGCTCTAAAAGGTTTAGATTATATATTTATAATCTAGGTCTAGTTTGTCAAAAGTATTAGTGTAGAATTGGGTCTGATCTAGATCTAAATCTAGATATTTGAGATAGTCCTATATTCTAGATACCAGTTTACAGTCCTGTAGATCCATCTCTTTGTCATTAGATCTACATGCAAACAGCAGGAAAGAGAATGAAGTCTCAAGTCTCAAAAACTTAAGTTAAAAAATTACACTCAAAATCAAGAAATTTGCTTCGTCGCTTCATGAAAAAGTTCATGATATGAGATCAGAAATTGAAATATCCTCAAGCTCACATTCCTCTGTAGTAAGGATTAATCTTAATCAAAATCAGAATAACTTGTGTGCCACTTCTTCTGCTACTTCCAGTAGCAATTCTGTTAGTAATAGTGACTTTATTTGTAATTTTGGAAAGAGAAAAGCTTCTGATTTAGAGAATTCTCAAAAACCTGCCAAAAAGAATAAGATGTCCTTAGATATGATAATCTATTTTCATAAACTTAAAAGTATTTAGTTCTATACCTTTAAAGTGCAGACCAAATTGGTGCATAGTCATGGTCAGATTTTTTTTCAAGAGGTCATTTACATCCCTGTTTACAATATGACTATTCTCAAATTAACCTTTGACATGTTTTAACCCTATATGAGATCTAACAATACGCTTGGACAGTTGCCACCTGAAACAGTTTATTACAAAGAGCAATTTATGTTTTTGCTACCTGAGTGAGAATTAATTTTAGGTACAGAAGAGAATGTAGCTTACTCGATTTATGCATAAAGATATTGTATATCTTTCTATGCTGGTAGAATGTATCTTTTTGCATACACTTAAAATTCTCTCACAATGACGTATTTTTTCTTAAATTGTAACAAATGACATCCTTTAAATTTGTTGACATTTCAGGATATTGACATTGGTACGATAATATCAGAGAGACTTCAAGCTGTTAGGAAACTGCAACAGAATCCGTTTGATGTTCAGGCTCTTTCAACAATGCACAAAGCTCAGGAGCAGGTGATCATACAGAACAACATTGCATGTTTTTATAGAACTGGTCATGGCACTATGTTTTTATTGGTTAGATTGGATGATATACTACAAACATAGCTCTGGTCTATAGTAATCAGATAAATCTATATAGAGTAGTGCACACCTGCAAGGGTGACTCTCTACCAGTGATGGCAAGGTTCAAAACTGATGGGGCATTCTTGCTGATCTTAGGAGAAAGTTTTTACTGCACAACAATTAATGAGATCCTAGTTTGTCTGGCTTCTAATAGAATCTTACTTAGATATTTTGTCTTTTCATTATCTTATGGTAATTTTATTAGACACATCAGGAAAGCCACTGGAAGTGTAGACTGTACCTGTTGTAGCTGCCACTTCTGTACAATATGCATCTGTATTTGTGTGAGCTTATTGTTTTTGTTGAAATTATGTATTTCAGCACCTTGCTATAGTCCCAAGATGGGACTCATAACCAGCTTTTATTTTTCCTTTAACCTTGTTCTGTACAGACACACAGTATAGGTAGCAATTAACTTTGTTGCAGAGAAGTTCATTACAAGGTCTTGGCCATAACACTTTAAGCTGCTCACTTAGTCTAATCTTGTGTCCTTAGGGCCATGTTTGAAGACTTTCCCAAACTGTGTTTGTCTTTCTCATTTGCTGTTGTTTCTTGAACAGGCGCCCTGATGATCATTGAGGAGTCAGTTTGAAGTATGGCCTCATAGCTGTCCTTGTGAGAATTAATGACATCTTTTGTTGTTTCATGCCACAATCCATTGCAGGCGAGCAAATGGGCCACGTCGAAACACTTGCCTGGTCAGTTCACTGGCACTACAGGGGCTAAAGTTTTGTCTCAAGCAGAGCTCATAGGAGACAAGAAACACCAGGCATGGGCCAAGAAGGTAAGGAATGCCTGTTGAAGGGAGGATGACTTCATCAGTGTTACTTTTGCTATTGTACACGTTAGGTAGTGCTGTTATGTTGAAACAATCATAATATTGATATTGAATGCTATGCTTCCTTGTGCAATACATTTTTTTATCTTTCTCTGTGAATATAGCCCTAAAGATAGAAAGAAAAGTCTCATTATTTGAATGTATATTTGATAAAATTTTTGTATGGTTTACAGCTTTCTTGAATCACCTGTGTAGACTTTCAAACTACTGTCTAGTCAGTTGGGAAACAAAATTATCTTTGACATTGCTCTCTGCAAGGTGAATATATTTGTATATCAATGTTACCTTCATCTTGAGTTACTTGACTAAAAAGATTAAATAATGCTACACGTAAGAGCTAAATGATATCATTCAATAGAGTTAAGTTTGAAATATATTGGTCCAACATAACACAAGTATTGTGTCTGCTCTTCTATTCAAAAGCTATGAGTTTGAACACAAAACAATTTTTATTAGCCTAAATGTTTGTAGTTATGTCTAAACTATAATAAACTAAGACCATCAACACACTTTCCTTTTTTTTTTTTTTTTAAGTTTACAAGAGGAAAAAAAGGAAAGCTTGTTGGTTGAGTTAAAGATGAGCATATGTTCTGATGTTTCCATTCCAGGTTACCTGCCCTGTGAAGCCGAGCCGCCTTGGATACTTATGGAGCCTCTGACATATCATTACACTAGTTGACCTCAGACACCTCTAATCTTTTATCGGGTCAAACTTTATGGTAGCAATCAGTTGGGAGAAAACAGGAACAGAGTAAAAAGAAAAGAAAACAAAATAGGATTTGTCTCCATCTGCTAGTGTAATGGTATGCAGAGCTCTTTGCAGATTTCAAAATTTATTCATGGATTTTGTTTCATGTTTTGCAATATCCTGCATTCATAATACTGTAAAGTCTGATTTGTATATGGACAAAAGTGTCAAAGCAAAATTATTTTTTGAAATTCTGACTTTAATAAAATGTTTTAGATGCTTTGAAAGAATCGCAATGCAATAAGCTGGAATTGTGTCAGTGAGGTTTTACATATTGTTTTGTCGATGCTCAAATCTAGTTTTGAGACAAGAGAATTACAAAATTCATTTATATAAGATTGTGTATTATAGAGATGAAAGAGCAGAAATTTGAAAGTTTTGGCTACATTTCTTCTAAATTTACTTTTAAAACTAGATAAAAAGATTTTTTTTTAATTCAAGCCACAAGGAGAGTTATTTATTCAGCTCAGAGCAAAAAGAAAAAAAAATCGAAACAAATAATTGAAATAAGTTAATTTTTTTATGAAGATCTTAAGGGACATCGAGTGACTGCTAATTAAGAGATACAAGAGTTATAATTTTGAATAACTTAGATCCAAATTCAGAGTGATTTCCCCTTTTTTTCTTGTGGGGGGGGGGGGGGGGAAGCAGCCTTAGCAGAGACCTCTTGATCAGTGTTACAAACACTTAAGACTGTTCTGTGATATTCGATGTCAGTCCAAAATCTCAAGGCTTTGATGATAAATGTATTGTTTTCATGATAACCTGTCAATTTCTTCTAAATTGAGAAATTTCTTCAGTGTGCACATTACATAACTCGGTACTGGTTAGTGCACACTGAGCAGATTTCTCAGTCTCCTAAGTATAAACTTTGAAAATGTTTATAGCGTCACTAGAGCAGCACAGATTGCCCAGGCACGGTCTTTACCCACTGCTCCTCTTGCTAGGTTTGGTGAGTACCGGAAATGCACAAGCATCCAGAATCATTTCCAACACCAGAAGCAAAACAACATTAAAGATACTATGACAGAGTCACAGATTAGGATTAATACAACAGCATGTCGCTGATCAAGATCTTTATTCTTATCATTGAGAGCTAGCTCTTCATGTCAAAGGCTGAAATTAAAGAGAAAAAAGTTCCTTCACATCACGTTTTCCCACAGCTCTTTAGAAAGGGATTAACTCTTAGCTTCAGGTGTTAGCCTGTAAATTGCAGAGATATGAACCTTTGAAAGTGATCTTTTAGGATTGATTTAAAAAATAATAAATTTGACATGGCTTTGAAAAATCCTCACCAGAGGACTTTCACTAAAGCTATTTTAATATTTCAAAAAAGTATAATTACTTCAAAACTTTTGTTCTAAAATTCCACCTGAAGACACATTTTAGTCAGCTTATAAGTTGATAGTTGTTGTCTTTTTATATCTTAAGTGACCATGGCGCTGGATTTTTGCATTGAGGAGTTAAGAGGAAATTTTGTATTGAAAGCATATTCTATTTCAGATGCAGTTGCAATTCATTGATTCTGACTGAGAGGTTTTGAATGGAAAAATCTTTTAAAAAAATCATCATATATTGTTTGTAAAAGACAAGGGTATTGAATTTTCAATGAGTAAAACTTAGCTGAAGAAGTTTTGCCTGTAACTCTATCAGATATTGCTCAACCTATGCCACAGCAAAATTTGCCAAGTGAGATGGGTGCTCAGCATGGTGCAATGAAACCAAATTGTTTTACCTTTGTATCCCTGTTCTATTCAAAGTGAGGACATGCAGGGGAGACTATAGATTATCTCTCAAGATCTGGCCCGTTGTAGATTGTATGGCTGATAATGTAGCTGCAAATGGGTGGTAAATATTTGATGTGTATGGAGGAAGGGCTGGCAAGGTCTCAGACGCTCTAGGATTACATAGAGATCAAATTTCATCACAATCAAGAAGTATGAGTGAAACATGATAGAATCTCCAGAAACAAAGCGAAAACAATGAGGAATGGATTAGGCAGACAAATACAAAGTGTTGAACAAAAAATTTTGGCATTTGCATCTTGGCAATAGGATGGCACTGTGGAAAGCAGAGGAAAAAAAAAATGTACTGGTCCCAGCAAATATTGAAACATCCCTCAGTCTTGTCTATTTGTCTGTGTATGTGTCTGTATGTGTGTATGTCTCTCTGTCTGTCTGTCTGTCTGTCTGTCTGTCTCTCTCTCTCTCTCTCTCTCTCTCTCTCTCTCTCTCTCTCTTTCTTTCTCTCTCTATCTCTCTCTCTCTCTCTTTCTTTCTCTGTCTGTCTGTCTCTCTCTCTCTCTCTCTCTCTCTCTCTCTCTCTCTCTCTCTCTCTCTCTCCCTCCCTCTCTCTCTCTGCTTTGCTCATCTCTATTCAACTCTTCTCTTCTCTACACTACTCTGCGCTAATTCTCATTTCCACAAATTTTGAGAAAGATGAATATTTTTTTTTCCAAGTTTGGGAAGAGTAGTGGAAGACATAGTTGCCACAGAAGCATCATGAAGCTAGTCATAGGGCTAAGTCTGGCTTTGCAATAGTTGATTGTAGCAAGAGCGAGCTGCCCTAATCTTATCGGGGGAAATAGAAAAAAAAATTGAGTGTACAATATTTCTTTATTTATTCTTTCTTATTGTGTTTGATATAAATATCCTTATGATAACCAGTCATGTTAAAAAAAAAATTGAAATCCACATTATGTAGGATTATTGATAGAGAAATTAGCAAGTCAAACATATATTGCTCTTTCAGAGTAGAGGGACCATTCATAAAGTCCATCATTTTGGACTGCCACACTCATTGCTCTTTTTTTCTTTTCTTTTTTATCTCCCCAATCATCATTTCACAAGGGATCCACCCTGCACCTGTTGCCTACTACACCTGCTTTCATTTGCATGATCCTAGAAATAATCTAATAATAATTCCTATTTTCTTCATATCTTTGGCATTCTTTTCTTCCATATTGACTTTGTTCACTGTACCACCTTTCTTTGTATTTCTTTCATTAGGAAACTTTCTTTTCCAATTTTCTAATCTGATCCAGTTTGCCATAATGCCTTGAGAAACTCATGTTTCACTCATCATTATCGGAGTATCAATCCCCCAAACTTGAACTATCTGTGGTCTCCCTTGTGTCCAGACTCAACTGTCACAAGCGGCACCAGTGACTGGTGGTATTGGCATGTTCCTCCTGCAGAAAATGGGCTGGAAGCATGGAGAGGGCCTTGGCAAGAACAATGAGGGCAGCAAAGAACCACTGTTGCTGGACATCAAGGTTGATCGAAAAGGTTGGATGTGGTGCAATATTAGTGTAACTGTTTCACATGAGACAAATAAGTTTTGGTTTGTGTTTACCGCAAGAACTGAAGAAGGAAGTATTTTTCAAGAAAATGTTGAACATACGAGGGCAGGCTGATAATTAAGTTCCGTTTAATCATAACTTTTTAATTTTTCACAGCATATACATAAACAATACGTCAAACGAAAGCTTAATATCTCAGCTACATACTTAGCACTCTATTTTTCGATGTAGTCACCGTCGCGATCAACACACCGCCTCCAACGTTTCACTAGTTGGCTCACGCCGTCAGCGAAGAATTCAGACGGCTGTCCACGGCACCATCTGCAAACATCTGCGATAACTTCCTCATCATTGTCATAGTGATGGCGCTTCAGGTACTTCTTGAGTTGGGGAAACAAATAATAGTCAGAGGGGGCAAGATCGGGGCTGTATGCAGGGTGAGGTAGGGTCGTAAGTTCCAGCTGCCTTAAGGCGTTCTGAGTTTGGCGACTGGTGTGCGGGCGCGCATTGTCGTGTTGCAGGATTGAGTCCTTATCACGCCGAATACGTCTGAGTCGGAGTTTGAGAGCTCGGAGTGTTGAAATATATCGCTCAGAGTTCACAGTTTGCCCTTGCTCCAGAAATTCCATGTGGACCACTCCCTCCATGTCCCAGAAAACGGTGAACAAGACCTTTCTTGCAGAGGCAACAACCTTGAACTTCCTTGGACTTGGAGAAGTTTTGTGCCTATACTCCATCGATTGGGCTTTACATTCTGGATCGTAGTGGTGGACCCAGGATTCGTCTCCAGTCACAATGCGTTGCAGAAATGCTTCTCCTTCTGCATTGTAATGCTCTAAGAGTTGAGTACACATGTCCTTTCTCTGCGCTTTCATCTCTACAGTGAGCTGTCTTGGGACCCAACGGGCAGAGACTTTTCGGTAACCCAGTACAGTTGTGGCGATATGGTGCACTTGTTCTTTCGAAATGCCTACTTCATCTGCAATTTCCTTTTGTTTGACCCTTCGATTAGCTCTAATCATGCAGTCAACTTTCTCTCGATGAGCCGTGTCCGATGCGGAAAGGGGCCTACCCGAACGCTTTCGATCACGCAGAATTGTCTCTCTGGGGTCTTCCCCTTTAAAAATTCTCACCCATTTGCGAACTGCACTGTCTGAAATGCACATTTCACCATAAACTGTCTTCATTCTTGCATGAATGTTTGCAGCAGAACATCCCTCAGCTGCCAAAAACTCGATAACAGAGCGCTGTTTGATGAGAAGGTCATTGGAAGTCGCCATTGTCTCATAAACATGGCTACCACATCATGTGTTGCGCGTCACTGCATTATGAGCACGAATGACGTCACACAAACTTGTTGTTATAGTTAAGTCTAGAAAAATGGTTCGAGAGTATATGTATGAAATTTTAGGTCGATGTGACGAAAATTGACCTAGTTATTAGCAAACGGAACTTAATTATCAGCCTGCCCTCGTACTTTAGGTGAAAGTCGTTGTTGAATCTCACTAATGTAAGTTATCATCATTGCTCGAAATTACAAAAAAAAAAACAAACATTTTTCTTTCATTTATGCTTTTCAGTCAAATGGCATCTTTCTTAGATCCGTTAGAGGCTAGTTTGTTTATGTCCTGTAAAAATATGGACTTGATTGTTCTTAGCGATTCAACCTCTTAGTCTATTCAAGCCAGCATGAAAGTCACTGTTCCTGAAGCATCTATTTTGTAGCTCAGTGGTTAAGTGCCTGGTCTTGTCTCGGCAAGGCGATGGGTGCCGCATCGAGGCGCAGGTTCGATCCCTGTTCATTCCATCTGTTGTAATGTTTTCACGTCTTTCGTCTTATTTGTCGGTCTCGAGCTAGATCTAGGTTTGTGGTTGATTTTTCTTTACTACTTATTTCATTATTTTCAGTCACATGCATCTTTAGATCCTTAGATCTAGCTTCGTCTGTCTCAGCCTCTAACGTGGTTTGACTGCTTTCTTTATTTCTATATTCATTTATGCTTTTCAGTCAAATGGCATCTTTCTTAGATCCGTTAGAGGCTAGTTTGTTTATGTCCTGCAAAAATATGGACTTGATCGTTCTTAGCGATTCAACCTCTTAGTCTATTCAAGCCAGCATGAAAGTCACTGTTCCTGAAGCATCTATTTTGTAGCTCAGTGGTTAAGTATAGTCTTGTCTCGGCAAGGCGATGGGTGCCGCATCGAGGCGCGGGTTCGATCCCTGTTCATTCCATCTGTTGTAATGTTTTCACGTCTTTCGTCTTATTTGTCCGTCTCGAGCTAGATCTAGGTTTGTGGTTGATTTTTCTTTACTACTTATTTCATTATTTTCAGTCACATGCATCTTTAGATCCTTAGATCTAGCTTCGTCTGTCTCAGCCTCTAACGTGGTTTGACTGCTTTCTTTATTTCTATATTCATTTATGCTTTTCAGTCAAATGGCATCTTTCTTAGATCCGTTAGAGGCTAGTTTGTTTATGTCCTGTAAAAATATGGACTTGATCGTTCTTAGCGATTCAACCTCTTAGTCTATTCAAGCCAGCATGAAAGTCACTGTTCCTGAAGCATCTATTTTGTAGCTCAGTGGTTAAGTATAGTCTTGTCTCGGCAAGGCGATGGGTGCCGCATCGAGGCGCGGGTTCGATCCCTGTTCATTCCATCTGTTGTAATGTTTTCACGTCTTTCGTCTTATTTGTCCGTCTCGAGCTAGATCTAGGTTTGTGGTTGATTTTTCTTTACTAAATATATTGTAGATATAGACATACAGAGAGAGAGAAATATATTGTAGATGTAGACATACAGAGAGAGAAATATATTGTAGATATAGACATACAGATAGAGAAATATATTGCAGATATAGACATACAGAGAGAGAAATATATTGTAGATATAGACATACAGAGAGAGAAATATATTGTAGATATAGACATACAGAGAGAGAAATATATTGTAGATATAGACATACAGAAAGAGAGAGAGAAATATATTGTAGATATAGACATACAGAGAGAGAGAGAAATATATTGTAGATATAGACATACAGAGAGAGAGATATATTGTAGATATAGACATACAGAGAGAGAAATATATTGTAGATATAGACATACAGAGAGAGAGAGAAATATATTGTAGATATAGACATACAGAGAGAGAGAAATATATTGTAGATCTAGTCATACAGAAAGAGAGAAATATATTGTAGATATAGACATACAGAGAGAGAGAAATATATTGTAGATATAGACTTACAGAGAGAGAGAAATATATTGTAGATATAGACATACAGAGAGAGAGAAATATATTGTAGATATAGACATACAGCAAGAGGGAAAATTTATTGTAGATATAGACATACAGAGAGAGAGAGAGAGAGAGAGAGAGAGAGAGAGAAATATATTGTAGATATAGTCATACAGAGAGAGAGAGAGAGAGAGAGAGAGAGAGAGAGAGAGAGAGAGAAATATATTGTAGATATAGACATACAGAGAGAGATATATATATATTGTAGATATAGACATACAGAGAGAGAGAAATATATTGTAGATATAGACATACAGAGAGAGAGAAATATATTGTAGATATAGACTTACAGAGAGAGAGAAATATATTGTAGATATAGACATACAGATATATATATATATATATATATATATATATATATATATATATTGTAGATATATTGTAGATATAGACATAGAGAGAGAGAAATATATTGTAGATATAGACTTACAGAGAGAGAGAAATATATTGTAGATATAGACATACAGAGAGAGAGAAATATATTGTAGATATAGACATACAGAGAGAGAGATATATACTGTAGATATAGACATACAGAGAGAGAGAAGTATATTGTAGATATAGACATACAGAGAGAGAGAAATATATTGTAGATATAGACTTACAGAGAGAGAGAAATATATTGTAGATATAGACATACAGAGAGAGATATATATATATTGTAGATATAGACATACAGAGAGAGAGAAATATATTGTAGATATAGACATACAGAGAGAGAGAAATATATTGTAGATATAGACTTACAGAGAGAGAGAAATATATTGTAGATATAGACATACAGAGAGAGAGAAATATATTGTAGATATAGACTTACAGAGAGAGAGATATATATTGTAGATATAGACATACAGAGAGAGAGAGAAATATATTGTAGATATAGACATACAGAGAGAGAGAAATATATTGTAGATATAGACTTACAGAGAGAGAGAAATATATTGTAGATATAGACATACAGAGAAAGATATATATATAGTAGATATAGACATACAGAGAGAGAGATATATACTGTAGATATAAACATACAGAGAGAGAGAAATATATTGTAGATATAGACATACAGAGAGAGAGAAATATATTGTAGATATAGACTTAGAGAGAGAGAGAAATATATTGTAGATATAGACATACAGAGAGAGATATATATTGTAGATATAGACTTACAGAGAGAGAGAAATATATTGTAGATATAGACATACAGAGAGAGAGAGAGAAATATATTGTAGGTATAGACTTACAGAGAGAGAGAGAAATATATCGTAGATATAGACATACAGAGAGAGAGAAATATATTGTAGATATAGACATACAGAGAGAGAGAAATATATTGTAGATATAGACTTACAGAGAGAGAGAGAAATATATTGTAGATATAGACATACAGAGAGAGAGAGATATATATAGTAGATATAGACATACAGAGAGAGAGAAATATATTGTAGATATAGATTTACTGAGAGAGAGAAATATATTGTAGATATAGACATACAGATAGAGAGATATATATTGTAGATATAGACATAGAGAGAGAGAGAAATATATTGTAGATATAGGCATACAGAGAGAGAGATATATATTGTAGATATAGACATAGAGAGAGAGAGAGAAATATATTGTAGATATAGACATACAGATAGAGAGGTATATATTGTAGATATAGACATAGAGAGAGAGAGAAATATATTGTAGATATAGACATACAGAGAGAGAGGTATATATTGTAGATATAGACATACAGATAGAGAGATATATATTGTAGATATAGACATAGAGAGAGAGAGAAATATATTGTAGATATAGACTTACAGAGAAAGAGTGTGGGGGTAGGAAGAGACAAAGAAGGTGTTTAAAAAATGAATGTCCTTTAAAGAAGAAATACGTTATTTACAAAAAAAAAGGGAAACAAAACTTCACTTCCTCAACACCTGGCCAGATCTGTTCATTTGGTTGAACAAAAAAGGGAGGTAACTGATTAAAAGTTTAGCGTTAGGTAGGTTCTCTCCCGTGAAGATATATATATATATATATATATTCGTTTTAAAAGTTACCTCTTATCCAACGAGACCTCAGGTTCAACGAGGAAATACTGTGAGACCCGAGTATCTCGTTATATTCAAGGTTTACTCTAATATCACTTAGAGTCTCTCAACACTTGGTTTTTTTTTTACTTTCTTTTAGCACATGAAATAAACCAAGAAAAAAAACAACAACAAAGGATTGGTGGCTTCTTTTTTGCATTTTTTTTTATTGCACCTTGACAGCAAATTGTTAAGTGACATATGATTTTCTAATCATTCATTGATGCAGTCTCTGCTGCTTCATGGGAGAAAACACAACCTGTGAAGGATTGCATGATTAATACCAAAGTTGAATTGGTTTCAAAGATACTCAGAGATATAATACATGCACTTTCATCAATCTCTCCAAGACAATCCAAGTATTAAGAGTGTGATATGTCTAGACTCAAGGAAATAAAAAAACTGCACTTTAAAGAAATATTTAATAGATCTAATGAGAAACACTAGATCTAGATTTAGATTTAAATATGTCTCATACAGCCAAAATGAGTTATACTGATTGGAAAGACCCTATTTGATCGAGAAGATAAAATCTGCTTCTCTGTTTTCCATTTTGGCTCGGGTTAGGTTTAAAAATCCATTCACAAGCGTTCTTTTATTTTGGCTTGTGCTAGATTTAAAAATTCATTCACACACTATCTTTTAACACAGTTAGACATTACAGATCATTGTTAGAGACATTCTGACCAACTTTCAACTTGCCATTCATTGCTATAATAACAGCCTACAAGCTAAATCTAGATCTATATTTCGTGATAAATCTAAAAATATAACACAAGTAGTCTTAATCTCAAGATTGGGGTTCATGCTGCAAAAAATTGACTTGGGATCTGTTTCAAAACTAAATGGATGAGGATCAAGATTGAATCTTATAAGAAAGTAAGCCCTATCTTTCTATCATGTGCAAGAAGATAAACCTACATCTGTTTTTAGAGGTCTGAGTCCTGAAATACAATACTGGCATCTGCTTGTCCACAAAACCACAGACTGATTAGGACTAAAATTAGAACTGCTAAGGTGTGTGTCAAACCTAGTTAATGAAAACAAAAGGATTTATTTTACAAACGGCCCTTTAAAGGTCATTTTATCGTTTACATGTATTGTCTTTCCCACCTGTTCATCGAACGTTGAAATATATTTGTTGCATGATAATTGGGATCTTTGAGCTGTGCCAAATATGAAACTAGATGATAACATGGATTGTTAAGCTATGTCCAGTGTGTGATTTAAGGACATTTTGGATTTTTGAGCTGTGTTTGATGTTTAATTGGATGTTTTGGATTGTTAAGCTGTGCCTAAAGTCTAGTTTGATTTTATTTAGAATTGTATTTCACCTCACAGAGACCATTTTTAGAAATGTCGGTGTTGCCAGTGTTAGCTAAGACCTCACAGGAGTTTCTCTTTGATCTGTTGAGCAGGTTTGACAGCTGCAGTCGAGACGCCACAGAAGAAAGCTCAGGCAGTGCCAGTTGCACGAGCTAAAGACCTGTCAAGTAAGGTGTATTTTTATTTTATTAGCATCAGAAAATGTGAAGAAGGCTAAAAAGAAGGGAAAAGGTCACGATTGTCAGAGGTCTTAGTCCTTGCACACTTTACCGCATAACGTGATAAAAATTTCATTCTCACTTGTGGAGGAGGGTTCAGGAGATTGATCCCAACTCTGCCTCATAGAGTTATTGTCTTGGGAAAATAATTTCTTACACTTTTCATACAATATGTGAGGCAGCTGAGGACTTTCAGTCGTAAGTCGTAACTACCGATTTCAAGTAGCAGTGTTATAAATAAAAAAAATTGATTCTTGGTTGATGTGGAGTTATGGTTATAATTGCAATCTATAACATTTTTCTTCATGCTCTTGAATAAAACATATGAAAACAACCATTAACTCAATTCCACCTATATTGCCCGTCATCGCCTGTTTACTTTCACTCTCTGAGCGTCTACTTCATTTCCTTATAACTACCAGAAATCTCGTGCAAACCTCATTTATGTTTAGGTACATTTAGACTTTGTTTTGGTTAGTTTAGTTTCGTTTAAGGACTAAATTTAGATCTTAAAATGCGATTCGAAATTGACCGTTTTTGTTCGTGATTTTTGAAGATTTCAAGGCCTAGGCTAGATCTAAACTTTAAATTAGGATCAATGATCATTTAAATCATCTCAGGGATGCTACAGGTTATTTTGGTTATATGCATGGTTGTCCCTACTATAGGCATAAAATAATGACCATTGCCTGTTTGAGATTTGGAGTCAGATTGTGATGTTGAGGTAGTGGCGAAGTGGGATGTTGATGGTGAAAAAAATGAAATGGGGATGGAGTCAGCCTGAAGTGAAGGAGAAGTCTTAAAAAATGGGTTTACTATCATAAAACCTTGTTTTATTAAAAATTCAAAAGCTGTAGTTGATTTTTTTTTACAATTTATTTTATTATTTTATCTTGTTTTGTTTGATTGTAATATTTTTTTAAATGTATAGATGTTTTTTTTTTGTACGGAGTTGCGTCCTTTCTCTTAGGGTCAGGGCTTTACCTGAGGTGAGGTTGAGTTAAATATGTTTAATTTTGCGTTTTTGTGAGTCTACCTCTGTCGGCATGAATACTAAAACATAGAATCAAGTGCGCATTCTCCATTTGATCATTTCTCAATTTGGAGGGAAATACGAAGTAGGTTTCAATCATTGATCGATTTCTACTCTTTATAACTTGTCTTCTGGCACAGAAAACATTCATAAACATTGTAAATTATATATATTTATATTTGCTATAAACGTATTTGTATTTGCTTTAAAATAGACATCACAGCCGAAGTGCTTGTAATCAGTTGTGGAGTCAAGAGCAATGGCGTCCGATGCAGCTAGATCTAGAGACACTGTTCACAATGAGCGAGGCAGGATTGCTGCCTATTAAATTGATTTCATGTGACAATGTTGACAATGTACTAGACCAGAACTACGTAGATCATCTTCTGATTATTTTGGGACAGATCCCAGTACTACTGGCTCTGACTTTGATGATACTGATACTAACGACCTTGAAAGTGAAGTGATTGCACTGAAAAGCAAACACCAAGACAGTGCTTACTCTGTTGATACTGACGATATTTAAAAGGCTATAAACCACAAAAGATGTAAGAAATAAGACATAAATATTGATCATTCACTCATTACATTATTGCACAATCATATTCCATTTGATTTCATGGGTTAATTGGTATACAGAAGTCGTTTTTGGGAGTGAAAATGTATAAAAAATGACAAAAAAAGGCACCAAAACTGTAAAAGCCATTTTCTCAAAAGTGGGTATCCGTAGGTATGAATCTTTGAAGGACAATATCTCAGCTTCTAATAAAAATTTTAAGCAGCTGTAAATGCCATTCACTTTATAAATGTTTGCTGTTTCAGAAAAAGTATATAGCTTAGTATGCTTTTTAAATCGGCTTAAGAGTGAAAATCCCTGGCTTCCTCACATACGCCTATGTCCTGTGTAGGTAGGATCAAACGAAAATATTGCTCACAATATTTTTTTTTAGGAGACCTATATTTCTACATTCTTCAGTCAAGGAAACTGCTAAAAGGGTGATTAATATATCATGTTCAATAAAATTTGTGGTTTAGAATAAAGATGAAAAGCAACGAGTACAAAAGTAGATCTAATTAAATCTAGATCATTAAAAATAAGATCAACTTTTTTTTGTACCTCTTTTTGAAATATAAACTTGACTTGCACTTTGAGATAAAAAAGAAAAATCACCTGTAGAGGTAAACAGCTTTAGAGGAATAAAAAGTCTTTAGGGCCAGCTGAGCACCAGCAAGTGATGTATTACCATAGAGTATCAAAGTTTACAGTTTTGCTGTACCAAAAACTGAGGGCTTTAAATCTTGACAGAGCCATGTGCCTTTGACAAGTTTATGGTAGAGCAGTAGAGTGGTTTAGAGTTGGAAAGACGAGTACTAGATCTGAGATTATCAAAGCAATGATGTTAAATTATGGTCTCTCACGTTACTGTGATCACCAGACAAACACCCAGTGTCGGCACTGATGGAGCTCTGCAACAAGCGCAAATGGGGTCCTCCAGTATTCACAGTTGTCGATGAGAGTGGACCAGATCACAAAAAAAATTTTCTATTCAAGGTAAGTAAGATTCATGAAATCATGTGGTATTACTTCACAAACTCTATAGGCTCGCTCTGTTAGGTTGAGGACATAAAGCAACATGAAAAGAGAATCAGCGGTAATCTATCAGCATAAACCAAGAATACTCTCATAAGGGACATAACTTGGTTTATATCGACCTTTCTTAATACAACTTTTTTTTCTCTCTTTCTCTGTTTTGTTTTGAATATAGTAGCCATAATAATTATTTTTAATATCTCTTGAGCATTTATTTTATTGTTAATGGTTGTATTTATTGCTTTTAATGAAAGCATTAAGAATGATATCTGTGGCAGTTCTGACACTTCAGTTCTATTTGTGTTACTGTTTTCATAATGTGGTGTCAGGTAAAAGTGAACAACATAGAGTACCAACCCACAGTGCCCAGCTCCAACAAGAAGACGGCCAAAGCTCAGTGTGCAGGGATATGTCTACAGGAGCTTGGCTTGATTCCAAGAGATGCTCCATTAAATATCTGATACATGCTGCTCTGTGTCTGTGTGTGGATGGTTGCTTGCCTCTCTCTTCAGTGGACATGTGATCCACTACTTTTTCAGAAAATCCAAACATCAGTATTAAAAAAGGAACACTCTCTCTCTCTCTCTCTCTCTCTCTCTCTCTCTCTCTCTCTCTCTCTCTCTCTCTCTCTCTCTCTCTCTCTCTCTCTCTCTCTCTCTCTCTCTCTCTCTCTCTCTCTTTCTCTCTCCCTCTCCCTCTCCCTCTCCCTCCCTATGTATCTCTCTCTATATCTCCATCTCTCTCCATCTTGTACTCCCTTCCCTCTTTTCTTTCCTCTTTCAATTTAATAACTTATTGTGTTCAACTTATATCATATTTTAGTGAAGAAAGGAATTGATGAAATCTGCTCTTCATTGAAAATTGCATTTTATATTAAGTATTCAAGATGTTGTTTCTTTCACAATAGATGACAATCATTACTGTACATAGTGCAGTAAGTTATGTGTGTGTTGATTTTTAGGCTAATCTGAATGATACTAAAGCATGAATGGAAAAAATCTGTTGGATTTTATTTTGTTTTTATAATTTTAATGTCATCAACAAGTTTTACAATTTTTTGAAGAAATGAATTACTTGTAACATACCAGAGTATTTTTTTTATTTTTATTTTATATGCATCCATGAAAATGATTCGCCAGTAACTTTTGAGAAATTGTCAATCTGTTGTGGAGAGGTTACACTGCAGCTACACTGGGCTTTTTTTTTCGTGATTTATGAATATTTTTTCATGATCATTGTCGTAATATTGAACTTCCTTTGTGTAGTACTTTTTGCATAAAGGACTTTGTCACTCTCCACATTCTTTGTCTTTCACTTGTCTTGATGTTTACCGAAACAGCTGCTGAAGGCAATAAAGTTTCATCTATTACAGAAAAAAAAAACAACCTAAAAAGCATGGTCAATTTTGCAGAACTTTTCTCCCTATGTTGATTTCAATACTTCAGTTTTTCAAGTAAAGTTTGAAGATTAAACCTTTAGGAACTAAGCCAAAATTTTTCCTCTAGAGGATTCAGAGAGACAGAGGCAGACAAATAGACAGACAGATTGGCTTAAACAATCTAGAACCATTGGGTTTGTTGGTCTGTTTCATACATCTCCTCTACGCTAAGTGGTCTCAGATTTTTCCTGTATATCAAATGAGCCTTTATCAGGCTGGGCGGAACTGATCAGGCTCCAAACTTATTCACCCATGATGTGAGAGTTGAATCCAGGAAGTTTGTCCTTGTGGGTATCGTTGTGAGGGTTCTAAGCCCACAACCACCATCACACGCTCATCATGGTATTTTGCTGTCACTTACACTTTGTGATTTGCAGAAAGCTTTCAAAAGTATCACCATCAGAAGTTGGGTAAAGTTTATCTCCTAATCTTTCCATGTTGTAAGGGGACAGGAATAAACAACTTGCACGTTGGTAATGTAGAGTTCAGTTAAATGCACGATTCTCAGAAAGTTTGTGTAGTGTATGATAGAAGATGTGTATGTGTGTCTTATTTAAGGATTATTGAGCAAAAAAACAATTCCTTAGTTGAAGCGTGCTTTTATATGGCTATTACTGTAAAATAATTCAATGTTTCTTCATGTGTACAGATGTTTTTTCTAATTTCAAAAACTAAACTGGAGTTGGCAAGAGCAGCTTAGACTAGAGTTGTTTTATTTTTAACTTTTTTCATCTGACTCATTTTTAAGTGAAAAGAGAAACAAAAATGAGAATTATTCAATGCTCCAGAGGATCAGTTGAAAACAGGTAGAAATATAGAGACCAATGAAAATGGCAAATTAAAATCCAAGTCTATTTTTCACTAGACCCTAAATTTAAGAATTGAATTAATGAATGTTGCCCAGAGGACAAACCTTGCCAGAACATCAGGTATTTCCACTTCCGAATTTATCCGAGATAAAATCAAACGATATCACCATGACCAGTATTGGCAATGATTGGCCTATTCTAAACTAACTTAAAATGTTATAAAATAAAATAGATCCTGTATAATGAATCTGCTCCCAGAGAAAAGGTTTTGAAAGATACAGGCAGCTTCTCGTTGTGGTTCTACAGAATCAAATTATGATGTAGCACGTCAAACTTGAAGCTGCAATAAAAATTACCTAATTTATCTACGTCAAAATTGTTGCTAGTAATATTTAATGCATCAACTGTAAGATGTGGGTGATCATAATGATTTTAACAATAAAGTGTGTCTTCAGGCAGTTGGCCCAACACCAGAAGTGGACATTAGGACACACCAACTGGGAACCACCGGAAAACAACCACAGCAACAACTTCAAGCTGTCTCTCCATTGCTAGAACCACAGTTAGGGCTGTCTCTGGGCAGTCTCTCCATTGCTAGAACCACAGTTAGGGCTGTCTCTAAGCAGTCTCTCCATTGCTAGAACCACAATTAGGGCTGTCTCTAAGCAGTCTCTACACTAAAAACGGATAAATGTTGAAGCACTTGCAAAGTCCAATATGCATGCTAAATGAAACTTGCACGAAAAATGTATTTTTTTTTTTTAAACGAAGCACCAGTTAATTCAGCCTCAGTATAGATACAATACATCACCACCTTCGTTTATGTGATCATGTACCTGTATGCATGTCGTTCTGCCTGTCAGCCTTTCTCTCTTATCCTCTCTCTCTCTCTCTCTCTCTCTCTCTCTCTCTCTCTCTCTCTCTCTCTCTCTCTCTCTCTCTCTCTCTCTCTCTCTCTCTCTCTCTTACAGTAAACCAATTCAAGCTGGACAAACCAGTCTGCTGTGACCAGCCAATAGTTAATATACAAACATTTATTTATTTATTTTAGCCCATCTTTTTTTTCCAAGAGAGAGACGGACAGACAGACAGACTGACAGACAGAGACAGAGAATCCAAACGGAAAGCAAAAACACCACACTTGGAGGATAATTCGGTAATTATAAAGGATCCAAGAGGACGTGTGAGTGTCTATAAAAAACAAGGTCTCAAAGGAAATAGGTGCACAAATTTATAATCACGGGACAAAAAAGAAATCACCAAACTATTATCAATTCAACATATAAACGTTTCAGAGGTTACCTTTTAGACCTTACCGTGACAGAGAGGGAGAGATAGATTGATTGATTGATTGATCTTATTAGTGTAACTAGTACTTAGAGATCAGATTTGCACGCCGCGTTTGACAACCACGAAACGTTTGGCATCCTTGGAGAATGTCATAACAATAGAAAATCCTCTTCGAATTAGACCACAAAGGTTACCGAACAGGAGAATGTATTCTGCGAAACACAGAATATGCAACATTTCCAATGGAATTTTAAACGAACCGGATATACCGTCGTCGCTTACGACGCTTTGTTTCTGTTGTGAAATGTATAGTTTAGTTTTCACAATGGCAGGATAAGGATTTTAAACAGCCTGTGAGCCAAAGCCCATAAATTTGGTAAGCAATTTTCAAGAAATCAGTAGGAAAACGATCATCAAAAGTTTCAACAATTTCATCATTTTTTTTAAATGTAAATTAGAAATAGAAGAATTGAAAGTACCTACATTTAAATCTATCCTGTGCTTTAAAATTAAAATCTAATCTTGTCAGGATGTCAGAGCTATCTCAACATCTATAGATCTCGGATCTAATATATTCTCTAAGATCACTAGGTCTTGGTGTTTTACGCAGGTTTATAGTTAGACCAACCAAAGGACTAGATCTAGAATCTAGATCTACCCAAGATGGATTAGTTGGTGTCAAGGTGCATGATTACACCACGTACTGTATATCGCAGTTTACATACATGTCTCATGAAGGCTTAAAACATAGACTTAAAGTTTAAGATTTATTGGCAGTCTAAGGTAGCGTAAAAGTACTTTAAAGCATCAACATAGAATAGGTTTAGATAAACTAAATCATCATAGCTTATACATAGTTTAAGTCTGAAGGAGCAGAGATTCTGGATTCCTGTGCTTAAGTGACAGTAGGATTATCTTTATCTTTTTTATATTGACTTTGTCACAGACCGCATATTTCTAATATTACATTCCGTCTCGGAATTAGACTTTTGAGTACTTTCTCTCCTCTGATCTCTCTATCTTTTGTTTCTCAACACCTGTTTGCCACTCCTGAGCCTAGATCTATAGGCCTACTAATGTACTGTGTCATTTCATGACCGTAAGCAATGGCCGGTATGTATGGGTATTGAAAAGCCTTCGCTCTAAACTTAAGTGCCCATGCTCAAGCCCGACATTTTTTTCTCCTGTCACTAGTGCGATCAGGCAATCAAGCGGCAACCACGATAAAAACTTTAGGACTCAGTTGAGATAACAAACGTGTACTGTAAGCATATAGGGCGCGATCGATGGATCTAGAGAGGTCACCAAATAAGCCTATAGCATTAGTTAAACTGTAGGTTCGATCTCAGTCAGCGTATCTACCAATCGAGAAAAAAAAAACGTTTAGCACAAAGCGTTCTTTTCTCAAATGATGTGAAATGGGCAGAGAATATTTGTTTATTTAAAAAAAAATGATATTTAGTTAGCTTTTTCAATTACCAGCACATTTTTTTTTTGTACAGGACCTTCTGAATTTTTACCCACTTCATTATACAATACTGGGCTGGTCAGCAATGCGGTCTTTACACACTAGTCCTAATCCTCCTCTATCATGTTGTTTCGAAGAATAACTGCTCTTCTCACATACACACGAACGTTTTAGCAAAGGCGGTTAGGCCTAGAGGACGAGAAACTTCAGCAACATTACAAAATAAAGTTTGCTACAGCAAGGAAATCGGCATTAGCAGGCTTAATGAAAAACAGCATTTATTGAGATGTCTATGGGTCTACAAGGGACAGGAAAGAGTAATTAAAAAAATAAAAAGAAAGAAACACATTTTGTTTTTTAAATTTCGATGAAAAAAGAAGTATAAATCGCCATAGACTACCGCTGACCTTTCAAAACGAACGGAATTTGCATTTCAGTCTCAGACGTGTCCAAACAGCGACACCTTACGGTAAAGCGAGAGGTCAGAGTGCAAATCGACTGTGGAGACTATCCAGTGAGAGTTCGAAATCATTCTTGTTTCTCTATGCACTGAGTTAAATTCATTCTGTCCGAGACCTGCTGGTTCCGCAGTGTCTATGGAACAGTTTCCTGTGGTAAACAATGCTTCATTCTGTCCGAGACCTGCTGGTTCCGCAGTGTCTATGGAACAGTTTCCTGTGGTAAACAATGCTTCATTCTGTCCGAGACCTGCTGGTTCCGCAGTGTCTATGGAACAGTTTCCTGTGGTGAACAATGCTGCTGGCGCACCAGTGCGGGAAGTACATGCGGATTATCTAGGTGGTTCTGTTTACGCTGCGAGATTAGGCAGGACCCTAGGCATTCATCAACAGCTCAAATTAATCAGCTGGTTTGAATGGGCTCCGCGGTCATTGTGACGCCGACCAGCCGATACCTCGACCTAATGAGGATCCCGGTTGCTGGTCAGCGCAGTATAATGTTGGTCGGTCAGGTCGACTGTTGTGATAGACTATCTGGTCTGTAGAATTGGTACAGATCTGGTCGCAGGTTTTCCACGGGGCTTACACACCCAGATGGTGTTCACGATTTTGTTTTTACTCCCAATGATGATGCTATTTCTTTGGAATGGTGTAGTAGACTTCTAAGATACCGGTACTGCTTCAGGCAAAGCATGGAAATATAAACTTAAGGTGAAAGGTAGTCATAGCGGAATAATTAGACAAATGTATATACTTAGTATACTTAGCTTTATCAGAAACTGATATCTAGAGACAGTTTGAGAGATAGAGGGAGGTAGAAAGGCAGAGAAAGAGAGAGAGAGAGAGAGAGAGAGAGAGAGAGAGAGAGAGAGAGAGAGAGAGAGAGAGAGAGAGAGAGAGAGAGAGAGAGGTGAATGTGTGGTATAATTATTACATCTAACAAAGAATTTTACATCCATTGTAACTAGAGGCTGCGACCCCTAGTTAGAGACGGTGTGACCAGAAGCTGTGACCCCTGACTCTCTAGGTTTGTAAAGTATTGTTATTCTTCAATCGCAAACTATTGATTTAGCTTAGCCTTAGCTTCATTCTCTGACTCAGATTCTCACACTATATTGCTTACCACAGCATGGTAATTAGAAACCCAAGCCATCTTCCCGCGACGTCATATCATATTTTAATGTTCGAAGATCAGAGTGCTTTCACTGTAGAGGTGTGCAATAGTATTTGTATCTCCGTGTAACATTCTGAGAGATGTGAAACGGTATTGTTGATAGACATATCCCATATATAGTACAGCAGGCCGAGAATATGTGATACATTTTCCTCGACACTTTTATTTGTTTGAGATTATAGTGATGCAGACATGCGTGCAAATTTAGTCTAAACTACGACTCCATGACATCTTCTATCAATGAATTTTAAGTTAATTTAAAACTGCAGCAGCCAGACTGAATTATCAAGGATGAAATAATAAAACTAACGGTGGTTTCCCATTCTCAAGTGAGTATAAGAATTAATACCGCATACGCTGTTTGCAGCTGGTGCAATATTTTCATGTCCAAAGCGATGGTGATCTTTGTCGGACGCAAACTTACACTTTGATGAATGTCATAGTAAATTAATAATTTTGAACTGAGCATGTTCGCTTGTGTGGACGACAACCGTGGTGTTGTGTTTCTCGTAGAAAACCGACCCAGTGGGGTGTGTATGATCGTACAGAAGTCAAGACACAGTAACGAGTAAAGCGAAAGTTTCCGCGCTTTGAGTTTTAAAGGACCATCAATTGTACACAATAATAGTGTTTTTGGTTTGTTCGAGGATTTCCTTTCCTTTCTGGTTTTTTTTTCCCCACGGGGCAATTATAGCTTTTTAAATCCATGACGGTCAGCTAAAGTCAATAGATTCCCATGTGCTCATCTTATGCGATTATTTCTTTATCTTTTTCAGGGCTGAAACAATACATTAGCGACACACGTTGGAGGTCGGAAGTTTCTCAGGGCTGAAACAATACATTAGCGACACACGTTGGAGGTCGGAAGTTTTTCAGCGGAAACCATACAGAAAAGGAAGTTGATATCATATACAAAAAGGAGGAGAAAACCGCATGAGCCCTTGGTTGTTTCAAATTTTGTTCTCAGAATGAAAAGCCTTGAAACCGGACAGAGCCCCACAGATAAGTATACACATACCGAGAAGCACAGATAAGTATACACATACCAAGAAGCACAGATAAGTATACACATACCGAGAAGCACAGATAAGTATACACATACCGAGAAGCACAGATAAGTGTACACACACCGAGAAGCACAGATAAGTGTATACACACCGATGACTAAAGATAAGTGTAGAAGCACAGATAAGTGTACACACACCGAGAAGCACAGATAAGTATACACATACCGAGAAGCACAGATAAGTGTACACACACCGAGAAGCACAGATAAGTGTACACACACCGATGACTAAAGATAAGTGTAGAAGCACAGATAAGTGTACACACACGCATAAGTGTACACACACCAATGACTAAAGATAAGTGTAAAATCACAGATAAGTGTACACACACGGAGAAGCACAGATAAGTATACACACACCGAGAAGCACAGATAAGTATACACACACCGAGAAGCACAGATAAGTATACACACACCGAGAAGCACAGATAAGTATACACACACGGAGAAGCACAGATAAGTATACACATACCGAGAAGCACAGATAAGTATACACATACCGAGAAGCACAGATAAGTATACACATACCAAGAAGCACAGATAAGTATACACATACCGAGAAGCACAGATAAGTATACACATACCGAGAAGCACAGATAAGTGTACACACACCGAGAAGCACAGATAAGTGTACACACACCAATGACTAAAGATAAGTGTAAAATCACAGATAAGTGTACACACACGGAGAAGCACAGGTAAGTGTACATACAAACACACTCACTGAGAACCACAGATAGGTGTACGCGCATCAAAAAGCATATAAAAGTGTACACGCAATAAGAAGCACTGATAGGTGTACAACACACATACACACACACACCGAGAAACATAAGTAGGTGTACACACCACACACACACCGAGGAGCACAGATAGGTGTACACGCAATAAGAAGCACTGATAGGTGTACAACACACATACACACACACACCGAGAAACATAAGTAGGTGTACACACCACACACACACACACACCGAGAAGCACAGATAGGTGTACACGCAACACATACACACACCGAGAAGCACAGATAGGTGTACACGCAACACATACACACACCGAGAAGCACAGATAGGTGTACACGCAACACATACACACACACACACCGAGAAGCACTGATAGGTGTACAACACACATACACACACACACACACACACCGAGAAACACAGGTAGGTGTACACACCACACACACACACACCGAGAAGCACAGATAGGTGTACACGCAACACATACACACACCGAGAAGCACAGATAGGTGTACACGCAACACATACACACACCGAGAAGCACAGATAGGTGTACACGCAACACATACACACACCGAGAAGCACAGATAGGTGTACACGCAACACATACACACACCGAGAAGCACAGATAGGTGTACACGCAACACATACACACACCGAGAAGCACAGATAGGTGTACACGCAACACATACACACACCGAGAAGCACAGATAGGTGTACACGCAACACATACACACACCGAGAAGCACTCTGGCTGGAGCCAACCTTCCCACGCGGTCCCGCAGTCTTGCGGCTGGAGCTCATCTTGAATTGGTGGCAGCATCTGGGCTAAAGCTGAAACACACCGATACCCCCAGCCTGCTAGGCTGGCGAGTGGAATTGAAACAATTTCTCTGTGAAGACTCTATCATCTCCTTATCTGTAGCCAGCAGTCATCCAGAACCTATTACAAGCTATAACTTTTGCCATCAAGTGGATCCTCCAGCAAGAATTTAGCTGAGGCCAGCTCTTCGGCAATAAGAAAAGCTTATCCTAATGCTAGCATACAGATTATCACCCATGCAACTTTCAGTTACAGCTCTTTGATGATAGCCTAACATCGACCTGACAGACGAGAGCCCTTCTTTAAGTAGTTGTGTAGGGCTGTAATCTAGACAAGGCTCTTTGTTTGGCGGGAGGCCAATTCTTCCAGTCCTGGAGGGTCGGGCATCTGAACACAACACACGATGCCTCTTCCGTTTCGTAGCCTTACACCCAGTGTGGGCACCGCCAGCAGCAGCCCACGGGCACTCAGCAAGGATGTGGCTAACGCCCCAAAGAAGGAACCACTAGACTTCACAGACGGCCGTTGTTCACAAGGTTTGCCTCAATGCTACTTCTTTCTTTGATTGATTTGAAGTGCATTTTCTCTGATCATTTACATTTACAATTCACTTTTTATTTGGATATATTTTAATCGTTTATTTTAGAAGAAGAAGAAGAAGAAGAAGAAGAAGAAGAAGAAGAAGAAGAAGAACAACAACAACAACAACAACAACAACAACAACAACAACAACAACAACAACAACAACAACAACAACAACAACAACAACAACAACAACAACAACAACAACAAAACTCAGAAAATTAACATCTGATATTTTTTAAATTTGAAAGGAAACACAACCTTCATGCGTAGATTAAATAATTTTTTTACTCATCAAAGTTTTTAATCATGATCGTAAAATTAATGTAAAAAATGTATTTTAAAAAGTTATTGCACTTTATCTTGCTACAAAATGATTTGAGTGACAAAAAGAGAGTAACTATGAGCTGGTTTTGGGAATGTTTGAGCTGGTTTTGGGAATGTTTGATGCAATTTAAACTCCAAAATTAAAAATTTTAAACATTATTTTAGTAGGAGCATTTTTCTAAAATTAAACTTTTTTTTTTTTTGAATTTCGCATCGGGAGACAATTTGAAACAAAAATCTGTAATGAAACTGTAATAGGACTCGTGAGTATGGGGAAAACTAAAGAAAGGGACAGAACAAATAAGAGAGGCTAAATAGAGAGTTAGAGACAACATTAAATAAAGGCACCGGGAATTCTAGTGTAAACATAAAAATAAAGAGGAGTAGAGAGTAATGTGAGCTAAAAGAATTAAGAAGAGCTGCAGAGACATAAAATATCAATTGTGAGACATCGACAGTGGTTTAAAAAGAAATAAAAAAGAGAATAAATATAATCGAAGATGTGGGCAAAATGTGGGGGAAAGATAGAAGTACATGTACATAGAAAACAAAAATGATCTACATGAAGTGTAAGTGAGAGAAAGAAAGATATAGCAGAAAAATGAAGACAGTTAGAAAAGAGTGTACAGATAGATAGATAGATAAATTGGGAGAGAGAGAGCGAGAGAGAACGAGAGAGCTGACAGAACGAGAGAGAGAGAGAGAGAGAGAGAGAGAGAGAGAGAGAGAGAGAGAGAGAGAGAGAGAGAGAGAGAGAGAGAGAGAGAGAGAGAGAGAGAGAGAGAGAGAGACAGACAGACAGACAGACAGACAGACAGACAGACAGACAGACAGACAGACAGAGACAGAGAGAGAGGCAGCACTGTCCATCTCTGACTATTTCTCGGTCCAGACTTGTCTAATGACGGCAGCGAGGTGGACCACATATCGCTGCGGCTGTCCGAGCTACAAGGAGAGCTGTTCCTGTCGCTGAAGGAGGACATAGCCGAGTGGATTATCAAAACTCTAGGTGAGGCCACATACATTCTGTGATGGGCAGTTCTAGGGCAGGACGTCATGAAACTAGGAGGTGAATAGATCATCACAATAAGTTATGCAAAAGTAACTCCAAAATTTAAGGTCGGACTGTTGAATACATGAGATTTAGAAATGCTGAAAAAATGCCAGGTGAATGGGTCATGAAATCAGTGGTGGTAGTTTATCAAAGCACACCAACTGGTGAGTGGGTCGCCACTTGTTGGCTAGCCGAAACCAAGAGAATAGAGAAATTTAATTGCTTTGATGATTCGTTAATCACTGGGTGAGTGAGGTATCAAAATAAAAGATAAGTTGACAATTACCAGAAGAGTGGCAAATAACAAAGTTAGTTAAGTTCTCCATCACTAGAAGAATGGGCAATCACAACATTGAGTAAGTTGGCCTAACTGGAAGAGTGGGTAATCACAACATTGAGTAAGGTGGCCTAACTGGAAGAGTGGGCAATCACAGCATTGAGTAAGGTGGCCTAACTGGAAGAGTGGGCAATCATAGTATTGAGTAAGATGGCCTAACTGGAAGAGTGGGCAATCACAACATTGAGTAAGGTGGCCTAACTGGAAGAGTGGGCAATCACAACATTGAGTAAGGTGGCCTAACTGGAAGAGTGGGTAATCACAACATTGAGTAAGGTGGCCTAACTGGAAGAGTGGGCAATCACAACATTGAGTAAGGTGGCCTAACTGGAAGAGTGGGCAATCACAGCATTGAGTAAGGTGGCCTAACTTGAAGAGTGGGTAATCACAACATTGAGTAAGGTGGCCTAACTGGAAGAGTGGGCTATCACAACTTTGAGTAAGTTGGCCTAACTGGAAGAGTGGGCAATCACAGCATTGAGTAAGTTGCCTAACTGGAAGAGTGGGTAATCACAACATTGAGTAAGGTGGCCTAACTGGAAGAGAGGGACTGAGTAAGGGCCTAACTATCAGCATTGAGTAAGGTGGCCTAACTGGAAGAGTGGGTAATCACAACATTGAGTAAGGTGGCCTAACTGGAAGAGTGGGCAATCACAGCATTGAGTAAGGTGGCCTAACTGGAAGAGTGGGCAATCACAACATTGAGTAAGGTGGCCTAACTGGAAGAGTGGGCAATCACAACATTGAGTAAGGTGGCCTAACTGGAAGAGTGGGTAATCACAACATTGAGTAAGGTGGCCTAACTGGAAGAGTGGGTAATCACAACATTGAGTAAGGTGGCCTAACTGGAAGAGTGGGTAATCACAACATTGAGTAAGGTGGCCTAAATAGAAGAGTGGGTAATCACAACATTGAGTAAGGTGGCCTAAATAGAAGAGTGGGTAATCACAACATTGAGTAAGGTGGCCTAACTGGAAGAGTGGGTAATCACAACATTGAGTAAGGTGGCCTAAATAGAAGAGTGGGTAATCACAACATTGAGTAAGGTGGCCTAAATGGAAGAGTGGGTAATCACAACATTGAGTAAGGTGGCCTAAATGGAAGAGTGGGTAATCACAGCATTGAGTAAGGTGGCCTAAATGGAAGAGTGGGTAATCACAGCATTGAGTAAGGTGGCCTAACTGGAAGAGTGGGCAATCACAGCATTGAGTAAGTTGGCCTAACTGGAAGAGTGGGTAATCACAACATTGAGTAAGGTGGCCTAACTGGAAGAGTGGGTAATCACAACATTGAGTAAGGTGGCCTAACTGGAAGAGTGGGTAATCACAACATTGAGTAAGGTGGCCTAACTGGAAGAGTGGGCAATCACAACATTGAGTAAGGTGGCCTAACTGGAAGAGTGGGCAATCACAGCATTGAGTAAGTTGGCCTAACTGGAAGAGTGGGTAATCACAACATTGAGTAAGGTGGCCTAACTGGAAGAGTGGGCAATCACAGCATTGAGTAAGTTGGCCTAACTGGAAGAGTGGGTAATCACAGCATTGAGTAAGTTGGCCTAACTGGAAGAGTGGGTAATCACAACATTAGATAAGTGGACGATCGTTAGAGAAGTGGGTCAGCAGAGCATGACATAAGTTGGCAATTACTACAAGAGTGGTAATCATGACTTTGGCCGTGACTAGAAGAGCGGGTATTCACAATTTAAGACAATTTGGCCGTTACTAGAGGAGTGAGTATCCACAATATAAAACAATTTGGCCGTTACTAGAGAAGTGAGTATTCACAATATAAGACCATTTGGCCGTTACTAGGGGAGTGAGTATTCACAATGTAAGACCATTTGGCTGTTACTAGAGGAGTGAGTATTCACAATATAAGACCATTTGGCCGTTACTAGAGGAGTGAGTATTCACAATATAAGACCATTTGGCCGTTACTAGAGGAGTGAGTATTCACAATATAAGACCATTTGGCCGTTACTAGAGGAGTGAGTATTCACAATGTAAGACCATTTGACCGTTACTAGAGGAGTGAGTATTCACAATATAAGACCATTTGGCCGTTACTAGAGGAGTGAGTATTCACAAAAGACCATTTGGCCGTTACTAGAGGAGTGAGTATTCACAATATAAGACCATTTGGCCGTTACTAGAGGAGTGAGTATTCACAAAAGACCATTTGGCCGTTACTAGAGGAGTGAGTATTCACAATATAAGACCATTTGGCCGTTACTAGAATAGCGGGTACTCACAATATAAGTCAATTTGTCAGTTACTAGTGGAGCGGGTATTCACAAACTTAAACAATTGGCTTAGCACATCTCTCTAGAGGCGTTAATCACGAAACGACACTAAGAGTAGAATATCAGGATGACAGAGTGTTCTCTGTTTGTGGCGGCTATCACTAGACTAGTAGGTTATCACAACATAAATCTAGAGGCGCCAGTCCCGGAAAGACACCAACAGTAGAATATAAAGATGACTGAGTGTTCTCTGTGGTGGTCCATGGCTCTCCTCACCCTGTGCCGTCAGGTCACACCACACACTCGACAGCCAGCAAGTATTTAGCGTCCTGCTTATAAGTTATAATACTGCTAATTACATAATATTTCTCTCTCTCTCTCTCTCTCTCTCTCTCTCTCTCTCTCTCTCTCTCTCTCTGGCTCTCTCTGTCTCTTCCCATTCTCCCTCTCTTATTCCACCTTTCTCTGTTTACATTGTTCCTCTATCGACATGCTTATCAAGGCTGTTTAATTGTCTGCCTACCTGATTGCCTCTTGGTCCGTTCTACCAGGTGTTGATGTCCAGATCGATGCTGACAACTTTGTCCACGCGCTGGACACCGGGGTGATCCTGTGCCGACTCAGCTTGGCTATAGAGGAGCGGGCCCGTGAGGCCAAGCGGCAGGGCATCATACAGGAGGTACGCGTTAAACCGCCTCACATCTCAGCTACGCCTGGTGGTTCCAGCTGGAAGATTTTCACAAACCTCAATCAACATACATGGAACTAGAAAAAAAAACCTTTGTAGTTGC
Organism: Elysia crispata; assembly: GCA_033675545.1. Classification (NCBI taxonomy): domain Eukaryota; kingdom Metazoa; phylum Mollusca; class Gastropoda; family Plakobranchidae; genus Elysia; species Elysia crispata. The sequence goes on from JAWDGP010007584.1 coordinate 1,043,178, forward strand.
GCTAGCACTGTAAAAATTGCGCAAAAAAGATGAGCATATAATGAGTAAAAGTTAACACCACCTGTCGATTTGGAACCATGCTCTAGCGTGTTACGTCCTTGCATGTCACTCTTTAATTGGTTGAGTTGTTTTCTCCTGTTTCTGCTGCTGATCAAGTGGTCCTCCGTTCTCTGCATGCAGCAGCCGACTATTTGCTCACTGTGTTTGAACCTTGATCTTCCATTGAGAAGATCGATGTTGTCCTCGAGACATATTTACCCAAAATTTTCTTCTGGTGTATAAGGGTTTACTATTCCCAGGATATCCCATTCCACTGGTATACTGAGGTGGTCCATTTTCAGATCCTGTACGTAGTTGCTTAGATTAGAAAGTGATCTTTAGTATTGTCATTTGAATGATGCTTAATGTAGATTGTTCCCTGTTTTAAGATATATTCTGAAAGTCCAGTGTATGAAAATGTTCTAGTTTGCTTGTTGCTGTTTGTGTTACAATGACTCTTCAGACGATGCGTTTGTGAAACTTTAGTTACAGTCAATTGAAAAATCCTTTCACTGACTTCAGTTGCAACTTTTCAATTTTTTTTTTGCTCTGCCCTCGTAGCACGAGTTTGTAGTGATTCAAGATTCCCTATTTGAAGTTCTGCATGAAACTGTAGCTCACTTTGACAACGTCTCACCTAATGATTAAATATCATGAAGCTTGCTAGTTCTATGGAATTCCTGTCAATTAGTCTAAGGGAGATTTTCCCTTCTTGGTTTGTTACTTTGCTGCTGTATGGTGGGTTATCCTGGTTGTGTTATTTGTTACGTTATAGTCTTGTTCTTTGTTGTCTTATCAAATCGCGCGAAATGACATGAGTTTCTCAAGAATAAAAATACGTAAATTAAATCAGTAACCTACCACTCGTAATGCACACTGTGACCCCCCTCCCCACTCATATTTGGTAACCTACCCCACCATTATTGACCACAACTCCTCCCCCCCCTCTCCCAGAACCTACCGGACTACAAGCTTCACTGTAACAAGAACGCTAAGTCAGGCACCTGGTTCGCCAGAGACAACACAGCCAACTTCCTCAAGTGGTGCCGGGCTTTTGGCATGATGGACGAGACCCTCTTCGACTCTGAGGACCTGGGTAAGCCACTCCACAAATATGAGCCACACCGCAAATATGAGCCACACCAAAAATATGAGTCACACACAATCATGAGCCACCCCACAAATATGAGCAAAACCACAAACATGATCCACATCAGGAATATAAGCCATACCGCAAACATGAGCCACACGACAAACATGAGCCATACCACAAACATGAACAACACCAGGAATATAAGCGGCACCAGATACATGAGCCCCACCACAAACATGAAAGACACCGCAAACATGAGCCACACGACAAACATGAGCCATACCACAAACATGAACAACACCAGGAATATAAGCGGCACCAGATACATGAGCCCCACCACAAACATGAAAGACACCGCAAACATGAGCCACACGACAAACATGAGCCATACCACAAACATGAACAACACCAGGAATATAAGCGGCACCAGATACATGAGCCACACCACAAACATGAACCACACCACAAACATGAACCACACCACAAGCATGAGCCATACCACAAACATGAACCACACCACAAGCATGAGCCATACCACAAACATGAACCACACCACAAGCATGAGCCATACCACAAACATGAACAACACCAGGAATATAAGCGGCACCAGATACATGAGTCACACCACAAATATGAAACACACCGCAAACATGAACCACACTGCAAACATGAGCCACACCACAAACATGAACCATTGCATATAATGCTGGATTTCCTTGATAAGATTCAGGAACTTTGAAGATGAACATTGAAATAAAAAATTCTTTCATAGAAATTTTTGTATGTCAGAGTTTTATTCTGCTTTCCTGGAAAACCTTTTGGCACTTTCATCCAGTTGCTCTAAACAAGATATTTCCAACGTTCTTCCCATCCGAATATTTTGACCTGTATTTTAACTACATGTATATGATAAACTTTTAAAGTACGTTGCAATAAAACCAGAGTTGAGGAAGAATGTAAGCATTACTTTAAAAAGTTCCAACTCTTGCTTTTGTCTCCACTGGTAAAAGGGCTTTATTTCATAGCTCGGTTTCACGCGCCAGTCTTTGTTTTCCTTTTTCTTGGAACTGTGTGTTCTCTATCCGTGTAAGTTTTAAGTTACACGTCATCATCCTCATCATCTCTCTCCCAGTGCTTATCAAAAACAGTGATTCACAATGATCGAATGACACAGGAAAAAAATGTTATTGCTTTAACAGTGATTCACAATGATCGAATGACACAGAAAAAAATGTTATTGCTTTAACAGTGATTCACAATGATCGAATGACACAGGAAAAAAATGTTATTGCTTTAACAGTGATTCACAATGATCGAATGACACAGGAAAAAAATGTTATTGCTTTAACAGTGATTCACAATGATCGAATGACACAGGAAAAAAATGTTATTGCTTTAACAGTGATTCACAATGATCGAATGACACAGGAAAAAAATGTTATTGCTTTAATAGTGATTCACAATGATCGAATGACACAGGAAAAAAATGTTATTGCTTTAACAGTGATTCACAATGATAGAATGACACAGGAAAAAAATGTTATTGCTTTAACAGTGATTCACAATGATAGAATGACACAGGAAAAAAATGTTATTGCTTTAACAGCAGAGCAAAAATGGAGTATACTAGCATGGCTAACTTTACCTGCAAACTCTTTTTTTCTTTCTCCTTCCCAGCCATTTCCTTTACTCTGTGGTTGTTTCTGGCCTATCTTCCCCTCCGCACTTCACTTAAAAAGCCCTTCTCCATCCACCCCACTCACCTTTAATCAAGTTTCCAATCTGTGCCTGGCTGTGTCTTGCTATCACCTACTCAGGTCCTAACATCTCAGCGTGTCTGTGTGTCTGTCTCTCTTCCCCAACCTTGAGGCCACCACCTCTATGACCCACTCCTCCCCTCCCCCTCTCCCCACTGTTTGTCTGGTCAAACCCCAGTGGCCCACCACCAGGAGCGCCAGGTGATCTATTGCCTGATGGAACTGGCCAGACTTGGAGCGCGGTTTGGCCTCGAGCCGCCCACATTGATATCGATGGAGAAGGAAATCGACAGCGAGGAACCCCCGCCCACACCAGTTCAAGCTCCGCCTCCTCCTGTGATGGCCGACCCGCCTACTCCTCATGAATCTCCTCCTCCAACTCCGCCTATCGTAGAAAAAACTCCGCCTTCAACTCCACCTCCTCCTCCAAGGAAAGATTCCACAGCTTCGTCCAAAGGATCATCCATTTCTACACTGGATAGTGAGGTATACAACTTAAAGTCTTTTCTCGCCCTTGCCCCACCCTTCTCCCCCCTCACACACACACACTTTCTCAAAGTAATGATAAAAAAAAATTACGAACGCGGTAGAGAAGTACTGCCGCTGCTTGCCCAGGTGAGCCCGAAGTTTAGACTGGCTCTATTCCTATGGAGTGTATCAAACAAAGTCTCCTCTCATCTGATAAGTTTAGACTGGCTCTATTCCTATGGAGTGTGTATCAAACAAAGTCTCCTCTCATCTGATAAGTTCAGACTGGCTATTCCTATGGAGTGTATCAAACAAAGTCTCCTCTCATCTGATAAGTTTAGACTGGCTCTATTCCTATGGAGTGTATCAAACAAAGTCTCCTCTCATCTGATAAGTTCAGACTGGCTCTATTCCTATGGAGTGTATCAAACAAAGTCTCCTCTCATCTGATAAGTTTAGACTGGCTCTATTCCTATGGAGTGTATCAAACAAAGTCTCCTCTCATCTGATAAGTTTAGACTGGCTCTATTCCTATGGAGTGTATCAAACAAAGTCTCCTCTCATCTGATAAGTTCAGACTGGCTATTCCTATGGAGTGTATCAAACAAAGTCTCCTCTCATCTGATAAGTTCAGACTGGCTATTCCTATGGAGTGTATCAAACAAAGTCTCCTCTCATCTGATAAGTTCAGACTGGCTATTCCTATGGAGTGTATCAAACAAAGTCTCCTCTCATCTGATAAGTTCAGACTGGCTATTCCTATGGAGTGTATCAAACAAAGTCTCCTCTCATCTGATAAGTTCAGACTGGCTCTATTCCTATGGAGTGTATCAAACAAAGTCTCCTCTCATCTGATAAGTTTAGACTGGCTCTATTCCTATGGAGTGTATCAAACAAAGTCTCCTCTCATCTGATAAGTTCAGACTGGCTCTATTCCTATGGAGTGTATCAAACAAAGTCTCCTCTCATCTGATAAGTTTATAAATATTTCTCCATACCTTGCAGTCTCTCTTAAGGGCAGATTTTAGGGATCATCTCTCTTTAACTTCTAACCTCTCTATTAAGCGTTTTGTGTGGTACTTTTTCTCTGTACCTTGTGGTCTTCCTTCATAGAGATTTGTATAATACTATTTCTCTATATCTTGTAGTCTCTCTACTTAGCAGATTTGTGTGGGACTATTTCTCTGTACTTTGCAGCCTCTCCACTTAGTAGATTTGTGTGGGACTATTTCTCTGTACTTTGCAGTCTCTCTACTTAGTAGATTTGTTTGGGACTATTTCTCTGTACTTTGCAGTCTCTCTACATAGCAGATTTGTATGGGACTATTTCACTGTACCCTGCAGTCTCTCTACTTAGAAGATTTGTGTGGGACTTTTTCTCTATATCTTGTTGTCTCTATATTAAGCAGATTTGCGTGGGACTATTTCTCTATATCTTGTAGTCACTCTACTTAGGAGATTTGTGTAGGACTCTTTCTCTATATCTTGTAGTCCCTCTCCTGAATAGATTTATGTGGGACTATTTCTCTGTATCTTGTAGTCTCTCTAATCAGCAGATTTATGTGGGACTATTTCTCTGTATCTTGTAGTCTCTCTAATCAGCAGATTTATGTGGGACTATTTCTGCATACTTTTTAGTCTCTCTACTTAGTAGACGTGTTTGGTTTCTTTTTTTTCGTGCCTTGCAATATTTCCGTACAGAATCGTGATTTTTTTTCCTATGCGATGTACCTATTTATTCATTTAGCAATAACGCAATATGGATTTCTGCATTCCTATATTCTTCATTCCTATATTCTTCCTCTCTCTCTCTCTCTCTCTCTCTCTCTCTCTCTCTCTCTCTCTCTCTCTCTCTCTCTCTCTCTCTCTCTCTCTCTCTCTCTCTCTCTCTCTCTCTCTCTCTCTTTACATACTTAAATGTTGAAAAAGAAGATGCAATCTGATATTACTTAAATATTTAAAAAAACAACAACAACAACAACAAAGACCTGCTTTAGTCAAAGCTAAACAATTCTACACACTACCGAACGTATCTTAATAGAACGGTAGAATGTTCTCCTCAGTTGAAATAGGTTCTGAAAGATGACGTACTCGCTACACCGTAACACAGCTGGCAGACTGTAGTGTGAGTAAATAAAACTTTATATTTTAGAAAATTTCGCTGTCTCCTGGGAAAATTGTTTGTTGGTTATAAGTCATTTTTACCGTGTTGGTTGTAACCATCGTTTTATTTTGTGAGTAGACTTGACTTTTTTATGAAGAAAAAAATACTGTGTTGTGAGCAAACTTTTCCGTGTAATAAGTAAATGTTAGTGTGTTGTGAGTTATTGTTTACTTGCTGCGATAAACTATAAATGCCATTAAGTCGTGAGACTTATTTTCATATATTTCTCTTGGCTGTTCTGAATTTTTTAAATGTTCCCTTAGTCTCTCGCTCATAGTCTCATTTGGGCAAAATATTATTGTTTCCCTTTTTTGTTATGGCCATTGATTGGAAGTGTCCTGTCACGTGACAGCGTTTTAACTTATCTGCGATCTAGTTCCACTTTATGTTATTAGTGCAAACTTGTCGCCGTGGGTCTCCCTGCAACATCGACATAAAGCCGCCAATCAACCCACCAATCAGTCAATACTTCACACATCCAAAAACTTCGTACGACTCCGCACACTACACTGTCCCGGGCAACTGTACAAACATGAGTGGCTGGAACAACCGCATTAAACTGCCCCGGGCAACTGTACAAACATGAGTGGCTGGAACAACCGCATAAAACTGCCCCGGGCAACTGTACAAACATGAGTGGCTGGAACAACTCCATTAAACTGCCCCGGGCAACTGTACAAACATGAGTGGCTGGAACAACCGCATTAAACTGTCCCGGGCAACTGTACAAACATGAGTGGCTGGAACAACCGCATTAAACTGCCCCGGGCAACTGTACAAACATGAGTGGCTGGAACAACCGCATTAAACTGCCCCGGGCAACTGTACAAACATGAGTGGCTGGAACAACCGCATTAAACTGCCCCGGGCAACTGTACAAACATGAGTGGCTGGAACAACCGCATTAAACTGCCCCGGGCAGTTGTACAAACATGAGTGGCTGGAACAACCGCATTAAACTGTCCCGGGCAACTGTACAAACATGAGTGGCTGGAACAACCGCATTAAACTGTCCCGTGCAACTGTACAAACATGAGTGGCTGGAACAACCACACTACACTGCCCCGGGCAACTGTACAAACATGAGTGGCTGGAACAACCGCATTAAACTGCCCCGGGCAACTGTACAAACATGAGTGGCTGGAACAACCGCATTAAACTGCCCCGGGCAACTGTACAAACATGAGTGGCTGGAACAACCGCATTAAACTGCCCCGGGCAACTGTACAAACATGAGTGGCTGGAACAACCGCATTAAACTGCCCCGGGCAACTGTACAAACAGGAGTGGCTGGAACAACCGCATTAAACTGCCCCGGGCAACTGTACAAACATGAGTGGCTGGAACAACCGCATTAAACTGCCCCGGGCAGTTGTACAAACATGAGTGGCTGGAACAACCCCATTAAACTGCCCCGGGCAACTGTACAAACATGAGTGGCTGGAACAACCGCATTAAACTGCCCCGGGCAATTGTACAAACATGAGTGGCTGGAACAACCGCATTAAACTGCCCCGGGCAACTGTACAAACATGAGTGGCTGGAACAACCGCATTAAACTGCCCCGGGCAACTGTACAAACATGAGTGGCTGGAACAACCGCATTAAACTGCCCCGGGCAGTTGTACAAACATGAGTGGCTGGAACAACCGCATTAAACTGCCCCGGGCAACTGTACAAACATGAGTGGCTGGAACAACCGCATTAAACTGCCCCGGGCAATTGTACAAACATGGGTGGCTGGAACAACCGCACTACACTGCCCCGGGCAGTTGTACAAACATGAGTGGCTGGAACAACCGCATTAAACTGCCCCGGGCAGTTGTACAAACATGAGTGGCTGGAACAACCGCATTAAACTGCCCCGGGCAGTTGTACAAACATGAGTGGCTGGAACAACCGCATTAAACTGTCCCGGGCAACTGTACAAACATGAGTGGCTGGAACAACCGCATTAAACTGCCCCGTGCAACTGTACAAACATGAGTGGCTGGAACAACCGCATTAAATTGCCCCGTGCAACTGTACAAACATGAGTGGCTGGAACAACCGCATTAAACTGCCCCGGGCAACTGTACAAACATGAGTGGCTGGAACAACCGCACTACCCTGCCCCGGGCAACTGTACAAACAGTGGCTGGAACAACCGCATTAAACTGTCCCTGGCAACTGTACAAACATGGGTGGCTGGAACAACCGCATTAAACTGCCCCGGGCAACTGTACAAACATGAGTGGCTGGAACAACCGTATTAAACTGCCCCGGGCAACTGTACAAACATGAGTGGTTGGAACAACCGCATTAAACTGTCCCGGGCAACTGTACAAACATGAGTGGTTGGAACAACCGCATTAAACTGCCCCGGGCAACTGTACAAACATGAGTCGTTTGAACAACCGCATTAAACTGTCCCGGGCAACTGTACAAACATGAGTGGCTGGAACAACCGCATTAAACTGCCCCGGGCAACTGTACAAACATGAGTGGCTGGAACAACCGCATTAAACTGCCCCGGGCAACTGTACAAACATGAGTGGCTGGAACAACCGCATTAAACTGCCCCGGGCAACTGTACAAACATGAGTGGCTGGAACAACCGCATTAAACTGCCCCGGGCAACTGTACAAACAGGAGTGGCTGGAACAACCGCATTAAACTGTCCCGGGCAACTGTACAAACATGAGTGGCTGGAACAACCGCATTAAACTGCCCCGGGCAACTGTACAAACAGTGGCTGGAACAACCGCATTAAACTGCCCCGGGCAACTGTACAAACATGAGTGGCTGGAACAACCGCATTAAACTGCCCCGGGCAACTGTACAAACATGAGTGGCTGGAACAACCGCATTAAACTGTCCCGGGCAACTGTACAAACATGAGTGGCTGGAACAATCGCATTAAACTGCCCCGGGCAACTGTGCAAACATGAGTGGCTGGAACAACCGCATTAAACTGCCCCGGGCAACTGTACAAACATGAGTGGCTGGAACAACCGCATTAAACTGCCCCGGGCAAATGTACAAACATGAGTGGCTGGAACAACCGCATTAAACTGTCCCGGGCAACTGCACAACCATGTAATGCCAAGTGTATCAGCCTCTGGCCTTCCGAGGACTTCACCGTCACTAATATCTCAGGTTCAAAACTCAATGTTCAAAAGCTGAGCGAATGGGACCTGCAGAGACCAATCATTTTCCTGAGTTCGAAGCGCAGTCCAGAACACCGGACATTCAGACAATTGGTGAGGCCTGGAATGATTATGCATAGACCCGGAGCACCTACACTAGAAAAAACTTTAAGGTGACCTCCAAATTCGTCACACACCTACGACGATGATCACTGGAATAATGACCTCAAGAATGGTACCACCCAGAATGGTCACCTCTAAAATAGTGACTCCTGCAGTGGTGACATTTCATCAGTTAAATATGATCGTGATACCAAGGCTTTGGAATTTAACAACAAATCAATAAATTCTATCGTCTTAATACCCCCCCCCCTCTTTTCCTCAGCGATAACACCGTCCGCCTGTATATGTAGAAAGTGTCAGTCAGAGTTTAAGGTTTATAATAATAATAATAATAATAATAATAATAATAATAATAATAATAATAGTAGTAGTAGTAGTAGTAGTAGTAGTAGTAGTAGTAGTAGTAGTAGTAGTAGTAGTAGTAGTAGTAGTAGTAGTAGTAGTAGCAGCAGCAGCAGCAGCAGCAACGTAGTAGTAGTAGTAGTAGTAGTAGTAGTAGTAGTAGTAGTAGTGGTAGTAACAACAACTAAAACGCCAGCCCAATTTGCAAAGAAAATTACAAAAACTGCAAATATAAAAATGTCCTGATGGGATAACATGGTGATTTGACACATCTCAACAACTGTGCATCTTAGCGAGGATTTATTGCCAATTTGATTTTAATGACAAAAATCAGAATTATATTCCAGCCATGTCTGAAAATATAAATAAACGCTTACAACTTAAGGACGAGTACACATAAAAAAAGAAAAGAGAAAATTATCGCGAGACGCAGCAAATTGGCAATCCAAAGCAAAAGACAAAATCATTAGCTCTGCTTAATTAAGTGTAAGACATTCATGTTCCTGTTCAAATTTGTATACACAATAACTATTTTTATTGTCAATAATCCCCTTTATTGTGACAGATCTGTTGGACCACACATACACTCACACAAGCACACATACAGTATTTGACTTGAAGGAACTGTCCGATCAGGTTTGAGGGATGAGGTTTAGGTCCACCTTATCAACTCGATCTTGCTTGATGATTTGAGGGGTTCACTAAATAGATAGTTAGATCGACTCGAGCTTGGCGTGTGGTGTCAGCTGATTGATAATCAATCAATCCCTTTCCATCTCCCCCCCCCCCCCAACCAGGTGAACCGCGTGTCCAACCAGTGTAAGTGTCAGGAGTATGTGAACAAGCTCAGCGAGGGCGTCTACAACGTTTTCGGCAAGAGAGTTTTTATCAGAGTAAGTAATATTCTTAGCATCGTTATGTTGGAGTAGAAGGGGGAGAAGAAGAAGAAAAAGAAGAGAAAGAGCAGAAGAAGAAAGAGAAGAAGAAGAAGAAGAAGAAGAGGAACAAAAGCGGGGGGGGGGGGGGAGGGGGAGGGGGTAGAGAAAGAGAAGAGAAGGAGAGCATCACTGATATATAGATCACTCCAACTACCCTAACCTTAACCTCTGAAAGTTTATCATCTCTATCACTGATATACAGATCACGCAACCACCCTAACATTAACCTCTGAAAGTTTATCATCTCTATCACTGATAGCATATCACGCCAACCACCCTAACCTTAACCTCTGAAAGTTTATCATCTCTATCACTGATATACAGATCACGCCAACCACTCTAACCTTAACCTCTGAAAGTTTATCATCTCTATCACTGATAAATGGACTATCCCAGCCACCCTATCCATAACCTCTGAAAGTTTATCATCTCTATCACTGATATATAGATCACCTCAACCACCCTTACCATAACCTCTGAAAGTTTATCATCTCTATCACTGATAAATGGACTATCCCAGCCACCCTATCCATAACCTCTGAAAGTTTATTTTATCTATCACTGATATATTGACACTCCCTGTCCACAGTTTCTGAAAGTTTATTTTATCTAACATTGATATACCGACCGTCCCTGTCCACAGCTTCTGAAAGGCAAGCACTTGATGGTGCGGGTGGGCGGCGGGTGGGACACTTTTGAGAACTACCTGCTCCACCATGACCCGATTCAGGTGTTCGAGTTCCATCAGGGTGGTCTGCCTGGATCCTCCGTGTCTGTCATGTCTTCCCGGTCCTCCACAGCTGGCTCCGCCCACAGCCACAGTTTCGCTGTGGCGCGCAATGACTTCAAGCCTGGTGCGTTCAACGGGTACCTCGTTATACGCTCTAAGTACAAGTCCAACAGTTTCTCCTCGTGACAACATTCTGTATGTTTTGTTTCTGATTTAATGAATTCCGATGTTGGTGAATATCCAGTAGTACTTGTGAGATGGTGATGGCGACAGAAGAAATGTCTGTCTAGGCATTCGTAGAGGACCTATACATGCCTTATGTGAGAACTTGCCGATGTCACGACTTAAGCTAAAGAAAAACACACCGTATTCATCCCGACCTTTATGTTGTTTTGAAGCCAAGACAATCCGCATGATTTGATTTTTTTTTGCCCTTTTGTTGTACCTACATGATTACAGAGAGATCATTTTTAAGCAAAAAAAAATTTTTTTTTTAATGTTATAATAGAAAATTATTCTTTCCTTATTTATATATTGACGAAGTGTTTCTATGTCTAGGCTTCATCCCATGGTGCATATTGAAATAATGATGCATGTCTAAATTATCTGGTCGTGATGTCATAAAACACTTTCTTAAAGTGAGCATTTTTATGATATTTTTTAAATGCAATTTAGAAAGTCTTTGTTTCCAAACACGCCAAAGAGTTATTTGAAGAGTCTCAGTTCACATTGCTCTAAGAAGACACTTTGAAGAACTAGTTGCGAAAGATGTTTATAACGACTGGAATACACAGTTAAATAGGCAGTTGGGAATTCTTTTCTTATGATGGCCGAAGTACATATCTTACTAAACAGTTGGGAAGTCTCTGTTTATGATGGCCGGAGTTCACATCTTGGTAAACAGGTGGGAATTCTTTTCTTATGATGGCCGAAGTACATATCTTACTAAAAAGTTGAGAAGTCTCTGTTTATAACGAGCTGCGTACACAACTTGGTAAACATGTGGAAAGTCTCTGTTTATATTGGCCGTGGTACACAGCT
>JAWDGP010007584.1:1060000-1097500 GCA_033675545.1 Elysia crispata
TTGAGTGGCAAGGCGATGGGTGCCGAAGCATCTATAAATCGATGGTTCTAATCCCACTAATTCAAGCATTTTCTTACCCTAACCACTGCTGAGCACTAACTAAAATTCTAGCTCTTATAATTCTTACTTGTATGAACCCAGTGGTTTGCCTCCTTTAGATCTAAATTTGATACTACTACTACTACTACTACTACTACTATTACTACTACTACTTCTATTAATGCTACGCTGCTGCTACTGCAACAACAATAACCACTATTCTACTAGTTCTTATATCACGGATGCTGTTGTTGAAACAGCCATATTTTGTTTAACTGTTGCCTTATGGGCTGTGCTAAAAGCATTAATAACCATCTATTATGTCCACCTGTTCACCATGTTGAGGCCAAGACAAGTCGCGAGAGCTTTCAAGCGGAGTCATTCGGCTCGCTAATTGTGCATTGGTTAGTTCGAACTAAGCTGACATGTGGTGAAGATATTTCTTTATCATTTTGTAATACGTAAAGCTGTCTTGTTATTTTCCAATTATTTTCCTACAGTTGTTTTTTGTTGACTCTACAAAATTTTCTGTACAAATCTCTGCCTGAGCGACCCGACCGAGCCTTCTGTGGCTGTGCGGGTTAGTGCGACGCGCCTGAAGGACCAGAATCCAGCGCTGATCACGATAAACAACCCAGAGGGCATTCTTTAGGACCAGGACTTTGGGCTCAGGATAGAAGGACTGACAAAAGCCCCGCTTGCTAGCCGCTACCCCATCAGGCGTATGTTTGCTGTCTATATTTGCGCAATATTTTTTTAGTGCTCTTACTGACTTCCTTAATTGTCCTCGGATGCTTTGAGATTTTCTGCGAACAGTTGTATCGTTCAAGATGGTTTGTGTAGATCTGAATACTGCACGATTAGCAGCTCTTCAAAAACGTGGTTATTTTGTGGAAAAATCTTGAAGTATCAATGGGTCAATTTGCCTATTTCTCTCTTTTCGTTTATTTTAATGTCTCAAATTAAACATATCCAGTGGATATCTGCATGATGTAGACTTAAACATTTTTGTCTTCAATTTTCGGGAACCCAATCTATATGGTTGGTTGTTTTTTTTCTTGCCTGCTTTACAGCTCCAATTAATATAAGGGAACATAATTAGTGGGTAACAGAGTTAAAGTATTAACTCAGCTATGGGGAATCAACGTGTCTCAACTAAGTCTCCATATTTTCAGGTTGAAGATACCAAGAATCATGCTACGTGCTTTACGTGCTTTGTGGTTTAAGGCACGGATCTCCGGTAATAGAACGTCTTCTTAGAAATAAGTTACTTTGTCTACATGTTGTATGTCTTCCGATCCATCTACTGGTTTGTCTCTGTATCTACATAGTGTATGTCCTCCGATCCATCTATTGGTTCTTCTCTGTATCTACATAGTGTATGTCCTCCGATCCATCTATTGGTTCTTCTCTGTATCTACATAGTGCATGACCTCCGATCCATCTATTGGTTTGTCTTTGTATCTACATATTGAATGTCCTCCGATCCATCTATTGGTTCTTCTCTGTATCTACATATTGAATGTCCTCCGATCCATCTATTGGTTTGTCTTTGTATCTACATATTGAATGTCCTCCGATCCATCTATTGATTCTTCTCTGTATCTACATATTGAATGTCTTCCGATCCATCAATTGGTTTGTCTTTGTATCTACATATTGAATGTCTTCCGATCCATCAATTGGTTTGTCTTTGTATCTACATATTGCCTGTCCCCCAATCCATCTACTGGTTTGTCTCTGTATCTACATAGTGTATGTCCTCCGATCCATCTATTGGTTCTTCTCTGTATCTACATAATGAATCTCCTCCGATTCATCTATTGGTTTGTCTTTGTATCTACATATTGTATGTCCTCCGATCCATCGATTGGTTTGTCTTTTTATCTACATATTGTATGTCCTCCGATCCATCTATTGATTTGTCTTTGTATCTACATATTGTATGTCTTCCGATCCATCTATTGGTTTGTCTTTGTATCTACATATTGTATGTCCTCCGATCCATCTATTGGTTTGTCTCTGTATCTACATATTGCCTGTCCCTCAATCCACCTATTGGTTTATCTTTGTATCTACATATTGTATGTTCTCCGATCATCTATTGGTTTGTCTTTGCTTCTACGTATTGTGTGTGTCCCTCAATGCATCTATTGATTTGCCTTTGTACCTACATATTGTGTGTGTCCCTCAATCCATCTACTGATTTGTCTTTGTATCTACATATTGTGTGTGTCCCTCAATCCATCTACTGATTTGTCTTTGTATCTACATATTGTGTGTGTCCCTCAATCCATCTACTGATTTGTCTTTGTATCTACATATTGTGTGTGTCCCTCAATCCATCTACTGATTTGTCTTTGTATCTACATATTGTGTGTGTCCCTCAATCCATCTACTGATTTGTCTTTGTATCTACATATTGTGTGTGTCCCTCAATCCATCTACTGATTTGTCTTTGTATCTACATATTGTGTGTGTCCCTCAATCCATCTACTGATTTGTCTTTGTATCTACATATTGTGTGTGTCCCTCAATCCATCTACTGATTTGTCTTTGTATCTACATATTGTGTGTGTCCCTCAATCCATCTACTGATTTGTCTTTGTATCTACATATTGTGTGTGTCCCTCAATCCATCTACTGATTTGTCTTTGTATCTACATATTGTGTGTGTCCCTCAATCCATCTACTGATTTGTCTTTGTATCTACATATTGTGTGTGTCCCTCAATCCATCTACTGATTTGTCTTTGTATCTACATATTGTGTGTGTCCCTCAATCCATCTACTGATTTGTCTTTGTATCTACATATTGTGTGTGTCCCTCAATCCATCTACTGATTTGTCTTTGTATCTACATATTGTGTGTGTCCCTCAATCCATCTACTGATTTGTCTTTGTATCTACATATTGTGTGTGTCCCTCAATCCATCTACTGATTTGTCTTTGTATCTACATATTGTGTGTGTCCCTCAATCCATCTACTGATTTGTCTTTGTATCTACATATTGTGTGTGTCCCTCAATCCATCTACTGATTTGTCTTTGTATCTACATATTGTGTGTGTCCCTCAATCCATCTACTGATTTGTCTTTGTATCTACATATTGTGTGTGTCCCTCAATCCATCTACTGATTTGTCTTTGTATCTACATATTGTGTGTGTCCCTCAATCCATCTACTGATTTGTCTTTGTATCTACATATTGTGTGTGTCCCTCAATCCATCTACTGATTTGTCTTTGTATCTACATATTGTGTGTGTCCCTCAATCCATCTACTGATTTGTCTTTGTATCTACATATTGTGTGTGTCCCTCAATCCATCTACTGATTTGTCTTTGTATCTACATATTGTGTGTGTCCCTCAATCCATCTACTGATTTGTCTTTGTATCTACATATTGTGTGTGTCCCTCAATCCATCTACTGATTTGTCTTTGTATCTACATATTGTGTGTGTCCCTCAATCCATCTACTGATTTGTCTTTGTATCTACATATTGTGTGTGTCCCTCAATCCATCTACTGATTTGTCTTTGTTTATACATATTGTGTGTGTCCCTCAATCCATCTACTGATTTGTCTTTGTATCTACATATTGTGTGTGTCCCTCAATCCATCTACTGATTTGTCTTTGTTTATACATATTGTGTCCCCCGATCCATCTATTGATTTGTCTTTGTATCTTCATATTGTGTGTGTCCCTCAATCCATCTACTGATTTGTCTTTGTATATACATATTGTGTCCCCCGATCCATCTATTGGTTTGTCTTTGTATCTTCATATTGTGTGTGTCCCTCAATCCATCTACTGATTTGTCTTTGTATATACATATTGTGTCCCACGATCCATCTATTGGTTTGTCTTTGTATCTTCATATTGTGTGTCAATCAATCCATCTGTTGGTGTGCCTTTGTATTCCCCATCCATCGATTTGTTTGTCTTTTGATCATATTGTTTGTCCCCCATTCATATATTGGTTTATCTTTGTATCTACATATTGTGTGACCCCCGTCCATCTATTGATTTGTTTTTTTTATCTATATATTGTGTGTCGCCGATCCATCTATTGGTTTGTCTTTGTGTGTACATATTGTGTGTCGTCCAATCGATCTGTTTGTTTTTGTGTGTACATATTGTAATTTATATGCCCTCTCTCCTCCCATTATTGGTTGTTTTTGTGTGTACATATTGTAATTTACATGCACTCTCTCCAACCATTAGTTTGTTTTGTGTGTACATATTGCATGCACTCTCTCCAACCATTAGTTTGTTTTGTGTGTACATATTGTATGCACTCTCTCCAACCATTAGTTTGTTTTGTGTGTACATATTGTATGCACTCTCTCCAACCATTAGTTTGTTTTGTGTGTACATATTGTATGCACTCTCTCCAACCATTAGTTTGTTTTGTGTGTACATATTGTATGCACTCTCTCCAACCATTAGTTTGTTTTGTGTGTACATATTGCATGCACTCTCTCCAACCATTAGTTTGTTTTGTGTGTACATATTGCATGCACTCTCTCCAACCATTAGTTTGTTTTGTGTGTACATATTGCATGCACTCTCTCCAACCATTAGTTTGTTTTGTGTGTACATATTGCATGCACTCTCTCCAACCATTAGTTTGTTTTGTGTGTACATATTGTATGCACTCTCTCCAACCATTAGTTTGTTTTGTGTGTACATATTGCATGCACTCTCTCCAACCATTAGTTTGTTTTGTGTGTACATATTGCATGCACTCTCTCCAACCATTAGTTTGTTTTGTGTGTACATATTGTATGCACTCTCTCCAACCATTAGTTTGTTTTGTGTGTACATATTGCATGCACTCTCTCCAACCATTAGTTTGTTTTGTGTGTACATATTGCATGCACTCTCTCCAACCATTAGTTTGTTTTGTGTGTACATATTGTATGCACTCTGTCTACGCATTAGTTTGTTTTTGTATCTATTTATTGTGTGGCTTTCCCCACAAAATGTCATTCGAATTCTCATTTCTATTGTTTCCCATAAATGCATGTTAAACCAATCGCTGACAATGTTCTTGTCTTCTGTACTTATCACAGCCTGATAAAACATCACTAGTTCTTCTTTCTGTTTGACTCCACTTAGCATCATCGCCTGCCATTTCCCACAGTGTAGAACTTGTTTTGTCCCATCAGACCCGTGACTTTCTCTACTGTGTGTTGTCATCACCATCCATTCTGATCTCTCTCAACGTAGATCTTAGGGACATCAGATGGTATCTTAGTTCTTCTCTCTACCGCAACAAGGTTACTTGCACAGAGCGACAGTTACCCCACATGATCATCAGGAAGTGGGCATCAAAGATTTGAGATTAGACAAGCAGAGAGAGAGAGAGAGAGCCAGAGATAGATAGATAAATTGATAAAGAGAATAAATCGGAAACAGAGTCAGAGGTAGAGCCAGAGATAGATAGATAAATTGATAAAGAGAATAAATCGGATACAAAGTCAGAGTAGAGCCAGAGATAGATAAATTGATAAAGACAATAAATCAGAAACAGTAAGTGGTAGAGCCAGAGAAAGATAGATAAATTGATAAAGAGAATAATTCGGATACGGAGTCAGGGGTAGAGGCAGAGATAGATAGATAAATTGATAAAGACAATAAATCGGAAACAGAGTCAGAGGTAGAGCCAGAGATAGATAGATAGATAAATTGATAAAGAGAATAAATCGGATACAGAGTCAGAGTAGAGCCAGAGATGGATAGATGCATTGATAAAGAGAATAAATCGGATACAGAGTCAGAGGTAGAGCCAGAGATAGATAATTTGATAAAAAGAATAAATCGGATACAGAATCAGAGGTAGAGCCAGAGATAGATAAATTGATAAAGAGAATAAACTGGACACAGAATCAGAGGTAGAGCCAGAGATAGATAAATTGATAAAGACAATAAATCAGAAACAGTAAGTGATAGAGCCAGAGAAAGATAGATAAATTGATAAAGAGAATAAATCGGATACAGAGTCAGAGGTAGAGCCAGAGATAGATAAATTGATAAAGGCAATAAATTAGAAACAGTAAGTGGTAGAGCCAGAGATAGATAAATTGATAAAGACAATAAATCAGAAACAGTAAGTGATAGAGCCAGAGAAAGATAGATAAATTGATAAAGAGAATAAACTGGACACAGAATCAGAGGTAGAGCCAGAGATAGATAAATTGATAAAGAGAATAAATCGGATACAGAGTCAGAGGTAGAGCCAGAGATAGATAAATTGATAAAGGCAATAAATCAGAAACAGTAAGTGGTAGAGCCAGAGATAGATAAATTGATAAAGGCAATAAATCAGAAACAGTAAGTGGTAGAGCCAGAGATAGATAAATTGATAAAGGCAATAAATCAGAAACAGTAAGTGGTAGAGCCAGAGATAGATAAATTGATAAAAAGAATAAATCGGATACAGAGTCAGACGTAGAGCCAGAGACAATCAGATATATCAAATATAAAGAAAAAGAGAAAAGATGATTGTTAGAAAAAGGAGATATGAAGAGGATTGGACCAGGAACTATCTGGTACCGGTCCTGAGGACTATAATAAAGAGGTGAGGAGGGGGCGGAAGAAAGAACTAAAGGTATGTGCTATTACATAACGATATGGATAGATAGGCATAATGATAAATAAACAATTAGACAGAAAGACAGAAACGTTGATATGTAAATTATCACATGGATGAAGTACCAAAATGTAAAGATCGAGAAATGTAGAGAAAGTTACAAGAAAGACAGGTCAAGAGAAAAAATTTAGAAACATGAGCTGACAGAGAGATGGACAGATGGAGCGACTAATGGGGATGTAAATGGGGTTAGATTGGTTAATTTCGAGAGATATAACACTTTGAAAAGCCAGAGGATGTGTGACTGAGGTAAAGAGAAAAGCAAGAGAGATAACTCCTGGCCTGTGAAGAATCGATAGGAGGCAACCAGCCATGGCCGCAGAATCGATGAAGCTTCTGGCTGTTGCGTAATCCCTGACACCTGAGCTGGGGAAGAAGGGGGAAAATAAAACCACTTGAAAACTTTTTTCCATTGGAGCCAGGGGAGGCTTTTTCAAAAATTAATGGTTGGCAAGGGGGGGGGGGGGGAAACTCGGGAGAAGCGTGCCGCTGGCTGCCTCCGGCGAGGACACAAACAAAATCTAATTTATTTCTTCTATTACCGGTAGATCGCATTTCAGCGACTCCTTAGTGTAAACCGAGCGCTCTCTAACTCTATATAAAAAAAACACATGCAATCCATGTAAAAGGTAATTTTTGTGGTATTGATTTTAAGCGAAGGTTCTGTGCGATCCAAAATGCAATTTCTGTATCTTGTTATAAAATGTTCTTTTTTGTAACAAAGTTGAAAGAAAATGAGCATGCAATAAGTTCTTGGCTTGATGCCGTATAGGACTTTTTGAAGAAACCCACATACACATACGTTGCAACATATTTTCTTTCATTGCTTCCTTTTAGTTCACTGGGAATTGTGTGCGAGAAATTTTAGATTGAAAATGCGACTTTCATAATATTCTACACAAAATATTATTGTGTAACATATGAAATATTTACAGGACATGAAGAGGAGGTTGGTTAACAACAGTTTTCTTACTCACAGCCACGTCAGCGTCTCTCTCTCTCTCTCTCTCTCTCTCTCTCTCTCTCTCTCTCTCTCTCTCTCTCTCTCTCTCTCTCTCTCTCTCTCTCTCTCTCTCTTTCTCTTTCTCTCTCTCTCTTTCTCTCTCTCTCTCTCTCTCTTTCTCTCTCTCTCTCTTTCTCTCTCAATCACTCACTCTCACTCTTTATAATCCTGTCTCTATCTCACTCTATCTGACTCTCAGTCCTCTCTGTCTGCCGGCCTATCTATCTGTCTTTCCGTCTGTATTTTTTCCCGATGCGGACTGATTTGGAAACTGCAGAAAAAGAAAGGGCTTTGCGATGAGTTGTAAGAAAAACAAAGAGGAATTTTCTCTGGTGTTACAAAGGTCTAGAAATAAGGCCACTAGACACCTGAGTCGGCAGAGCTAACGATTTACAAGTAGAAGGTGTAGGTTTGGGCCCTCTGGTGTTGGGGTCAGCCCTTCCTCTCACTTGACCGTGAAACACTATCTCCTGATCAGAGTAGAATATTTAACATAATTAGAGATCCAACCAGATCGAAGGTAAAGAAAGGAAAAGATGAAAAATCAGAGAGAGAGAGAGAGAGAGAGAGAGAGAGAGAGGGAAAAGGGGAAGGAGCAGAGTGAACAGTTTTCATAATTATCTTGATTCATCTAAAAATGGAAACAAGGCATGTAATTCCTGTAGTGTTTTCACCTCTGGATGTCACTATTATCAGCTGAATTGTGACATCAGCAAATCTGAACTTTGCCCAGAGTCGACCTTACTCTTATTGGTTTCACCTGATTCTTGATGGGTTGCGCCAACCAATCTTAATGGCGGCTGTCGACGATGGGATTGCGCCAACCAATCTTAATGGCGGCCGTCGACGATGGGATTGCGCCAAACAAATTTAATAGCGGCCGTCGACGATGGGATTGCGCCAACCAATCTTAATGGCGGCCGTCGACGATGGGATTGCGCCAACCAATCTTAATAGCGGCCGTCGACGATGGAATTGCGCCAACCAATCTTAATGGCGGCCGTCGACGATGGGATTGCGCCAAACAAATTTAATAGCGGCCGTCGACGATGGGATTGCGCCAACCAATCTTAATGGCGGCCGTCGACGATGGGATTGCGCCAACCAATCTTAATGGCGGCCGTCGACGATGGGATTGCGCCAACCAATCTTAATAGCGGCCGTCGACGATGGGATTGCGCCAACCAATCTTAATGGCGGCCGACGACGACACAGGCATTTCTTGAGACTTTGCCTGAACATGGCCACAATGGACCTGCGCAGGCCTCATAGAGGCCGTGGTCAGACCAAAATCCCCACCCTCAAAGCCGCCTCACTCCGGCCCCTTGAGTTATGTTGACCACAGATTTTTATTCTAAGGCCTTGAGGCCAAAAATCCTGTACAAAAAAGTTCATTCAATAAAATTGGACTTCAGTTTCTGAATCAATGTCATATTTTGATGTCGAAATTTCGCTGCCATCCAACTCACATCTTTCAGACTTCGCAGGCGTCTACAGCATCCATGTGGCTAGATTCTAATAAATAAAAAAAAATCAACACAAACTGCTTTCTTTGATGCCCCCAAATGCTTTGTTTGGACATCATAGGCTGACCTTCGATCATCAGTGTTGCGCATTCTGTCATTCTTTAACAACAGAAGTCTTTCTCCATCAACTTGAGGTGTAGATCTAGGCTTCAATAACTGCGTGGTGAGAAACAACAGAAGTCTTTCTCCATCAACTTGAGGTGTAGATCTAGGCTTCAATAACTGCGTGGTGAGAAACAACAGAAGTCTTTCTCCATCAACTTGAGGTGTAGATCTAGGCTTCAATAACTGCGTGGTGAGAAACAACAGAAGTCTTTCTCCATCAACTTGAGATGTAGATCTAGGCTCCAATAACTGCGTTGTGAGAAACTCCCACAAAGTAGTTCACTTTTCTGCACTCATCACGAAAATTCACAGTGTTCTAATAAGTCTTTTGAAGGATCTATAAAAAAAAAAAAAAACAGATTGGGAAAGAATATTAAGTCGATTTCCATTATTCCAAAAGGAATTAAGTCCTAAATATAAATTTTGTGTTTGGAATTAGAATTATCGAGATATCTAGATTCTAGGTAAAGATGGATAGCTGGAAATCATATATCTGAATCATGTAAGTAAAAGGGGGGGATATCAAGACCGTTCATAAGCCTCTTTAAAGATACACACACGCACCCCTGCCCCGGCAAATTGACACCAGGGTGACGTTAGGAGAACGGGGTTTTCAACTTGTTTCATAGATTTTTTTTGTTACATAAATATTTACACTGAAAGTGCCACACTTTTTTCTTCTGTCTCCTACTCCCTATCTAGCTCTAATGGATAAAAATGTTAACTAATAACTAAATTTTAAGTTTTAAACCTAGAAGAAGATATTTTTCACGACTTGAGTGATCAGTTAAGGAACACTCAAAAGAACATCATGTAATATAATTATATATAAACAAACTAAGCTGTACAGGTGCTACACTTTGTGTTAAACGGCAGCAAACAAAAGACAAAAAACAAAACAAAACAGAAGACAAGAACAAAAACCCAAAAGAAATGAAATCACTTATATTTATTAGAGGACGCTGCTCATGGTGATTCTAGCCTTTTACAATCGTCCGCGTTTCAAATCATTGTAATAATTATTGAACAAAGAGAAGAGAGAAACCAGTAAGGCTGTTCTCAATATAATTCTATCAGTGTTAATTACTGAAGTATTACTACAAGAACTACTGATAACTTGTACACTTTTAGTGTTAACAACTTACAATTTGATGGCTGCATTCCTCAACATGCTGTGTTTGGGTTTTTTTGTTGTTGTTGTTTCTTCTTTTTTTTTTTTTTTTTTTATGAAAATCTCAACAAAATCTATGGGCGTGTATAACTCCATTGCCTATTATATTTATTGACCGCCTCATTAAGAGGGGGAAAGATGACAAATTTAACTGCTTTAGGAAAAAATAATAAAACTATCCTCTCAGCTTTCTTATTGTTCCTTTCTGGTGTCGCAATCAATTTGTGTCATTTTGTATGTGACAATTTGAGTATGATGTCACATACATGATGTGTTTCCAATACAAAGCTTGAAAATTAACCAAACTTGTAACGAATTTGCTCGTTTACATCACATCGATGGCTTTCGGCTCTGCTTTTTTCATTTAAAACTATGCAAAGGGTCAGCCGTGCGATACCAACATCCATAGCACGTGGCGGCGCCTTATCAAATGACAGCCTGTATCATCACGTGGCGGCGCCTTATTAAATGACAGCCTGTATCATCACGTGGCGGCGCCTTACTAAATGACAGCCTGTATCATCACGTGGCGGCGCCTTATTAAATGACAGCCTGTATCATCACGTGGCGGCGCCTTATTAAATGACAGCCTGTATCATCACGTGGCGGCGCCTTATTAAATGACAGCCTGTATCATCACGTGGCGGCGCCCTATTAAATGACAGCCTGTATCATCACGTGGCGGTGCAATATTAAATGACAGCCTGTATCATCACATGGCGGCGCCTTATTAAATGACAGCCTGTATCATCACGTGGCGGTGCAATATTAAATGACAGCCTGTATCATCACGTGGCGGCGCCTTATTAAATGACAGCCAGCATCATCACGTGGCGGTGCAATATTAAATGACAGCCTGTATCATCACGTGGCGGTGCAATATTAAATGACAGCCTGTATCATCACGTGGCGGCGCCCTATTAAATGACAGCCTGTATCATCACGTGGCGGCGCCTTATTAAATGACAGCCTGTATCATCACGTGGCGGTGCAATATTAAATGACAGTCTGTATCATTAAGTGGCGGCGCCCTATTAAATGACAGCCTGTATCATCACGTGGCGGCGCCTTATTAAATGACAGCCAGCATCATCACGTGGCGGCGCCTTATTAAATGACAGCCAGCATCATCACGTGGCGGTGCAATATTAAATGACAGCCTGTATCATCACGTGGCGGCGCCTTATTAAATGACAGCCTGTATCATCACGTGACGATGCAATATTAAATGCTAGGGAAGGCCTATATCATCACGTAACGGTGCCATATTAAATGACAGGAAAGGCCTGTATCATCACGTTTCAGTGCAATATTAAATGACAGGAAAAGCCTGTATCATCACGTTTCAGTGCAATATTAAATGACAGGAAAAGCCTGTATCATCACGTTTCGGTGCCATATTAAATGACAGATGGGCAGTTTGCCTCAATGTTTCCCTGTGCAGTCGATGGCTGGCATTACACTTCAGTCATGAGGAGACCCTGTATCTTGGACAGATTGTCTATAAACCATATTGGCCAGGCATATACTCATTGATGGTATTCTCAAACTGTCGCACACTACACAGTGCACGAGGAAAGCTACACAAGTACACTGTATCAGTTGTCAACAGAATGTGAGAAATAATGCACTTGTGAGCAAAAGTTGGTGGAAACTGAGTCGATGGAAACATGCATTCTTTATGACAAACTCGGTTTATTGGTTTTTGTATACACATGCAGCAACATATTATACAGTGGATCATGTGCCTTTTTTGTGCGTTATGATTTTAAAAATGAATATTCTCAAACGTTGCATCAACACTATGCAGTCAGCCACCATGGTCTTGTTTCCCTTCCACCACCCCCGCACCTTTTTCTCCCTCCTTTTCCGGTTTTACAATCCAAGGTCACGGATATTTCAGAAGACTTGGAGGCATTCAACGGAAAACATAATAAACATTTGTTGCTGTTTTTTTTCTCCGTTCAAGGCACCATTGTACGCCTGTACACATGACTGGTTTTCGTGCGGTGTTGCAGTGTCGACGTGTTGACTTGCGCTGTAAATATTTGATAGCCAAGTGAGAAGGTGACGGATGATTCCTAGGCTTCAGGGCCGGCTGACCCTTGTAACATGATGACTCGAACTCCTGGGCTTCAGGGCCGGCTGACCCTTGTAACATGATGACTCGAACTCCTGGGCTTCAGGGCCGGCTGACCCTTGTAACATGATGACTCGAACTCCTGGGCTTCAGGGCCGGCTGACCCTTGTAACATGATGACTCGAACTCCTGGGCTTCAGGGCCGGCTGACCCTTGTAACATGATGACTCGAACTCCTGGGCTTCAGGGCCGACTGACCCTTGTAACATGATGACTCGAACTCCTGGGCTTCAGGGCCGACTGACCCTTGTAACATGATGACTCGAACTCCTGGGCTTCAGGGCCGGCTGACCCTTGTAACATGATGACTCGAACTCCTGGGCTTCAGGCCCGGCTCACTCGTTTAACATGAGGACTCGAACTCCTAGGCTTCTGGACCGGCTGACCCTTGTAACATGATGACTCGAACTCCTGGGCTTCAGGGCCGGCTGACCCTTGTAACATGATGACTCGAACTCCTGGGCTTCAGGGCCGGCTGACCCTTGTAACATGATGACTCGAACTCCTGGGCTTCAGGGCCGACTGACCCTTGTAACATGATGACTCGAACTCCTGGGCTTCAGGGCCGACTGACCCTTGTAACATGATGACTCGAACTCCTGGGCTTCAGACCCGGCGCCCTCGGTTCGCGATGGTCCCCGGTGGTGAAATCTCTTGTGTTTCCACTCGGCAATGATTAAAGGTTATCTTGGGTTTATCAAATTTGGCCAATTTAAATGTTATTGACAACTTTTCTAAAGAAACCACACTGTTAAAGTTCATATTCATACAATTTTAACTTCCATCCTGGAAACATAAGGACAGAACTAAACGGCTCTGTCTAAGAAACATAAATTCAGGTAGTAGCAGAAATTATCTCATAGGTACAAAGAAGAATATGTAGAACTCTTGCAATCTAGCCACTAGTCTGACCTGTTGTCAAAGCTCGTCCACTTTGACTCCACACACACATACACAGCCACTTGAAACAAGAGCACTATGCTTATTTGATATAATATACCACTATGAATATTTGATATTATGGGATATTTGATACTATACTATATCAATACACTTTATATGTTTGTACTTTACCATATCAACAGAGCTGGCATGTTTCGTACTATACAATGTCAATAGAATTTGGATGTTGCTACTATATCATGCCAATGCCCTTGGTATATTGGTACTATACCATAGCAATACAAGTGATATGTTTAGTGCTATACCCTATCAATGCATTTGATATGTTTAGTGCTATACCCTATCAATGCATTTGATATGTTTAGTGCTATACCCTATCAATGCACGCGGTATGTTTGCTATTATACCATATCAGCACAATTGGGATTTTTATACTAAATCATATCAATATAATTGGTATGTTTGGTACTATACCATATCAATACACTTGAAATGTTTGGTACTATACCATATCAATACACTTGGAATGTTTGGTACTATACCATATCAATACACTTGAAATGTTTGGTACTATACCATATCAATACACTTGGAATGTTTGCTATTATACCATATCAATACAATTGAAATGTTTGGTACTATACCATATCAATACACTTGGAATGTTTGGTACTATACCATATCAATACACTTGAAATGTTTGGTACTATACCATATTAATACACTTGGAATGTTTGGTACTATACCATATCAATACACTTGAAATGTTTGGTACTATACCATATCAATACACTTGGAATGTTTGGTACTATACCATATCAATACACTTGAAATGTTTGGTACTATACCATATCAATACACTTGGAATGTTTGCTATTATACCATATCAGCACAATTGGGATTTTTATACTAAATCATATCAATATACTTGGTATGTTTGGTACTATACCATATCAATACACTTGAAATGTTTGGTACTATACCATATCAATACACTTGGAATGTTTGGTACTATACCATATCAATACACTTGGAATGTTTGGTACTATATCATATCAATACACTTGGAATGTTTGGTACTATACCATATCAATACACTTGGAATGTTTGGTACTATACCATATCAATACACTTGGAATGTTTGGTACTATACCATATCAATACACTTGGAATGTTTGGTACTATACCATATCAATACACTTGGAATGTTTGGTACTATACCATATCAATACACTTGGAATGTTTGGTACTATACCATATCAATACACTTGGAATGTTTGGTACTATACCATACCAATACACTTGGAATGTTTGGTACTATACCATATCAATACACTTGGAATGTTTGGTACTATACCATATCAATACACTTGGAATGTTTGGTACTATACCTTGTCCGGAACAGTTGGGATAGTTAAAAAGCTCAGTTATGTGTCCTCATGACAATGGACATGTTTTATAACAATAGCATGAGATCTGTATTTTAGATTTTTAAGACAGCAAATATACTCAAAGATCTTGTCTTCTTCAGTTTTGGCAAAACTGTTATAAGATAATGTGTTAAATAATGTTTTAACTTTCAGCCTGATTGTGTGGTTTTGATCGGAGCTTAATTCATACAGATGCTGAGTCTGGTGTGTTACAGGTGACGGGGAACTGAGTTTTATGTATCTCAGTGAAGGGCATGTGTTTGCCCCTCATGAAACCTTGAACATTTGTGTTGGTTTCAGCGGCAGCAACAACTATTGTTCTGAACCTAAGGGCGCGAAACAAACAAGACAGGGCGATATGGAAACTCCACAGGAGGTATTTGCAGACAGCTGATCGATTCCACCGGCTTAGGATGAAAGACGGTATTCTTGTCAGTTATTTGTGAATGTCGGTGGGTGAGTGAAATATGTCTATATCGATTAGACCCACAACCGGTGATTTACGGGCCTACCCGTCTCATATCGAACCACACTCGTGCGAGACCGATTAAAACAGATGTTTGGCAGGGCCTTAGCCTAAACAATCCGGACAAAAGTAATGGTTCTGCATAAAGGACATTTTTTTTCAGAATTTTTTTTCTGATCGTAACAGATTTTCAAAGGCGTTTTTCGCATTGCTTCTCGCATAGTCGTGAGATACTTGAGACTAAAAGAGATAAACGTCACAGTCACCGAAAAGAGGAAAAATTGCGATAAAAAGGAGAAAATCATCTAGGTAGAGAGGAATCCGACGTGGCGGGAGATAGAGAGGACATCAAGATAAAGAGAAGATCATCTAGGTAGAGAGGAATCCGACGTGGCAGGAGATAGAGAGGACATCAAGATAAAGAGAAGATCATCTAGGTAGAGAGGAATCCGACGTGGCGGGAGATAGAGAGGACATCAAGATAAAGAGAAGATCATCTAGGTAGAGAGGAATCCGACGTGGCGGGAGATAGAGAGGACATCAAGATAAAGAGAAGATCATCTAGGTAGAGAGGAATCCGACGTGGCGGGAGATAGAGAGGACATCAAGATAAAGAGAAGATCATCTAGGTAGAGAGGAATCCGACGTGGCGGGAGATACAGAGGACATCAAGATAAAGAGAAGAAGATCATCTGGGTAGAGGGGAAGCCGACGTGGCGGGAGATAGAGAGGACATCAAGATAAAGAGGAGAAGACCATCTAGGTAGAGAGGAAGCCCAGTGGCCCAAATAGACGCAATATCGAGCTGGAGACATGAGCATCGGTTACGAGAGTAACATTGAGATAGCGAGTAATACAGAGAGAGGGTGACCGAGATAGACCAGGGTGTTCGTAAAGAATGGAACATTCAGATAGAGAGGATAATCGAGACAAACAGGTACACCGGGGTGTCCATAAAGAATGGAACATTAAGAGAGAAAGAGAGAGAGAGAGAGAGAAACAGACAGAGAGAGAGAGAGAGAGAGAGAGAGAGAGAGAGAGAGAGAGAGAGAGAGAGAGAGAGAGAGAGAGAGAGAGGATAATCAAGACAAACGGGAACACCGGAATGTCCATAAAGAATGGAACATTGAGAGACACAGAGAGAGAGAGAGAGAGAGAGAGAGAGAGAGAGAGAGAGAGAGAGAGAGAGAGAGAGAGGGGGGGGGGGAGAGGATAATCGAGACAAACAGGAACACCGGAATGTCCATAAAGAATGGAACATTGAAAGAGAGAGGATAATCAAGACAAACAGGAACACCGGGGTGTCCATAAAGAATGGAACATTGAAAGAGAGAGAGAGAGAGAGAGAGAGAGAGAGAGAGAGAGAGGGGGGGGGGAGAGGATAATCGAGACAAACAGGAACACCGGAATGTCCATAAAGAATGGAACATTGAAAGAGAGAGGATAATCAAGACAAACAGGAACACCGGGGTGTCCATAAAGAATGGAACATTGAAAGAGAGAGGATAATCAAGACAAACAGGAACACCGGGGTGTCCATAAAGAATGGAACATTGAAAGAGAGAGGATAATCAAGACAAACAGGAACACCGGGGTGTCCATAAAGAATGGAACATTGAAAGAGAGAGGATAATTAAGACAAACAGGAACACCGGGGTGTCCATAAAGAATGGAACATTGAAAGAGAGAGGATAATCAAGACAAACAGGAACACCGGGGTGTCCATAAAGAATGGAACATTGAAAGAGAGAGGATAATTAAGACAAACAGGAACACCGGGGTGTCCATAAAGAATGGAACATTGAAAGAGAGAGGATAATTAAGACAAACAGGAACACCGGGGTGTCCATAAAGAATGGAACATTGAAAGAGAGAGGATAATCAAGACAAACAGGAACACCGGGGTGTCCATAAAGAATGGAACATTGAAAGAGAGAGGATAATTAAGACAAACAGGAACACCGGGGTGTCCATAAAGAATGGAACATTGAAAGAGAGAGGATAATTAAGACAAACAGGAACACCGGGGTGTCCATAAAGAATGGAACATTGAGAGAGAGAGAGAGAGAGAGAGAGAGAGAGAGAGAGAGAGAGAGAGAGAGAGAGAGAGAGAGAGAGAGAGAGAGAGAGAGAGAGGATAATCAAGACAAACAGGAACAACTGGGTGTCCATAAAGAATGGAACATTGAGAGAGAGACAGAGATGTACCATGTTCCGGTGGATATACAAGTCATGCTAGATGACTATTTCAGCGGTTTCCGGATGAGATTCTCCACTAATAGCTACACCACAGACTGGATCAACTTGGAAATTGGAATCGCCATGGGCTGTACCATATCACCAATCCTGTTCGTCATGGCTATGGAAGTCATCTTGAAAGCAGCAGAAGATAGCGCAGGCCCGGCTAATCTAGGTGGTGGTTGCTACATGCCTCCTTTGAAAGCATTCATGGATGATACCACCATAATCTGCTCAAAGGAAGGCGAAACACGCCGAATGCTAGAGCGCCTTGACGTCTTAATGGCATGGTGCAGGATGAAATTCAAACCAAAGAAGTCTCGCAGTCTTTCAGTCAGGAAAGGTAAGATAGATGCGACGACGATATTCACAGTGGCCGGTCAGTCAAGAGCAAGTTAAGAGCCTTGGGAGATGGTACGATTCATCCATGAAAGATACCAAAAGAGGAGTAGAAACAGTAGAACTTGCTACCGAAGGCCTGCTAGCCATCAACAGATGTGGCCTTCAGGGTAAGCTAAAAGTGTGGTGCCTACAGTTTATGCTAATTCCGAAGCTCCTCTGGCCACTCCTGGTCTTTGAAATCTGCTCAACTACAGTTGAGGCAATAGAAGCTAAGATCAATAAGTTCACCAGAAGGTGGTTAGGGGTACCGCCGGGTCTCACAGATGTGGCAATGTACTGTCGTAAAGCAAACCTGAGACTCCCACTAAAATCCATCTTGGAAGAGTATAAATGTGGCAAAGCCAGGCTACTCTCGATGTTAGAAGACTCCGAGGACCCAATTGTGAAGACAGTGCAACCTACCATAAAGACGTGTAGGAAATGGAAAGCTGTCGAAGCCGTAGACGAAGCTAAGGAGTGCCTTAAGATTAAAGAAGTGATTGGGCAAACTCAAACTGACCGCAAAGGGCTAGGATCATCTACAGCAAAGTGGTGGTCAAAAGCAGAAGGGAAAGAGAAAAGAGACATGGTCATTAATGAGATATGGCTCAATGAAGATTCCAGAAGGGTTCAGAAAGCAGTCCAGCAACCTCAACAGGGACAATGGGCTAATTGGGATAATGCCCTGCAGAAATCCCTCACATGGAATGAGATCTGGCACATGGCGCCACTTCGGATCAGCTTTCTCATCAGATCAGTGTACGATCTCCTGCCCTCAAACACAAATCTGGTACGGTGGGGAAAGAAAGAGGACCAACGCGTTGATATTCACAACAGAGGGAGGCGCTAAGTCATGGCACGGAAGGCCTGTGAGGACAACAAACCAGATAAAATGCCTTCTAGACGGCTGTGATGACTGGGATGTTTCAGCAGATCTTCCAGAATGGGACAGTCACAACAACATAATCAAAGAAACGAGATTAAGGCCTGACATCGTGATCCATTCAGCTTCCACACAACAATTGATCATGGTGGAGCTAACAGTACCATACGAAAACAGAATGTAAGAGGCCCACATCTACAAAAGAGAGAAATACATGAACCTGACCAAAGAGCTAGAAAATGCCGGATACAAAGCTGTGGTGATGCCCGTTGAGGTTGGTGCCAGAGGATTCGTAGGGTCATCAGTCTACGACCTTCTAACTAAACTTTCAATATGTGGCAACAAAAGAACAAAAGCTCTAAAGTTACTGCGGAAATAGCCTAAAACAGTTCCCGGTGGATCTGGAGCAGGAGAAATGAGAGGTTCCTTCATAACGATAAAAAATGCTCTAACCATCGCAGGACCAGTTGGCGAAGTGGTATAGCGCCGGGATCAGCAATCCATCAAGAGATGAGGGTATGCGTTCGAATCCTGGCGCTGTGCAAAAAAAAAAAAAAAAAAAAAGATAACAGGGAGACACCTGGGAGTCATGACCTGGGTGTGGACCGGCCCCCTTAGAGTGTCAGAGGTTCAGGGCCGAAACACTTGCTACAAGGGGGGTTTCTTCTTTGAAGACTCCCTGTTATCTAGCTCCCCAATGAGTTTCTACCTACGAGAGAGAGAGGATAATCAAGACAAACAGGAACACTGGGTGTCCATAAAGAATGGAACATTGAAAAAAAAAGAGAGAGAGAGAGAGAGAGAGAGAGAGAGAGAGAGAGAGAGAGAGAGAGAGAGAGAGAGAGAGAGAGAGAGAGAGAGAGGATAATCAAGACAAACAGGAACACTGGGTGTCCATAAAGAATGGAACATTGAAAGAGAAAGGATAATCAAGACAAACAGGAACACTGGGTGTCCATAAAGAATGGAACATTGAAAGAGAGAGAGAGAGAGAGAGAGAGAGAGAGAGAGAGAGAGAGAGAGAGAGAGAGAGAGAGAGAGAGAGAGAGAGAGAGAGAGAGAGAGAGAGAGAGAGAGAGAGAGAGAGAGAGGATAATCAAGACAAACAGGAACACCGGGCGGTCCGAGATAGAGAGGAACATAGAAATGATCTAAAGCAAAATCGAAATGTTCTAGACATATAAGAGCAATGAGTTGTTAAACATAGAGATAAATATTGAGATGTTCTTTCTATAGAGGAATGGCGGTTTCTGCAGATAGACAACTACATGGAAATGTTCTAGACAGAGAAGAGAGAATAGTAGTGAGTTGTTCAACAAAGAGATAAAGATTGAGATCTTTTTAGAGAGGAATGTCGGTTAATCTAGATAGAGAAGAACATCGAGATGTTCTAGGTAGAGAAGAGTATTGTGGTGTCCCAGGTAAAGAGGAACATCGAGATAGTCTAGGTGTAAAGAAATATCGAGGTGTTCCAGGTAGAGAGGAACATCGAGATAGTCTAGGTATAAAGAAATATTGAGGTGTTCCAGGTAGAGAGGAACATCGAGATAGTCTAGGTATAAAGAAATATCGAGGTGTTCCAGGTAGAGAGGAACATCGAGATAGTCTAGGTATAAAGAAATATCGAGGTGTTCCAGGTAGAGAGGAACATCGAGATAGTCTAGGTATAAAGAAATATTGAGGTGTTCCAGGTAGAGAGGAACATCGAGATAGTCTAGGTATAAAGATATATTGAGGTGTTCAGGTAGAGAGGAACATCGAGATAGTCTAGGTATAAAGAAATATCGAGGTGTTCCAGGTAGAGAGGAACATCGAGATAGTCTAGGTATAAAGAAATATCGAGGTATTCCAGGTATAGAGGAACATCGAGATAGTCTAGGTATAAAGAAATATTGAGGTGTTCAGGTAGAGAGGAACATCGAGATAGTCTAGGTATAAAGAAATATCGAGGTGTTCCAGGTATAGAGGAACATCGAGATAGTCTAGGTATAAAGAAATATCGAGGTGTTCAGGTAGAGAGGAACATCGAGATAGTCTAGGTATAAAGAAATATCGAGGTGTTCAGGTAGAGAGGAACATCGAGATAGTCTAGGTATAAAGAAATATCGAGGTGTTCAGGTAGAGAGGAACATCGAGATAGTCTAGGTATAAAGAAATATCGAGGTGTTCCAGCTAGAGAGGAACATCGAGATAGTCTAGGTATAAAGAAATATCGAGGTGTTCAGGTAGAGAGGAACATCGAGATAGTCTAGGTATAAAGAAATATCGAGGTGTTCAGGTAGAGAGGAACATCGAGGAGTTTTAGGTAGAAAGAAAGATCGAGACGTTGTAGTTAGAGAGGAACATCGAGATAATCTAGATAGAGAGGAACATTGAAATGTTCTAGGTAGAGAAGATAGTAAGATATACTAGGTAGAGAGAAACATTGGGATGTTCTCGGTAGAGAGGAGAAATAGGATGTTCTCGGTAGAGAGGAGAAATAGGATGTTCTCGGTAGAGAGGAGAAATAGGATGTTCTCGGTAGAGAGGAGAAATAGGATGTTCTCGGTAGAGAGGAGAAATAGGATGTTCTCGGTAGAGAGGAGAACGGTAGTAAGATGTTGTAGGTAGAGAAGAGTAGTAAGATGTTCTAGATAGAGAAGAGTAGTAAGATGTTCTAGATAGAGAAGAGTAGTAAGATGTTCTAGATAGAGAAGAGTAGTAAGATGTTCTAGATAGAGAAGAGTAGTAAGATGTAGGTAGAGAAGAGTAGTAAGATGTTCTAGGTAGAGAAGAGTAGTAAGATGTTCTAGATAGAGAAGAACATCGAGGTCTTCTAGATAGAGAAGAGTAGTAAGATGTAGGTAGAGAAGAACATCGTAGGTAAGATGTTCTAGATAGAAGAGTAGTAAGATGTTCTAGATAGAGAAGAACATCGAGGTCTTCTAGATAGAGAAGAACATCGAGGTATTCAAGACAGAGAAGAGTAGTAAGATGTTCTAGGTAGAGAAGAGTAGTAAGATGTTCTAGATAGAGAAGAACATCGAGGTCTTCTAGATAGAGAAGAGTAGTAAGATGTAGGTAGAGAAGAACATCGAGGTATTCAAGACAGAGAAGAGTAGTAAGATGTTCTAGATAGAGAAGAACATCGAGGTCTTCTAGATAGAGAAGAACATCGAGGTATTCAAGACAGAGAAGAGTAGTAAGATGTTCTAGATAGAGAAGAGTAGTAAGATGTTCTAGATAGAGAAGAGTAGTAAGATGTAGGTAGAGAAGAGTAGTAAGATGTTCTAGGTAGAGAAGAGTAGTAAGATGTTCTAGATAGAGAAGAACATCGAGGTATTCGAGATAGAGAAGAACATCGAGGTATTCAAGACAGAGAAGAGTAGTAAGATGTTCTAGATAGAGAAGACCATCGAGGTGTTTTAGACAGAGAAGAGTAGTAAGATTTTCTAGATAGACAAGAACATCGAGGTGTTTTAGACAGAGAAGAGTAGTAAGATGTTCTAGATAGAGAAGACCATCGAGGTGTTTTAGACAGAGAAGAGTAGTAAGATGTTCTAGATAGACAAGAACATCGAGGTGTTTTAGACAGAGAAGAGTAGTAAAATGTTCTAGATAGAGACGAACATCGAGGTGTTCTAGATAGAGAGGGACATCGAGATGTTCTAGTTATAGACATGCAGAATTGAATCCTTTTTTACTTTGCCGAAAAAAAATAAAAAAATCAAACAAAACGTCGAGTTTGTGACATTACCGAATTTTACGGCCTCAAACACAAGGATGCAGAGGTAAGGAGGAGAAGAAGCAGAAGGAAAGAGAAAATTAAGAAAAACGAAGATCTTGAAAATAAAGAAGAAAATGGCGTAGTTTATGATGGGTAGGGAGAGAGAGAAGAGATAGAAACGAGAGCAATTCAGAAGCAATCTTAGGAAGAGAAGAAAAGTTGGGAGAATATGAAGCCAGAAATTGTAAAATTGAAATAAAGGAACATGAGATTAAAAAAAAATAGTAACGATTGTAAGCTTATGCATGAAATGAAAAAAAGATGATACGAAAAAGGAAAAGGGAAAGAATGACTTGTAGGAGAAATATTGCGGAGAAAATAACATATGAGCTGTTCACTCTGATTGCAGCGACTTTTGACTCACCCATTAGCCACTTGAGCGTTAGGTTCTCGACACAGTCACAAACATTCCGATATAGATTAGTTGAAGCTTTATTGATTCCCTCATCAGTCTTGGGAGCCTGAATCTCTTTCTTCGGACGAAAGCAGATGCTTTCTTACTGACATTACCTTCATCCAATCAATTCGTTATGACAGAGAAGTTGTTTTCATAATGGTCAGAGTTTATCAACGGGAAACACTAGCACAATCTCCCAATCTGAAAACAGTTTGTTACAAGCAAAACAGCTTACAGCATAACGTGTGTAGGAGAAAGAGTCTCCTCTGATTCCTTAGATTGTGACTACATGTGTGTTCTCTAGAGGAGAAGACTAACAATGATTGTGTCTGAGAGAGAGAGAGAGAGAGAGAGAGAGAGAGAGAGAGAGAGAGAGAGAGAGAGATAGAGAGAGAACAATAATGATTTTCGAAGCTTCATATGTAGGAAGGCTTGATAGACTCAGGAAGGCAAATTTAGAAGGTTTTCTAAAGGTGGAATTGAATTAACATTAAAAGTTACGGCACCTGAACTGCCATAGTGTAATATACCATCACTTCACCTGCTCAGAGTATTGAGTTTTCTGGATGTAAGAGTGTTGTGTTTGTTGTTTTTTTTGTTTACCGCAGTCGGTCCTGTGACTTGTACACAATAATCTCTGTGATGAATTCCCTCCCATTGATATATGAGACCTAATGATCTATGAAGCTTAAAACAGACCGCGGTCTTTCTGCTTGAGTGATTAAAAAAAAAAAGTCGCCAACCCCATTACAATGCATGCCCTGTTGTAAATTATAGAAACAGCCATAGCCAGGTTAGGCTGGTCCTATCAGGTGCCAACATCCTGATCCATTGAACTGGATACAGCAAACAAAACTTGTAGCAGGCCGGCGTGTGGTACAGTATCTCCTGAACAATCTAGGAGTAAAACAGCATATCATGTTAGTCTAGCACGCATTATATTCTTGAAATAGTGCAGTTCAAACATGTTGGGTTAAGCATTGGAAAATAAGTAGGATCTGAGAACTGAAATCAATATTGCACTGCATGAGAGACAACTCTGTTGTGTCGACTCACACTTTTTTTTTTTACTCTCCGCTCACTAACGCTCACATTTGGTGCTCTGCTAAGATAAGGTTTTCTAGGCAGATTACATATGCTTAGATCGGTTTACATCGCTGTGCATCATACCATGTAATAAAATAATAGTAGCTTATGTACGTTAGACCTTTACTGTAGCCAGTGGAGTAACTTGACCATAAACAGTCATGGAAAAAGACAGATATAGCAAATTTGACTTTTTGTTATTTGATGTAGATTTCTCGAGCTGTAGGAACTGGGCTGTTTTGGAGAACAGTACTCTTTGATTTGAGTTCAAGATATTAATCTTTAGTCTAGTGATTTCATTGTTTGGAAGAGAAGTGCTCTTGTATTGAAGTAGTTTTCAAATTTCCAGCAACATTATTTAAGTGTTTAAGGGGTTTCAAAGCCGAATTCAAAGCCTATATACTTTACCCTGTGTTGCAAGAGCGGAAAATCTTATGGAAAGTTCATCTTTAATGGATTATTTTAACCTTTTTTTTACTCCAGTAGGGTTTTTAACCCCATTAACTTCAGTCTAAATCCGCGTCCCGAGGCATATGCTGATGAATACCATATACTAAACACCTGACCCTGCACACCCTTAACACTTTTAATACAAACTGGACACTGATCGCAAGCACACTGGACATAGTTCCTACAAATACTAGACACTAATATATACACTGGACACATCCAACATACTGGACACAGTTTTTATACACACACTGGGCACTGATCCTAAACTCATTGGAAACCGATCCAACACACACAAGTCACTGCTCCCACTCACTTGACACTGATAATACATACACTGGACACATCCTGCAAACTGGACATTGATCCTACATACACTGGATACATCCTGCAAACTGGACATTGATCCTACATACACTGGACACTGATCCTACGTACTGGACACTTACCTTGCACACTCGGGACTCTGATCCTACATATACTCTACACATCTTACATAGTGGACACTGATCCTACATATACTCTACACATCCTACATAGTGAACACTGATCCTACGTATACTCGACACATCCTAAATAGTGGACACAGATACTACATATATTAGACACATCCTACATAGTGGACTCTGATCCTACATATACTCTACACATCCTACATAGTGGACACTGATCCTACGTATACTCGACACATCCTAAATAGTGCACACAGATACTACATATATTAGACACATCCTACATAGTGGACTCTGATCCTACATATACTCGACACATCCTACATAGTGGACACTGATCCTACATATACTCGATGCATCTTACATAGTGGACACTAATCTTACATATACTCGACAAATCCTACATACTGCACACTGATACTACCTATTCTGGACACATCCTACAGGATGGACACTGACCCTACACACATTGCACACTGATCATACACACTGGACAATGATCTTCAAAATACTCGACACGTCTTACATACTGGACACTGATCCTACATATGCTGGACAAATCCTGCATAGTGAATATTATCCTACATATACTGGTCACATCATACATACTGGACACTGATCCTACATATACTCGATACATCCCTCATACTGCACACTGATACAACGTATTCTGGACACATCCTAAATAATTGACACTGAACCTACACACATTGCACACTGATCATACACACTGGACAATGATCTTCAAAATACTCGACACGTCTTACATACTGGACACTGATCCTACATATGCTGGACAAATCCTGCATAGCGAATATCATCCTACATGTACTGGTCACATCCTACATACTGAAAACTGATTCTACATATGCTCGACACATCCTACATACTGGACACTGATCTTAAATATATTCGACACATCCTACATACGGCTCTGATCCTACAAATACTGCACATACCCTACATAGTGGATATCATCCTACATATACTGGACATATCCTTCATACTGGACACAATCCTACATATGCATGATACATCCTACATACTGGACACTGATCTAATACACACTGGACACTGATCCTACACTCGCTGGATATTTGGTCCTACACACTTGTCACTTTGTAATACTCACTGTGTCTTACATAGACTGGATGTTTATCATATACACGCTGGATCCTTGGTCCTAGACAATTGTCACTTTAAAATACTCACTGGAGATTTGATATTACCCACCTGGATACTGGCCATAAAATACTCTTTTACTTCGTCCTACGGTGCTTCACACCAACAACTAGTAGTAGTAGTAGTAGTAGTAGTAGTAGTAGCAGCAGCAGCAGCAGCAGCAGCAGCAGTAGTAGTAGTAGTAGTAGTAGTAGTAGTAGTAGTAGTAGTAGCAGTAGTAGTAGTAGTAGTAGTAGTAGTAGTAGTAGTAGTAGTAGTAGTAGTAGTAGTAGTAGTAGTAGTAGTAGTAGTAGTAGTAGTAGTAGTAGTAGTAGTAGCAGTAGCAGTAGCAGTAGCAGGAGGAAGAGGAAGAGGCGGAGGAGGGGGAGAATATTTGTATACAGAGCAAGCCCGGACACAAATGAAGCATCATAAAGATGAAGAACTACTACAAAGAGATACTAAATGGAAATTTGTTTATTGTGAAAACAATGAGCTATTTAGTGGGGTGGTAATGAAGAGGAAGAAAATTACTGATGATGCTGGTGATGATGATGGCAATGCTGGTGAAAATGTTAGTGATGCGATTGTTATAACTAAACAGCAAAAATAAATTAAGAATAATATCAAAAGTTGCATAAGGTTAATAAAACATTTCTTGCGCCACAGGCTGGGCATGTAACCATTGTATCATGTTCTAATGTCAATTTATATCGTCTTAAATGTCGACTGTTATTATTTAAATTCCAAATGTAGTAATATCACCATCAGATTTGCAACCAAATCCTACAAAGATGATGGCGTGCTGTTGTTGTCATTACGGAACTCGCTCTAGACATCCGAATGACAGTTGCCTTACACACACACACACACACACGCACACACGCACTCACACACCTGAGAGGTGCGCGTGGAACAGGCTAAACGTTTCATCATTCGAGAAGTTTCTGACAGTTCTCGGCAGTCTCAGGTGTTGTTTTTCACCCGTCACAGTTGAGGCGACTGACGTGTGTCGTGTGCCAGAACCGAAATCTTGTCAACCCAGACTGACAGGAAGGGAACTGATAATGACATAAGTGTCGTGCGCAACATGGGTCCGGAGAAAAGACTCTGACAACATCAACTATCAACGTGGTACACGCCGAAGTTTTGCTTAGAAAGACAAAACAATAACATTTGTATTTCAATTCTTTCCCTGTCTTGTGTTTGGAGGCATATTACCATTAACCTGACGTAAATATTTGACAACCTAACACGGACAAATGTTGTAGAAAATAAGAGCGTCTCACGCCAGGTAGCCATTAGCCTCGTCTCGCTATGACTCCACGATTGATGTCAATGGATCACACGAGACTACTGGGACTGCTGCCCGCCACAGTGAGTTTCGGTTCTTCTCACTGGAAACTGCAAGCTCCAAACATTGCGGTTAAACTATGATTCCTTTCCTGAACCGTTAACCCAGCCAAGTTGGTGCATCGAGTCTGAAAAATCTACGATATTCACATGGTCTTAGTCAGATAGTTGTCAATTAGTAACTACGCGACCAGCCATGTACATCAACACACACTGAAGTTTCAGTTTATGCTAGAGTTTCACACCGATCTATCAGAGAAACCACTCAATAGTTTCACCTTGTCTGTTTTAAGCAGCCAAGTCCTTACCCCGTGTCCCTTTCTCCAGACTGCAGGCCCGTAATCGAATCAATATCGATGAATGTAAGTTGTTGGTATCGAATCTTTCTAGCCTCAGACTCAGATCCCTAATGGAACCAATATCGATGAATGTAAGTTGTCGGTATCGAATCTTTCTGCCCACAGACTGCAGGTCCGTAATGGAATCAATATCGATGAATGTAAGTTGGCGGTATCGAATCTTTCTAGCCTCGGTCACTGTCCAGTGAGACAGCAACAAAGTTACGGACTGGTTTGCCAGGGAATGCGACAGATGTTGTTATCTCTCGGCCTCCGCACACAAAACTTTAACAAAAATCTATTGTGACGCCACGAGCACCACACGTGTGAGCACAGCCTATTGCTAACTAAAGAATCGAAAGTTCCGCTTGAGACAGGTTTACAGGCATAATTCTTTGGTGAAACCGAAAGAAAGAATAGTTACAATCCGATTTTTCTAATTCTCAGTTCGATGTTCGATTGAAAAACCGCAGCCCTCCAGTTGCTGATTCCAACGGTCAGCTCGTTTCCTGGTCAGGTCTTCTCTATGATCAGTTTGTCCATATTTCCTTCCTTGTGTACAAAGGCGTCCAGCTGGTCGGTGACGCTGATATGGTAGCCGTGACCCATACACCGCACTATGTAGTTGATGACCCGTGTCCAGCAATCCCTGACCTCTGCTATGAACTCTTCCCCAAGCTCCATCTCCCACACCTCCAGCATGCACTTGGTGTAGAACCGAAAGTACTCGGGGTGGTAGCCCTCGACAGCTGCATGACGCGCTCCCAAGGCTACCAAACTGGGCTGGATCATTTCCGGGTGTTCTAGGTTGTCGACCAGAGTCTCCAGGACATGCATGAACTTCTGCGCATGCTCCCGGAACAGCTCGTGGTGTTGCAGGTTGTCAATATCGTTAATTCTGAGGAGAGGAGAGAACAAGAAGTCTTTGGTTACTCGGGGCAGAGTGAGAAAACGAAAAAAATGTTACCCATCGTATGTGTAACAGTTACTGTGCAGTCAATTTCCATAAAGGAAATGAGCTGTTATTGGAACTGAACCCTCAATCATGGCTAGATTAAGAGTTTTGAGCGCTAACCAGTGCACCACGTTTCCCATTTATTCTCCGTTGTGTCTAACGCTGGTTACCTACTCTCTAGACCTGTGTTCCAGGAGAAATACACATACGTTACTTTGTTTTGGTAATGACCGCACAAACTGTGGTTTAGACCTGTGTTCCAGGAGAAATACACATACGTTACTTTGTTTTGGTAATGACCGCACAAACTGTGGTTTAGACCTGTGTTCCAGGAGAAATACACATACGTTACTTTGCTTTGGTAATGACCGCACAGACTGTGGTTTAGACCTGTGTTCCAGGAGAAATACACATACGTTACTTTGTTTTGGTAATGACCGCACAAACTGTGGT
Source organism: Elysia crispata (assembly GCA_033675545.1). Taxonomy (NCBI): domain Eukaryota; kingdom Metazoa; phylum Mollusca; class Gastropoda; family Plakobranchidae; genus Elysia; species Elysia crispata. Next base: position 1,089,353 of record JAWDGP010007584.1, read on the forward strand.
TTAGACCGAACCGGCAATCACCGGATCCCGAGACTGACGCTCTAGCAGTAGCTACCAGGGAGTCGGGCTAAGAACATCTCCCTATCATCTCCGTTTCGCTCCCTCTTCCCCTCTTCTCTTCCTTTTCCTCATTATTTTTCTGCCTCTTTCTCTCTTATGTTCGGTCTATCAAATTTTGATTTAAAGTTTAGAAGGACGCAGTCATTGTAAGGTCATCCCTTGAGTTCTATCATGCAAACATCCCGAAGACTACATACCAAGTTAGTAGAAGTTTCACGGTGAATCTAATCATAACTTTGTCTCGAAGAGAAAGAAGCTTCGAGAGTTGAGACTTACCCAAACGAGTCAAACAGGCTCCTGACGGAGGGCGTCTCCCGGAAAATCCGTGTAAACACCTCCACCCCGACCCGAGCGATGTCCCGCGCCAGCAGCGGCCATGTACTTCGGATTGTATCGATCTGGGTCTCCGAAAACTCAGCGCCACTCTCTTCCGGTTCCTCAGGGGCGACAACCACTACGGCAGTCTTGGCCAAGTCGCAGCCCATCGGTTGGTCGTGGTGGGCTCTGCGTGAAGCACGCAGGCTTGGTCTTTATGTTATGGTTTCCTCCCCTGGTGGCGAGCGTATTGAAGCCAACAGATCTTCAGCACCTCTCAGTGTGTATGCAGAGCAGAAGTAAAGAGGTTCAGTGTTGTCCCCTTTTCTAGAAGTAAATGCAGTCTGACACACAACAGCTTCAACAGACCTGTCGCTTTCAGCTGTAGCACACCGTCCGAATTGCTAGCTTTTAGGGGAGTCCAAGCAGATTCATCACTTATGAGGATGGTTGTCGTGGGTTCCAGTCTAAGTTCATGTAATGATGTTCATAAGATTGTTGAAACGAGCGCTTCAAATTCAATTTCTCTCTCTCTCTCTCTCTCTCTCTCTCTCTCTCTCTCTCTCTCTCTCTCTCTCTCTCTCTCTCTCTCTCTCTCTTTCTGGCTAATACAGAACTGCTAAAGCATTATAATTCCAGTGACAGAAACTACCACACTGTGTTTTCAGAGCAATAAATGTGTTCTGTTTCTTTTTCATTCGACTTTTTTAACCAAGCAATTACACTTCGCAAGATATGTTGTTTGCTTTCATCTCGTTGATAAATAAAATGATACTTTCCTGAAATGACTGGAAACACAATAAGGAGAGTCAACTGGATCGGCATGTCCACAAGTATCAGCTTCCAGCTCAGCTGTGAGATTCCATTCAGTTTTCTTATAAGATTGACGTGCGTATTAGCGGATAAACAGCTCGTGTAACCATAGCAACGAGTTAGATCTGAAATTGTTTACACATCATTAAAACTTCTCTCTGTGTCTCTTTCTTCCTTTCTCTCTCATATCTATCATTTTTCTTCCCTACAGCTATCTTGTGTACAGCTCTTACATTAGGTGCAAACCAACTCAATTCACTCATGGAATGGCTGTCCACATCTTCTGCTAACAGAGCAGAGTGGATCGCTTCCATCTAAACATAACTCATGTTGGGTGAAAAAATAATTTTTTTCCCTCCATTTTTGCCGAGGAAAGTGTTTAATGTAGTTTTGTCTTTCTTAGAACAATGAAGACGGGGAAAATGTCTCATACAAGTACATGTATATCGTGAGGTAAAACAACGTTAGTTAATTACTTCCACTGTCCCCAGCTGTACCGGAAACTGGCCTGTGTTTCAGTTGGATGTTTGTATCGTTTGCTATGTACAGAGACTGCCCGACTCCTGGAAACAGGCGAGGTGCTGCTTGTTCAGGAGAATGTTGGTGACAAGGGGAGACAATCGACCAGCTGCTTCAAGTTGAGATCCCGGTATGACGACTGGCTGCTGCTTCAACCACCATTTAAACTTTCTCTCAGACAGACTCTTTGGATTTTACTCGAGATATACGTTACAGTATTTCCGACCAAATGGAGAAAATCTCAGACCGTGACTTCAATCTTCTCAAACTCTTCCCATGATTGGTTTTCTCCTCTGTGTGATACTGGTTGGATCTCACGGTAACCTCAAGATACATGAGGCTCGGAATGGACAAGTGGCGCTGCTCACACACGTCACCGGTTGTGAGCACAGATAGAGCCGTCCCGTGGGGGTTGCGTAAAGCCTCGTGACCAGATCGATACTCGGGTATAGTACTCGGTTGCAGTGCCGGTTCCCCCTGGCCAGGCTGAGCGCAGGTAACAACACAAGGAGCACAGCTTATGTATCGGTCTACAGCCTCACGCACTGCGCCAGGCTCAAGCTGCTAATGTATCGGTCTACAGCCTCACGCACTGCGCCAGGCTCAAGCTGCTAATGTAGCGGTCTACAGCCTCACGCACTGCGCCAGGCTCAAGCTGCTAATGTATCGGTCTACAGCCTCACGCACTGCGCCAGGCTCAAGCTGCTAATGTATCGGTCTACAGCCTCACGCACTGCGCCAGGCTCAAGCTGCTAATGTATCGGTCTACAGCCTCACGCACTGCGCCAGGCTCAAGCTGCTAATTATTTCTGCTGGCTTGGGTTGGTTTTTTTTTTATCCTTACGCCCACTAGCAGGTCGCATGCCGCCCTCTGCAGTCTTGTTGGCCCTGGGGGAAATAGAAAAAAAATAAACTGACGCTCCTGGTTCATGAAAGGAAAGGCATTAAATTTTAAATTATCTCCGCAATACGTTGATGCAGATCATCAATCTGATGTGAAGAACGAACTTCTATTGAAGTCTACAAAGTTAGTATTAGATTAGGTTGTCATCTTTCCAACTTCTTGACATGCTTTGGGTTTTGAATTTAATTATCTTATCAATAGTTTACTCTGTTACTTGGCCAAAAGATAATTAAACGAAACAACAACAAAATTAATCAAACTTTATCTGCTTTTAGAGATTTGTATTTAATCATCTTATCAAAATTTCATTCAATGAAGAGAACCAAATATGTTGGGGTTAAGGAAATATACAGAATATTCGTGTAAATGTAATAATTTATAACGAAAAGCCTGAGGATTCGATGTCAAACAAGAGGTGCTAACACACATGAAGGGGCTAAATTAACTACATTTATTGTTTGTTTTTCGGTTATTTTTTTTTAATTGTATTTGTAAGCAGATAAATTCAGTCCTCTTCTTTCCAGCGTACGAGCTCTCAACCTATGCCCTCTATGCACGAGCTCTCAACCTATGCCCTCTATGCACGAGCTCTCAACCTATGCCCTCTATGCACGAGCTCTCAACCTATGCCCTCTATGCACGAGCTCTCAACCTATGCCCTCTATGCACGAGCTCTCAACCTATGCCCTCTATGCACGAGCTCTCAACCTATGCCCTCTATGCACGAGCTCTCAACCTATGCCCTCTATGCACGAGCTCTCAACCTATGCCCTCTATGCAATTTAGCCGACTTGAACTAGTCAGTGAAGAGGTCACGCCTGCTCATCGTGTCCCGCCGTTCACAAGACGAGCGGGTTGCGCTGAGATACCCGCATGGTGGTCCGAGTTTTATTCAACTGTCAACATTTTGTTCGAAAGAGCTCAAACAAGTTTTCCAGAAATTTGAATTAGGTGTAACTTGAACCAGTCTAGGAGGGAAAAAAATACCCACAACAAAAAACACAGTGCTATGACTGAATATATGTGTTTCCCAAGCTCATAGAACATGTGCGTTTTCGAAAAAACGGCGCACGTTTAAAGCCCGGTTCTATCTGCACTGATTACAATCGGCCCTGGTTTTAGCTGCATGGAGTACAATCGGTACCGGTTTAACCGGCACTGAGTACAATCCATCACGGTTTAAACGGCACTGAGTACAATCCATCCCGGTTTAGTCGGCACTGAGTAAAATCCATCCCGGTTTAACCGGAGCTGAGTACAATTCATCCCGGTTTAACCGGCACTGAGTACAATCCATCCCGGTTTACTAGGCACTGAGTACAATCCATCGCGGTTTAAACGGCACTGAGTACAATCCATCCCAGTTTAACCGGCACTGAGTACAATCCATCCCGGTTTAACCGGCACTGAGTACAATCCATCCCGGTTTAACCGGCACTGAGTACAATCGGTACCGGTTCTACCTGCACAGAGTACAATCCATCTCGGTTCTACTTGTACTGAGTGCAATCCATCTCGGTTTTAAATACACTGGGTACAATTGGTTCCGGTTTTACATGCACTAAGTACACTCTGTTACGGTTTTACCAGCACTGAGTACAATCGGTTCCGGTTTTACATGCACTGAGTACAATCGGTCCCGGTTTTACCTGCATGGAGTACAGTCTGTCCTGGTTTTACCTGCACTGAGTACATCTGTTACGGTTTTACTTGCACTGAGTACAATCTGTCCCGGTTTTACCTGCACTGAGTACAAGCTGTCCCGGATTCAACAATGTGAGCAGGAAACTTCCATTTCCAACTTAGCTTCATTCCCTCCGCCAATGTGGGCAGGAAATCAGATCGAACTTTTCAAGATGTAAAACTCTCGCGAACGGCTTAAAACTACTGTTATCCAAACATGTTCCGATCACAGAAAAATTTGAAGCATAGTGAAGACAAGTATATCCCCAGAACCTGGGGGCGTTTAGCAACAACAAGCGAAGAAAAAGAAAGAAATAATAGGCATGGCAGAGGAGGCGAGAGTTTAGGATCGATACGGCAGTGCGCAAATACAACAACCAAGATACCTCGAGAAGTCTCTCTCTCTCTCTCTCTCTCTCTCTCTCTCTCTCTCTCTCTCTCTCTCTCTCTCTCTCTCTCTCTCTCTCTCTCTCTCTCTCTCTCTCTCTCTCTCTCTCTCTCTCTCTCTCTCTCTCTCTCTATCTATCTATCTATCTATCTCTATCTCTCTCTCTTTCTCTCTCTCTCTCTCTTTCTCCCTCTCTCTCTCTCTCTCACTCTCTCTGTCACACACACACTTTCTTTCCCCCCCCCTCTCTCTCTCTCTCTTTCTATCTCCTTCCCTTCCTCTCTCTCTCTTACTCTACTTTGATCCATTTATCTATCTCTATCTGACCTATGCCAACGTATTTCTATTTAATTTCATATTTTAAAAAAAGACGGCAAAAGGCTTGGTCTCCGTGTGCTTAAAAATACTCAGTAACAAAGGGTACCTTGATTTTAACATTGTTAATGGGGGGAGGGGGCTGTCTCTGTGAGGAAAAAAAAAATTCTTGTCTTAGAATTATTTTTGGTCGACCACATTGCTCCGTTTTCGAGTTTGGGGGTCAAGGTGAAGGTTACGAAAAAAATTTTTTTTTCTTCCCTTTCTACGAGAACGAGCCTGTTAGCCACGTAGCTGGGCCCAAGGGATGAAGTCAAACAATCACAGTGGGGAGAAGACGGCAAAAGCCTATCGCCACTGAACATGCGTCAAGGCCAGCAGGTCACATGATCGGAAAGAAGCCAATCAGGAATGCCGACTAATGAAATTAGTTGCACCTTGTGATCGCCTGATTTCCTTCAGGACCGATAGTCGTTCTTTCTTTGATTTGCAATCTTTGTAAATTTAGTTCTGGTTCTTCTTGGCCACAGATTTGTGTCTCTCATGTTATACGCTGATCAATGGACACTTGAGAAACCTGGATTCTGGACAGTTCTGGAAAACATTTCAGTTCCACCGTGAGCTGCTGCTAAAGGTTCACAGATCGGGATGTAAGGCGCCAGGAACTTCTAGAAGAGCCGACCAGTTTTTAAAACATCGTCAAGAACTGTGAAGGGCTCTTGGTGCAAGCAATGCGACCCTTGCTTGGAGTAGAGGGAAGATAAAATACATCACTGCTAAGCTGATAAAATAGTGGGGATTTTTTAGGAAAAGAAAAAAGAGGAACGTACTGTCCTAACATAACACACATTACAAGCTCATCCACTCTCTCATGTCAGTTACGTAAATTCGAAACTTTACCGTATTATAAAGTAACTTATATACATGAATACATACATACATATATACAAACATACATACATACATACATGCACACATACATACATCCATACATACATACATACATACATACATACATACATACATACATATATATGTATATATATAAATTTTAACTTGTAATAGGTAAACAGTACAAGTAGTAGCAGCAGCAGCGGCAGCAGTAACAGTAGCAGTAGAAGCAGCAGGAGCAGCAGCATCAAGAGCAGCAGCAGCAGCAGCAGTAGTAGCAGTAGTAGCAAATAGCAGCAGCAGCAGCAGCAGCAGTAGTAGTAGTAGTAGTAGTAGTAGTAGTAGTAGTAGTAGTAGGAGTAGGAGGAGGAGGAGGAGGAGGAGGAGTAAGATTAGGAATAATCGTTTCTCGTTTTGTTTTGCTTTAGTTTGAGTTGTTGTTGTTTTTTTGTGTGTGTGTGTGTATTCTGCAACGATTGTATGCTTAAAACTCCTTGTGATGCGACTGTCTTACTGTGAGCGAATCGGATCATAAAACAATTCAATATCCAGGAAAATGGTAGGGATTCATATAAATCTACTTAATTAATTTTTCTTATTTTTCCTTTATCAACTCTTAAATGCGAGTCGTGTAAACTATATGGAGGAGCACTTATTTCTAAGTGGAGAGGGAGCGACCATGGTAACCTGAGTAGAATGTCAGGAACGGTTGTGGAGAACTGGAGCGTTATGGCGAGGTGGAGCAAACTCTAACACAAAGCCCCAATTCTGCTCATGTAGTTCAACAAAAGTGCCTGACGATTTATGCCTGATTGATGTTCGACATGCATTTACCTCGCACAAACTGGAGCTGTTCAAACAGCAGCGCCGACATCTGCAGGGAAGGTAAGTCTCGCAACGTTTATCAACACATCCATTGATTCACCGCTATAACATCGCGACTCAGAATACAAGAGGAAATTGTTGACATGAAGACTACAATCGATTTAACTTGAATAACCAGTCTCACTCAGATTAATTGCTGACTGGCAAACAGAGAAAGTAATATATTGGATTATGAATGGCTGGCTGACAGAGAAAGTAATATGTTGGATTATGAATGGCAGACTGACAAACAGAGAAAGTAGTATGTTGGATTATGAATGGCTGGCTGACAAACAGAGAAAGTAACATGTTGGAGATTATGAATGACTGATTGACAAACAGAGAAAGTAACATGTTGGAGATTATGAACAACTGGCCGACATACAGAGAAAGTATCATGTTAGAGATAATGAGTGACTGGCTGAAAAACAGAGAAAGCAATATGATAGAGATTATGAATGACTGGCTGGCAAACGCAGAATGTAACATGTTGGAGATTATGGATGACTGGCTGACAAACAGAGAAAGTAACAAGTTGGAGATTTTGAATGACTGGCTGGCAAACAGAGAAATTAACATGATGGAGATTATGAATGACTGGCTTTCAAACAGAGAAAGTAACATGTTGGAGATTATGAATGACTGGCTGGCAAACAGAGAAAGTAACATGTTGGAGATTATAAATCACTAGCTGGCAAACAGAGAAAGTAACATGTTAGATATTATAAATGCCCTGTAAGATTAATGGTGCTGAACGATTTCCTTAGCTTCTCTGACGCTTTCTTCGATTTTTGTTTTCGTTTAGTAAATTTAAACCATAGTGATAAGAGAATAAAAATAACAGTTTAAAATTTTTTCGTGAACGAAAGTAGTATAAAACTTTTTATTGCAATAATCATAAATCAAATTTGGTAAAAACTCATAGCCAAGTTATGATTGTGAGATACAATCGGAGCACGAAAATTGTGATGTTATAAAACCCTTTGTAGGTGCAGTACTGCATGCTGGTAATATTGAAAACTGGTAGATTGTACTGCACCGCCTGCTGGTAATATTGTAAACTGGAAGATTGTACTGCACCGCCTGCTGGTAATATTGTTAACTGGAAGATTGTACTGCACCGCCTGCTGGTAATATTGTTAACTGGAAGATTGTACTGCACCGCCTGCTGGTAATATTGTAAACTGGAAGATTGTACTGCACCGCCTGCTGGTAATATTGTTAACTGGAAGATTGTACTGCACCGCCTGCTGGTAATATTGTTAACTGGAAGATTTTACTGCACCGCCTGCTGGTAATATTGTTAACTGGAAGATTGTACTGCACCGCCTGCTGGTAATATTGTTAACTGGAAGATTTTACTGCACCGCCTGCTGGTAATATTGTTAACTGGAAG
>JAWDGP010007584.1:1102500-1215000 GCA_033675545.1 Elysia crispata
GCAGACAGCGAAAAGAAAGACAGCTTAACTTTTGAAAAACAAAGAAATAGTGCAAGACGTATGTAAGAACTAACTCTACAGGATATGCTGTATAATATTTGAGTTGAAGGATATAAAAACTAGAGATCATAATGAAGGCTGAAATCTAAGAAGATAGGATGAACATTAATGTTGTATTGAACTGTTCGAGAGATGAAAGTTGCTGTACTCTTCACTGGTATAAAACCTCCTCTCCTGCAATGCTCGCGCCAGCCGCTAGCTCAGGCCTCAGGCGAAGTGTATTGATCAGCCAAATTCTGACAAAGTACGCAGATGTCGATCACTGTTTTTTGTTTTTTTTTTTTTTTTAATCCTTTACATCAAAAGAATTCACCAATCAAGTCTACTTTACGATTCATTAACCATTGAGAATCTAAAGACAAACTTCAATCGCACCAGCTTCTGTTATCATGAAGCAAATGTCTCATTGTAATACTCATATAAATTCAGGTTTTGATGGCCAGAAATTGGTAATTATGATAGGTGAAGTCATTTTGTTAAAGATTTTTCGTTATCTTATAGTTTTCTCATTAGATTAACATCATTTTCTAAAGATTATTCCACACTTGTTTCTTGTCTTTGTCGTTATAGTTTTAGATGACGCTTTATTGATTTATTAGCCAAGTGTAAGGCAAACGGTTGTCTCTGGACTTATGAAAAAACAAAAGAAAATTAATGGCTTGAACTTGTATTAACACGGGAGATAGAAAGACAAGAACCGGAAAAACAAAAACGGCCGAAATTCTGATCAAGTCGCTTCGAACATCCATCTCATCCTTTAGGGTGCAGTTTTAAACAAGGGCTTCTTGCATCGTGACTAATCATGGATAAAGATTATATCTAGACATCTTGGGTGGTCCTGATTCAGGGATAAAGATTATATCTAGGCATCCTGGGTGGTCCTGCTTCAGGGATAAAGATTATATCTAGATATCCTGGGTGGTCCTGATTCAGGGATAAAGATTATATCTAGACATCCTGGGTGGTCCTGATTCAGGGATAAAGATTATATCTAGACATCCTGGGTGGTCCTGATTCAGGGATAAAAATTATATCTAGACATCCTGGGTGGTCCTGATTCAGGGATAAAGATTATATCTAGACATCCTGGGTGGTCCTGCTTCAGGGATAAAGATTATATCTAGATATCCTGGGTGGTCCTGATTCAGGGATAAAGATTATATCTAGATATCCTGGGTGGTCCTGCTTCAGGGATAAAGATTATATCTAGATATCCTAGGTGGTCCTGCTTCAGGGATAAAGATTATATCTAGACATCCTGGGTGGTCCTGATTCAGGGATAAAGATTATATCTAGATATCCTGGGTGGTACTGCTTCAGGGATAAAGATTATATCTAGATATCCTGGGTGGTACTGCTTCAGGGATAAAGATTATATCTAGATATCCTGGGTGGTCCTGATTCAGGGATAAAGATTATATCTAGACATCCTGGGTGGTACTGCTTCAGGGATAAAGATTATATCTAGATATCCTGGGTGGTACTGATTCAGGGATAAAGATTATATCTAGATATCCTAGGTGGTCCTGCTTCAGGGATTAAGATTATATCTAGACATCCTGGGTGGTCCTGATTCAGGGATAAAGATTATATCTAGATATCCTGGGTGGTACTGATTCAGGGATAAAGATTATATCTAGATATCCTGGGTGGTACTGCTTCAGGGATAAAGATTATATCTAGATATCCTGGGTGGTACTGCTTCAGGGATAAAGATTATATCTAGATATCCTGGGTGGTACTGCTTCAGGGATAAAGATTATATCTAGACATCCTGGGTGGTCCTGCTTCAGGGATAAAGATTATATCTAGACATCCTGGGTGGTACTGCTTCAGGGATAAAGATTATATCTAGATATCCTGGGTGGTCCTGATTCAGGGATAAAGATTATATCTAGACATCCTGGGTGGTCCTGCTTCAGGGATAAAGATTATATCTAGATATCCTGGGTGGTCCTGATTCAGGGATAAAGATTATATCTAGACATCCTGGGTGATCCTGATTCAGTGATAAAGATTATATCTAGATATCCTGGATGGTCCTGCTTAAGGAATAAAGATTATATCTAGACATCCTGGGTGGTACTGATTCAGGGATAAAGATTATATCTAGACATCTGGGTGGTCCTGCTTCAGGGATAAAGAAAGCCCAGTTGGTCCCCGTGGGGTGAAGCTGCGCTAAGGGTTATCGGCAATACATCTTATACGAAACGTGCCTTGAAGACGGATTTACTCATAGTTCATACCATCCGAGATTACAGCTGGCACCCTTCATGTGTGGAAGTGTGAAAACCGAAACCAAATTTCGTGCCGTTCCTGCCTGGATCCTATTCAGTGTACAAGCTATTTGTGAGACTAAAGCTAGGTTTAGAGGGCTGTTTGTCTTAATGGTGATGTGCTATGTTGTCATCGGTGGTGGTAGCAGTGGGGAATGGTTTGTGGTGATCTTTTGTGTTATTTGGAGGGAGTTGGGTTAGAAGTGATGATGACTCAGGTTTGGCATAGAAAGAATGATGGTCTGGCAGTCTCGGACATCTTCCGATGTCAAGGTGTTGGGAAAACCACAATAAATCGATCTCAGAAGGAGGCTTAGGGTGTTAGAGGGGGTTAACCCCCCTGAATGTACGGACTTCTTGAGGGGGAATGACATCTTGGGGGAGGGGGAAAGCCTACCTCAGGATCTTTCGTTAATATGATTATCACCCTCATTTCTTTGTCCTTTTTCCGACCTCCCTTTACTTCTTTGGTTTACTCACAATATTGTGCTCTTTCTTTGCCTGTCTATCTGTCTGTATCTATCTTTCTCTCTCTCTCTCTCTCTCTCTCTCTCTCTCTCTCTCTCTCTCTCTCTCTCTCTCTCTCTCTCTCTTCCCCCCCACCCCCCCCATCTCTGGCTAGTTTTCTCGAGCGGTACTGATATACTGATTGAAAAAAAGAAAAGTGTATGAGATGGACATAATAAGCAATGCTTAAACAAATTACCTTTGTATGGATGAGTAAAGCCGGCTAAACCTTGTAGAACTTTCCATTGTCAAGAGATAGACTTACTTCACAGAATATTATTCTTCAAACTTTTCTCTATGTTATAGGTTTTTTTTTTAATTCAAAGCCATTATTCTGCGCCTATTCTAGTTTCAATGCTTGGTGAAATTACCTCCATCTACTCCAACATAGCTCTGCAGACCGGCGTAGTCTAGCAAAGATTTATCTTGAGCAAATTTTGCAGCTGATTGTGGAAAAAAAAATTGGTGTTGAATCGATGGTGAACCTAAAAAGAGTGGATTAAGAGGAGAGGGCATGGGGAGACAGACTGAGTTGCTATTGGGTGAAAAAATATTAGGACGTCATTCTTACATTACGTGCAAACATAGTTGAGCGTGTTACTAAAATTATCTTCATAGAACTGCACCTTAAGAGGGAGCACATCTGGTACTTTTGCATCATGTGTGTGTGTGTGTGTGTGTGTGTGACAAAGCGGAGTCTTGATAAAATCCACTATCAGGAAACTTAACATGATTTACAAAGAAAAGAATGAATTTTGTTAAATTTTACTTTGCTTGATTTATAAATCTCGAAATATCCATTTTGTTCACGCTTAGATTGCTCGCTTTATAAGGACCGGGAAGAATGGGCTTTGATAATTTTTTTTATAGTTGTTAATTTAAATATATCCGGAAGTATAATATTTGTTTCATTACTTGATTTACATATTTTGAGAAGAATGGGTTTTTGTTAATCTGTTACATTTTTTTACTTGAACTAGTTGAAAGCCCGCGAATTCGCAGGATTGGAAGTTTAAATCAATACCCATGTATTAATAACTTTAACAGAAAATTATTGTACTCACCATTGTAATATTAATTTGCAGATTTGAAGACAACATTATTTGTGTAGCTTGTTATAGTCAAAGAGTTCTCTGATGGTGGTGCCAATGCAAATTGTAAACAATAATAGCTTTTAACCCTTGGCATAGCTATATAATACTGACCATGAGTGAAAACTGACAGGAAGATAAATTTCAACTTTTGTCAAAGTTTGACCCTGTAACTAAAGCTGAGTCTACGTTGTGGAGATCTAGAGCTACGTCTGTTTTCATTATCTGGATCAGATCTTGGTTGATCTATAGATCTAGATCCAGTTTGTCGCAGATCTAGATCTAGATCTAGATTTCGATCAGTTTCAATAGATATGGATGGTTGATCAAGTGTTGTTTGTGGTGATATGGTTGGGGGGATTTGATTTTGATTGAGTGTTTCTACGCATCTGGATCGTCTTAAGCTACGTCTCTTTTTCTCACCTGCCATCGTAATATCGATCTATCTTCCACAGTTAATTGTATCACTCAGACTGAGGTGGTCTTATCGCTGGTTGGCCTAGGCTATGCGGGAGAGGTAGATCTAGATCTAAATTGAACAAAAAGTAATGTCGAAGGTCTAATTTTGATCTATTGACACAAAACATTGCTTTTTAAAAAGTGAGGGTCCTTAAAGTTTTGTTATTTTTAAGTGACTGTGTAAGTCTGTGGTGATGGGCACCGATCAATGTGTAAGTCTGTGGTGATGGGCAACGATCAAACTTTTTAGAATTACCGCCATTTAGTGAAGTTGATGGCCATTGCTGGAGACGTCGTTGAAGAACAAATAATATCAAAGGTCTAATTTTCATTTGATGAAACATTGCTTTTTATAAAATGGGGGTCATGTCCCTAATCTGATGTATAGTATTTCATTAAAAAAAAACTATTTTGTAATTTTGAAGTGTCTGTATAAGTCTGTGGAGATCGGCAAAAATTCGAGGAGGGGAGCACACAATGAGCACTAAATTTTTTTTTTTAAAGTAGGGATATCGGTAAATATGGGTTTTTGATAATGTTTTATATTGCTTGATTTTTTTGGGAAGTATGCGTTTTGTCAATCTTTTGTGTTCCATCATTTTATCAGGATGAAAGGGTTTCATTTATGCTTTGTATTGCTTGGTTTTTGTTTTTGTTTTTTTGTTTTTTTTGTTTTTTTTTTTGTTCCGGACGAATGGGTTTGATTAATGTTTTAAAATGCTTGATCTAAATAGATCAGGACGAATGGGTTTGATTAATGTTTTAAAATGCTTCATCTAGATAGATCAGGTAGAATGTGTTTGATTAATTTTTAAAATGCTTCATCTAAATAGATCAGGAAGAATGTGTTTGATTAATTTTTAAAATGCTTCATCTAAATAGATCAGGAAGAATGTGTTTGATTAATTTTTAAAATGCTTCATCTAGATAGATCAGGAAGAATGTGTTTGATTAATTTTTAAAATGCTTCATCTAGATAGATCAGGAAGAATGTGTTTGATTAATGTTTTTAAATGCTTCATCTAGATAGATCAGGAAGAATGTGTTTGATTAATTTTTAAAATGCTTCAGCTAAATAGATCAGGAAGAATGTGTTTGATTATTGTTTTAAAATGCTTGATCTAAGTAGATCAGGAAGAATGTGTTTGATTAATGTTTTAAAATGCTTCATCTAAATAGATCAGGTAGAAAGGGTTTGATTAATGTTTTAAAATGCTTGATCTAAGTAGATCAGGAAGAATGTGTTTGATTAATGTTCTAAAATGCTTCATCTAAATAGATCAGGAGAATGTGTTTGATTAATGTTTAAAAATGCTTCAGCTAAATAGATCAGGAAGAATGTGTTTGATTAATGTTTTAAAATATAGATCAGGAAAAATGGGTTTGTGTATTGTTTTAAAATGCTTCATCTAAATAGATCAGGAAGAAAGGGTTTGATTAATGTTTTAAAATATAGATCAGGAAAAATGGGTTTGTGTATTGTTTTAAAATGCTTCATCTAAATAGATCAGGTAGAAAGGGGTCGGTTTGTCTCATACTGGTATTGCTTGTTTTTAGTCCTCTCTCCCTCCCTGCGAACCAACCCACCCCCTCTTTTGCCGCTAGGATATTTCTCTATTATGACCATAAAGATACAAACTATACTGTATTTGATTTTACTGCCACATACATTTTGTCTTTCTAATTTTATTATTTTATTCCTCATTCCCTTTTCATATTCCACACTGAGATTAATAGAGAAGGCAAAAGATATCTTTATAACAATGATAAATATCTAAAATTAATGTTCAACATCTCTTGGTTTGTTTATATATGACCGTGTTATCACGAAAATATTGTCCTTGAGTTAAGCTCTTGACATCTTTGGGAGCATGATGACACAGGAGACAGTGTTGGGTTCAAAACCTTTCCTCTAGTTTTTCCATGCGCTAGAGGAACGAGCGAATACCAACTTGTTGTTCGACCTTGAACAAAGACTTGATATTTACCGATGTATGCAATTCAATCTGCTAAAAACAACTCAGCTTCTTTCCAGTGGCGTAATTTCCATCGAAACCTCAGCTCATTGGCATGATCTAAACCAAATCAGTGCAGTGCTGGGCATGTGTAGATCTAGTGTTTACATAACTCGATACCAGTGTATAGAGAATGGCGTACTGGAAGTGAAATCTACAAGACTCTCTGGATATTGTATGACGTAAGTATAGCATCTTTATGTGTCACAGCAAAACCGGCGTGAGTTTAACTTACTTCAATTTATCGAGTTAAGGTCGTGGTTAAATTGTTGTCACTGGCGGTTAGACTCGGAGATCGAGGATTGGAGTCTTAGCTTACCAGATGTGACGTGAGGCTTTTGGGAGATGCTCGTCTCACAAACCTGATCCCTTCCCACAGGTGTAAAACGATGGACTGACTGTCCTTTTTGTCTCCCTAGTGCTATTGTCTATTCGTATAAAGGTAGACCAGGTATTTTCACTGGTTAGGATCTTCAGTGGACTGTTTTGAAATGCTTTTATAAGATTTTTTAAATCTATATAATCTATTTTTTACCAATTTCAGTAAAGTTGACGCCAACCATTCTTTCACAAACTAAAATGTTTTGAATCAAGAGGTTTCAGCACAGTGAATGGTAGACATAGATCTTCCACTACAAGTGATTTCTAGCTGCAGACATTTGATAGTCTACATTCAAAAAAAAAAGAAAAGAAAAGAAAACAACCTGTGTCGGGCAAGCTAGCGCTGACTTGGTGAGACCTAAACTGATCTCACGGACCCAGCGGGGTTACCAGTTTGTGTACCCGTGTACCCGTGAATACCACTTCACAACTGGCCGCGCTCATCACCTCAGCTGTTGGTGCAGGGTCTCACCTTCACTGCCTGACGGAGGCGAGAAGAGCCGAGATTAACTGAACATGGGCACGGAAAACGGAGCAAAAGATCATAAATAAAAGTATATGTAAAAAAATTTACCTTTTCAAGTGGTGGAAATCTAGTTTAGCTCTCTGACTCCGCGTCTTGGGCCACACAGATCTCCAAAGATAGCGCTCCGTTTGGCGACAAGCATTGTGAGGTCCTCCCGACAGCTCCAGCTGTCATGGAATTTTTCATTGTTTGAGGATCAGCTTAAGAAAGATTAGTGTTTTGCAAAGTACGCCCGATTGGGAAAATCAGTATCATGTATTTCCTGTACCTTAGATAGAAGAAAAGGAGGAAATCGTATTCGAATCCGCTCTGGGCAGCTATTTTTGAAATAACTTCCACACCAATTAGCATTACAGCTGGTTAAAGGCTGCCTCCCACTTGAAACTCCAGATTGAAAATCTTAGAGAGAGCAGCGAGTGGAAGCAACAGCAGCTGCTCTCTCTCTCTCTCTCTCTCTCTCTCTCTCTCTCTCTCTCTCTCTCTCTCTCTCTCTCTCTCTCTCTCTCTCTCTCTCTCTCCCCTCCCTAAGCTGCGTGGGGACAGAACGGAGACGGGTGAGAGCCAGCTGGAGAAGTAAAACTGTACACAGCGCGGAGCCAAGGGAAAAAGAAGGGAGGCTGAAGACGGGTAGAGCATGCACAGACAAACTCTATTCGTTATCGCACGTTCCGATTTTTATCAAGAATAAACCATCTTTATTTCATTCTCTGTCTTTCCTCTCTCTATTTCTCTCTCACTCTCTCTCTCTCACTCTTTCTCTCTTTCTCTCTCACTCTCTCATGCTCTCTCTCTCTATTTCTCTCTCTCTCTCTCTCTCTCTCTCTCTCTCTCTCTCTCTCTCTCTCTCTCTCTCTCTCTCTCTCTCTCTCTCTCTCTCTCTCTCTCTCTCTCTCTCTCTCTCACATGCTCTGTTCCCGTACAATTATCACCAAGAACTCAGATTCTAACAGATTCTCAGATTGCCTGTTTCCAAACCCCCTTCCTCAGCTCTCGGCGTCGCGCACCAGACAGGGAGAGATTGTTTTCACGGGCTTAAGACTTCGGCAAAAAGACTCTACGAGGCCTTAACCCGCTTTTTCTACTCCGTTGTTTATCGAAAGCTGCCAACAGGGAAAAAGGACACTTTACTCAATACAGCTCCATCCGGGCTACTCACGTGTGTTGTGTAGACACTTTACTCAATACAGCTCCATCCGGGCTACTCACGTGTGTTGTGTAGACACTTTACTCAATACAGCTCCATCCGGGCTACTCACGTGTGTTGTGTAGACACTTTACTCAATACAGCTCCATCCGGTCTACTCACGTGTGTTGTGTAGACACTTTACTCAATACAGCTCCATCCGCTATCACGGGCTACTCACGTGTGTTGTGTAGACACTTTACTCAATACAGCTCCATCCGGGCTACTCACGTGTGTTGTGTAGACACTTTACTCAATACAGCTCCATCCGGGCTACTCACGTGTGTTGTGTAGACACTTTACTCAATACAGCTCCATCCGGGCTACTCACGTGTGTTGTGTAGACACTTTACTCAATACAGCTCCATCCGGTCTACTCACGTGTGTTGTGTAGACACTTTACTCAATACAGCTCCATCCGGTCTACTCACGTGTGTTGTGAAGACACTTTACTCAATACAGCTCCATCCGGGCTACTCACGTGTGTTGTGTAGACACTTTACTCAATACAGCTCCATCCGGGCTACTCACGTGTGTTGTGTAGACACTTTACTCAATACAGCTCCATCCGGGCTACTCACGTGTGTTGTGTAGACACTTTACTCAATACAGCTCCATCCGGGCTACTCACGTGTGTTGTGTAGACACTTTACTCAATACAGCTCCATCCGGTCTACTCACGTGTGTTGTGAAGACACTTTACTCAATACAGCTCCATCCGGGCTACTCACGTGTGTTGTGTAGACACTTTACTCAATACAGCTCCATCCGGGCTACTCACGTGTGTTGTGAAGACACTTTACTCAATACAGCTCCATCCGGGCTACTCACGTGTGTTGTGTAGACACTTTACTCAATACAGCTCCATCCGGTCTACTCACGTGTGTTGTGAAGACACTTTACTCAATACAGCTCCATCCGGGCTACTCACGTGTGTTGTGTAGACACTTTACTCAATACAGCTCCATCCGGTCTACTCACGTGTGTTGTGTAGACACTTTACTCAATACAGCTCCATCCGGGCTACTCACGTGTGTTGTGTAGACACTTTACTCAATACAGCTCCATCCGGTCTACTCACGTGTGTTGTGTAGACACTTTACTCAATACAGCTCCATCCGGTCTACTCACGTGTGTTGTGTAGACACTTTACTCAATACAGCTCCATCCGGTCTACTCACGTGTGTTGTGTAGACACTTTACTCAATACAGCTCCATCCGGGCTACTCACGTGTGTTGTGTAGACACTTTACTCAATACAGCTCCATCCGGTCTACTCACGTGTGTTGTGTAGACACTTTACTCAATACAGCTCCATCCGGTCTACTCACGTGTGTTGTGTAGAAATTCGCATCTTGTTTTGGTAACACCTGTAACTGTAGAACAGAGAGTGATCCATCTGAGGAGATTTGGTTCGCGTGACTCGGGTAGATCAATGTAGAGAAACAGTTTAATAATAGCGGTAAGCTCTAACTGGACTTGGGAAATCATCTTCTTTCGGTGCTTGTATTTTGTCGGTAACAATTACTAGTTGACTCAGATTAAGCTGCTCAAGAATTGAACTATTATGATGTCCAATGCTACTTCATTTTCGTTTATAAAATTAATGAGACGTAGATTGTCAGGACAGCTCTCATCATCAGATGAATCCCCTCCTAGAACTCTGACCTCTTCTCCCCTTCCCATTACGGGAGGATTTCTGAAGCCGGATTGCCACATCTTGTTTTTTCTTGCATCCTGGTGCACTACTCTTTTGTGCGCCTTAGGAATACCTTTGCCAACTCCGCCGCGTCCACGAGCACCGAAAGCTCTGATCAGAGGACCGCGGCACGGTCCCGGCACCGCGACCAGGGACCCGGCAATCCTTCAGTCCTGGGCAATCAAATAGCACGTGCTTGACGTCCTCGACTTGGTGATCACATAGACGGCAGAACATTGTCTGACTCCATCCCCGTTTTGACATGTTGGCCAAGAGAAGTGTGTAGCTTACGCGCATGATCACATAGACGGCAGAACATTGTCTGACTCCATCCCCGTTTTGACATGTTGGCCAAGAGAAGTGTGCAGCTTACGCGCATGCGAAAGAGCTTCACTGCCTGGCCTCTAGTGAGGTGGATGTTGTAATCACCAGTCCCCTGGACTTCATATAACTGGGTCAACCGTAAGTCAGCATGCCTTCCCACCGTTTTGCCGTTTCCCCACGCAACTGGGACGCGACACAAGCCAGTGTCGCCGGGGCCACAGATTGGAATCGGCCAGCGTTGGCCACTTCATCGGCAACCTCGTTACCAATGATGCCCACGTGTAAGGGCAGCCATTGGCAGATGATCCGGACATCTAATTGGCGGAGCTGTTTCCATGTATGTGGGGTTGAATCCACCTAAAATTTACACGAGACTACGGCAATCGCCGAAGATGACAGCTCCTTTGAACTGGGCATCCCTGTCATACCGTTCCTGTAACTGGCGGAAGCACTCAGCGAGTGCCGCCTTTTTGCATGCGAAATTCCATGTTTTCTGCCCCACGAGGCCGGAGACACGCGTGGTTTTGTTTGCATTCCACTCTATGTAGATTCCAAATCCACCGTCAGAGACGTGCTCGGTTGCCGAGCCGTCGATGTAACGTTTAAACGTACTTATTCGGGTACGTATCGATACACTCTAGGGCAGGCAGCAGCTTTGTGAACTTGAAGGGCAATCTTACCACTTAAGCCAATGATAGCTATCAAACTCATATTTTTAACTTCAGGGAGATTTCAGGTTTTCTTACAAATTTTTATGGATCTAAAGCAAAATTCAAACTAAGTCGCTTTTATATCCTCTAACCGACCTATAAAGATGACAGCGATTGATGCTCTTATTGTAAATTTGATCAATGCAAGAAGAGCATTTGTTTCAGTGTGCAGCTTCGACCAATAGAGGCAGTCTGAGTCGCCGTCTGTATATATCGGGCTGGTGTCACAACACATATGTTCCATGCTCCACCAGTGACTCTCATTATTTTAAGGACTAGCAAGTGTCAGTTGAAACATTTGAAAATCTCCAGTAAATTCTAATTCCTGTTTTGATAATGCACATTTCTAAGTCGTCACAAACCAACAATGTTCTATTCTGCCATATCATAGGTAGAATTAGAGTTCACCGAACATTTTCAATTGTTTCAAGTGGTACTTCTCTTTGCTATCTGTGATTCACTAAGATACCGGGCTCCACAGCCGCAGCAAGTGACGTCACTCAACCACAGACTGACTTGAACCATGGCGCGGTCTGTATTATCTCCAGAGGTAGAAAGATGTCAACGTCAACTTAAAGCCTCGACACTTTATTGACTTATGAATCGATTTCGAGGATGGACGTGAATCCGTCACATAAAAGATTTAAGTTAATCTCCGAGCTTCTCTTTCACAGCGTAGTCGTGACGATGAGAGCGTTTCTAATTCTAAACCACGTTCCTTCTACGTGGTCATGTCAAAACAAGAATGTCTTTTTTCCGAGGAATCACACTGATTTTGACGTAGGCACAAGAGCATTGTGAGCAACTACCGATTAAGATTTTGGCAAACACATTACAAATAGAAAATTACCCATTCTTGGTTGCTTTGATGTCTTGCAACTATTGATATAAGTATGTCGTCCACGTGCAGCGGCGTGTGCAAGCCAAAGACAATAATTTATTTATTTATTTATTTATTTATTTATTTTTTTTTTTTTTTGGGGGGGGGGGGGGTTGTTTTACATGGACACCATGACTAGCAGGACTGGTGCTTGGCTAAAGCATGCACTATTCCTCACTTCTGTTTGGATGTGGAAAGCTCCCTCTAGATCAGACATCGCCTTGGAGCTGTCGCCGTCAAGTTTTGGTCTTTTTCATTTCTTTCACAAATGTTGAGTTTTTTCTCTACACATCAAGAGACTTGTGAGGTCTCTGCAAAACATTTGCTTTGCTGGACATTAGAATGTTCATGTTTAGCACTGACGGTGCGGCTATCTTTTATCTCCCCCCCCCCTCTCTCTCTCTCTCTCTCTCTCTCTCTCTCTCTCTCTCTCCTGGACATTAGAATGTTCATGTTTAGCACAGACGGTGCGGCTATCTTTTATCTCCCCCCCACTCTCTCTCTCTCTCTCTCTCTCTCTCTCTCTCTCTCTCTCTCCTGGACATTAGAATGTTCATGTTTAGCACAGACGGTGCGGCTATCTTTTATCTCCCCCCCCCTCTCTCTCTCTCTCTCTCTCTCTCTCTCTCTCTCTCTCTCCTGGACATTAGAATGTTCATGTTTAGCACAGACGGTGCGGCTATCTTTTATCTCCCCCCCCCCTCTCTCTCTCTCTCTCTCTCTCTCTCTCTCTCTCTCTCTCTCTCTTTCCTGGACATTAGAATGTTCATGTTTAGCACAGACGGTGCGACTATCTTTTTGATCTTGAAAGGAATAATAAACCAAAGTGAGTACATATATTGCTGTCTACACTGATTTTTTTTTCACATATATTTTTTATATTATGACAAATTCTACATATTACCGCAATAAAGTTTGTTTCGCTATCTTCTAGCTATTGTTTTGAAGGGACTTTCCTTCCAAAGCAGCTTTCTACTCTTGGAACAATTCGTGTGTTCGCTGGTAGTAGGCCTAGTAATAACCTCTCTCTCCCTCTTTCTCTCTCCCTCTCCTCTTTCTCTCTCTCTCTCCCAAATCATCGTGTGACCTTTGACTCTCGCTACAGTGTGGAGTGGGCGTGACCTAAAGAGAGAGATTCATCGAGGAGATACACACCTACTTTAACCAATACAATTTCAAAGTCGAAAAGTATAAAGTGTTGCTATCTGGGGCGCCGGTGGGAGAGATGTGACAGAGGGGACAGAGGGGACAGAAACAGAAGCAAGGGAGCCAGGAGTGACTTAACAGGAAACGCTTGAGCTACATGGTAAAAAGGACAAGCGAGAGAGAGAGAGAGAGAGAGAGAGAGAGAGAGAGAGAGAGAGAGAGAGAGAGAGAGAGAGAGAGAGAGAGTAAATGAAAAATAGCGTCAACAGTCCCAACAATGGGGTATAGATCCATCCTTCCCCACCTATCTCACTTTGAGAGAAAAAGAGGAAAAACTTTCAGGCTGTTTTTTTTTTTAATCTCACGGTCTATCAAACCAGCTAAGAATGCCTCGTTCTCTCCATCCTAGCTAAAAGCTTGTTTGATTCACATCCATGCCATACGGAGGAGAGAGTTCAGTTGTTTTTATTGACTAAAAACATGGCTTTGTATACATGACGTTCATTAGATGGTCCAAGAACACTACAGAGGGAGGGGGGGGGGGGGGTTGTTTGATTTTTTGTATTCATTGCTACAGGGGTGATAATTGTACATTTGAGTATTTGTGTGTCGCTGAGATTTGACCCATGTAAAAACCATTTTGTCACCATTAGGAACTCAGGCCGTCCGTGATAAAAAAACCCCCATAAAATACAAGGGAGGAGGTATTAGTAAAATATGGCCTACTCAGAATGGTCCATTAGCTGAGGGCAGGAGTAGCGGGCCCTTGGCATCCCGGCGCTCAGCGCTGTGTTTATAGAGGCCGAGAGAATATCGACCTGAGAGTCGCGGCTTGTTTTGCTTGTTCGACATTATTATTGGAAAATGGCCCAGCGGTACAATCTGATCGATTTCTGTTGATTAGGAGTTGAGACTCTGGTGAGCACAATGTTCAGGCTCTTATGCTTTACTGAGAACTCAAACCACACTGATAATGCTGTACAATCTGTACAATAGAACAGCTCAACAAGTCAAAATGTACATATGTCAGGTGCCCTTACATAAAAAAAGAATATGGTTTTGAGCAATTTAAGCTTGCAAATTGAAGCGGTAAGGAGAAAATAATCTGACACATTGTATCACAAAGAGTTATGGTAGCCATAGAAAATGTCTACAGTAGATATGATTGTAATTTTTATTTTACTTGAGAAGGCTTGGGTGCATGTTCTTGTTGGGATACAGAGACAAGAAGTCGTTCTGTATTTGAGTCTGTCCCCTTTGAGGTCGATAATGATAGACCGATTGTATAGACCTGGTCAGTGAAACTCAGCCTTTTAATACACAGTGTCCACAGTTCTCCATCACTGTCACACGTATAGGGCCCACAAGGTTGTCATGGTGATTAATCCTGCTATGTCTCCTCTCCGAGTAATCCGAGCTATCATTTGTTTCATCAATTCGACCTCGGCATGCTGATCACGATTCAACCGGTATAGTTTACCTTGGTTTGGCCGAGTGATATCAGATGCTGTAATTTACCGATGTTTCGCCGAGTGATATCAGATGCTGTAACTTACCGTTGTTTGGCCGAGAGATATCAGATGCTGTAACTTACCGTTGTTTGGCCGAGTGATATCAGATGCCGTAATTTACCGTTGTTTCGCCGAGTGGTATCAGATGCTGTAATTTACCGATGTTTCGCCGAGTGATATCAGATGAATTAATTTACCGTTGTTTCGCCGAGTGATATCAGATGCCGTAATTTACCGTTGTTTCGCCGAGTGATATCAGATGAATTAATTTACCGTTGTTTCGCCGAGTGATATCAGATGCTGTAATTTACCGTTGTTTCGCCGAGTGATATCAGATGCCGTAATTTACCGTTGTTTCGCCGAGTGATATCAGATGCCGTAATTTACCGTTGTTTCGCCGAGTGATATCAGATGCCGTAATTTACCGTTGTTTCGCCGAGTGGTATCAGATGCTGTAATTTACCGATGTTTCGCCGAGTGATATCAGATGAATTAATTTACCGTTGTTTCGCCGAGTGGTATCAGATGCCGTAATTTACCGTTGTTTCGCCGAGTGATATCAGATGAATTAATTTACCGTTGTTTCGCCGAGTGATATCAGATGCTGTAATTTACCGACGTTTCGCCGAGTGATATCAGATGAATTAATTTACCGTTGTTTCGCCGAGTGATATCAGATGCCGTAATTTACCGATGTTTCGCCGAGTGATATCAGATGCCGTAATTTACCGATGTTTCGCCGAGTGGTATCAGATGCCGTAATTTACCGATGTTTCGCCGAGTGATATCAGATGCCGTAATTTACCGATGTTTCGCCGAGTGATATCAGATGCCGTAATTTACCGATGTTTCGCCGAGTGGTATCAGATGCCGTAATTTACCGATGTTTCGCCGAGTGGTATCAGATGCCGTAATTTACCGATGTTTTGCGGAGTGATATCAGATGCCGTAATTTACCGATGTTTCGCGGAGTGATATCAGATGCCGTAATTTACCGTTGTTTCGGTGAGTGATATCAGATCCCGTAATTTACCTTTGTTTCGCCGAGTGGTATCAGATGCTGTAATTTACCTTTGTTTCGCCGAGTAAAATCAGCTGTCGTAATTAACCGTTGTTTCGCCCAATAATATCAGTTGTCGTAATTTACCGTTGTTTCGGCGAGTTATATCAGATGCCGTAATTTACCGCTGTTTCGGCGAGTGATATCAGATGCCAAAATTTACCGTTGTTTAAGCGAGTGATATCAGATCCCGTATTTTACCGTTGTTTCGCCGAGTGGTATCAGATGCTGTAATTTACCTTTGTTTCGCCGAGTAAAATCAGTTGTCGTAATTAACCGTTGTACCGCCGAGTGGTACCAGATACTGTAATTTACCATTGTATCGCCGACTGATATCAGATACTGGAATTTATAGTTGTTTCGGCGAGTGATATAAGATGCCGTAATTTACTGTAGTTTCGCCGAGTGGTATCACATGCCGTAATTTACCATTGTTATGGCGAGTGATATCAGATGCCGTAATTTATCACTGTTTCGGCTCGTGATATCAGATGCCGTAATTTATCATTGTTTCGCCGAGTGATATCAGATGCCGTAATTTATCGTTGTTTCGCCGAGTGATATCAGATGCCGTAATTAACCGTTGTTTCGCCCAATAATATCAGTTGTCGTAATTTACCGTTGTTTCGGCGAGAGATATCAGATGCCGTAATTTACCGTTGTTTCGCCGAGTGATATCAGATGCCGTAATTTATCATTGTTTCGGCGAGTGATATCAGATGCCGTAATTTATCATTGTTTCGGCGAGTGATATCAGATCCCATAATTTACCTTTGTTTCGCCGAGTGATATCAGATGTCGTAATTTATCGTTGTTTCGGCGAGTGATATCAGATGTCGTAATTTACCGTTGTTTCGGCGAGTGATATCAGATGCCGTAATTTACCACTGTTTCGGCTCGTGATATCAGATCCCGTATTTTATCAATGTTTCGCCGAGTGATATCAGATGCCGTAATTTACCGATGTTTAGGCGCGTCATATCAGATCCCGTATTTTACGGTTGTTTCGGCGAGTTATATCAGATGCAGTAATTTACCGTTGTTTCGGCGAGTTATATCAGATGCCGTAACTTATCGTTGTTTCGCCGAGTGATATCAGATGCCGTAATTTACCGCTGTTTCGCCGAGTGATATCAGATGCCGTAATTAACCGTTGTTTCGCCCAATAATATCAGTTGTCGTAATTTACCGTTGTTTCGGCGAGAGATATCAGATGCCGTAATTTACCGTTGTTTCGCCGAGTGATATCAGATGCCGTAATTTATCATTGTTTCGGCGAGTGATATCAGATGCCGTAATTTATCATTGTTTCGGCGAGTGATATCAGATCCCATAATTTACCTTTGTTTCGCCGAGTGATATCAGATGTCGTAATTTATCGTTGTTTCGGCGAGTGATATCAGATGTCGTAATTTACCGTTGTTTCGGCGAGTGATATCAGATGCCGTAATTTACCACTGTTTCGGCTCGTGATATCAGATCCCGTATTTTATCAATGTTTCGCCGAGTGGTATCAGATGCCGTAATTTACCGATGTTTAGGCGCGTGATATCAGATCCCGTAATTTACCGTTGTTTCGCCGAGTGATATAGGATGCCGTAATTTACCGTTGTTTCGGCGAGTGATATCAGATGCCGTAATTTATCATTGTTTCGCCGAGTGATATCAGATGCCGTAATTTATCATTGTTTCGCCGAGTGATATCAGATGCCGTAATTTATCATTGTTTCGCCGAGTGATATCAGATGCCGTAATTTATCATTGTTTCGCCGAGTGATATCAGATGCCGTAATTTATCATTGTTTCGCCGAGTGATATCAGATGCCGTAATTTACCGTTGTTTCGCCGAGTGATATCAGATGCCGTAATTTATCGTTGTTTCGGCGAGTGATATCAGATGCCGTAATTTATCATTGTTTCGGCGAGTGATATCAGATGCCGTAATTTATCATTGTTTCGGCGAGTGATATCAGATGCCGTAATTTATCATTGTTTCGCCGAGTGATATCAGATGTCGTAATTTATCATTGTTTCGCCGAGTGATATCAGATGTCGTAATTTATCATTGTTTCGGCGAGTGATATCAGATCCCATAATTTACCTTTGTTTCGCCGAGTGATATCAGATGTCGTAATTTATCGTTGTTTCGGCGAGTGATATCAGATGCCAAAATTTACCGTTGTTTCGGCGAGTGATATCAGAAGCCGTAATTTACCACTGTTTCGGCTCGTGATATCAGATCCCGTATTTTATCAATGTTTCGCCGAGTGGTATCAGATGCCGTAATTTACCGATGTTTAGGCGCGTGATATCAGATCCCGTATTTTACCGATGTTTCGCCGAGTGATATCAGATGTCGTAATTTACCGATGTTTCGCCAAGTGTTATCAGATCCCGTAATTTATCGTTGTTTCGCCGAGTGATATCAGATGCCGTACTTTATCATTGTTTCGCCGAGTGTTATCAGATGCCGTAATTTACCGTTGTTTCGGCTCGTGATATCAGATGCCGTAATTTACCGATGTTTCGCCGAGTGGTATCAGATGTCGTAATTTACCGATGTTTAGGCGCGTGATATCAGATGTCGTAATTTACCACTGTTTTGCCGAGTGTTATCAGATGCCGTATTTTACCGATGTTTCGCCGAGTGATATCAGATGCCGTAATTTACCGTCGTTTCGCCGAGTGGTATCAGATGCCATAATTTATCGTCGTTTCGCCGAGAGATTTCAGATGCTCTAATTTACCGTTGTTTCATCGAGTGATATCAGATGCCGTAATTTACCTTTGTTTCGCCGAGTGGTATCAGATGCCGTAATTTACCTTTGTTTCGCCGAGTGGTATCAGATGCCGTAATTTACCGGTGTTTCGCCGAGTGGTATCAGATGCCGTAATTTACCGATGTTTCGCCGAGTGATATCAGATGCCGTAATTTACCGTTGTTTCGGCGAGTGATATCAGATGCCGTATTTTACGGTTGTTTCACCGAGTGATATCAGATGCCGCAATTTACCGTTGTTTCTCCGAGTGGTATCAGATGCCGTAATTCACCGATGTTTCGCCGAGTGATATCAGATGCCGTAATTTACCGTCGTTTCGCCGAGTGGTATCAGATGCCATAATTTATCGTCGTTTCGCCGAGAGATTTCAGATGCTCTAATTTACCGTTGTTTCATCGAGTGATATCAGATTCCGTAATTTACCTTTGTTTCGCCGAGTGGTATCAGATGCCGTAATTTACCGTTGTTTCGCCGAGTGGTATCAGATTCCGTAATTTAACGTTGTTTCGCCAAGTGGCATAGGTTGCCGTAATTTACCGTTGTTTCGGCGAGTGATATCAGATGCCGTATTTTACGGTTGTTTCACCGAGTGATATCAGATGCCGCAATTTACCGTTGTTTCTCCGAGTGGTATCAGATGCCGTAATTCACCGATGTTTTGCCGAGTGATATCAGATGCCGTAATTTGCCGTCGTTTCGCCGAGAGATTTCAGATGCTCTAATTTACCGTTGTTTCGCCGAGTGATATCAGTTGTAATTTACCGTTGTTTCGCCGAGTGGTATCAGATGCTGTAATTTACCGGTGTTTCGCCGATTGATATCAGATGCTGTAATTTACCGTTGTTTCGCCGAGTAATATCAGTTGTCGTAAATTACCGTTGTTTTTTGTGGGTGGTATTAAACCAACCCGGTGTAATTTACCGTGGTTTCGCTGAGTGAAACCAGTTGTAAACTGATCTGCCTGGGGCCGCTCTGTCTTTGCTCGGTAAGGAAAGTGCGTGATGCTGACATAATTCACCAGCTCAGTAAAAGAAAACTAAAAGTCTCCCCAAAAAGGAACAGGTTGAGCAAGCTTAAAACTTGTACGTGTATTTTGGCTGGTACTAGTATAATAGTTTTATTCTCCAATCAGGTCGACACGTAAAGCATGATAGACGACTTGTCATTTGGATTCTACCTGGGTTTTTCTTTATGTTACGTATGAAGGAGGATAGAAAACTTGTAATTTGGATTCTACCTGGGTTTTTCTTTATGTTACGTATGAAGGAGGATAGAAAACTTGTAATTTGGATTCTACCTGGGTTTTTCTTTATGTTACGTATGAAGGAGGATAGAGAACTTGTAATTTGGATTCTACCTGGGTTTTTCTTTATGTTACGTATGAAGGAGGATAGAGAACTTGTAATTTGGATTCTACCTGGGTTTTTCTTTATGTTACGTATGAAGGAGGATAGAGAACTTGTAATTTGGATTCTACCTGGGTTTTTCTTTATGTTACGTATGAAGGAGGATAGAGAACTTGTAATCTGGATTCTACCTGGGTTTTTCTTTATGTTACGTATGAAGGAGGATAGAGAACTTGTAATTTGGATTCTACCTGGGTTTTTCTTTATGTTACGTATGAAGGAGGATAGAAAACTTGTCATTTGGCTTGTATCGGTATCTGAGTTATTCTATGCGCTACAAATGCAGCCTTCATTTAGCTATCTAAAGATCGCATTGCGAAATCCTTAAGACTAAAGGCTGAAGCTTTCTGTTCCTGCAGCTTTAAGGTGAGGCAAAGGCGATACTCCTTGCA
Source organism: Elysia crispata (assembly GCA_033675545.1). Taxonomy (NCBI): domain Eukaryota; kingdom Metazoa; phylum Mollusca; class Gastropoda; family Plakobranchidae; genus Elysia; species Elysia crispata. The sequence continues at coordinate 1,122,907 of JAWDGP010007584.1, forward strand.
GTAAAAAATCCAAGTTTTCCAACTTTTTGGTCGTTTGTTTGTACACACCTTTGCATAATTTGCTGGGAGGCTTGAGCAACACAAATGTTTTTAAATAACAACGTGATCCAGTAGAAGCTTCTTCATGGTCTCTAATTACAATGCGGCCCTTTCCAGATGATTTTTTAGTTGTTTTTTATTTTTTTTTTTTTACATATCGAAGGAGATCCTTGGGTTGCTACAGCATTCTGTCTGCTTTAGAATATGGATCAAATTGATGAAGCAATGTTTCATCACGTGTCAGTGTTATTCTATCATTCATTAGTGCATGTAACATGTTGGAATCTCACCTTTAGTCATAAAACATTTCAAGCGCAACACACATTTGTAACATCTCAATAATGCAGATAAGACACATTTAGTTGAGTCCAGGTTATGTAGGAGCAAGTGCACGAATCATGGTGTTTGCTTAGAGGAAACCTTCATGCAGATCAAGTGAAACTCACTGTAGCACAAGGATATTATCTGGCAGTAGGAAAAGGGAGTTAGCACACCCTCTGCCAACATTAACAACACAGAAGGGGAGAAAATTGTGGAGAATCAAGCTGTACCTGTAGAGCCTTGTTCCACATAAATCCAGCACAAAGAGATAAAGAGCAAGATTGTCTTCTGAGACTAAAGAAAGACAGTAAAAGTCAAATTTGCTGAAAAGTTGAGCTTTTACCCTCCCCATGATGACAGCCTGGCTTGGTCCATGGCAGATGGCTCAGTCAGTGGGGCGCTGGCCTAACAATACCGAGGTCTGGCTTAGAATCTGAACTTGCGCTACCTGGTGCTGGGTTGGGTCTAATCTAACCAACCCTACGGCTAAACAGGAACTCAACAGTCTCTGTGACTGTAGAGGTTACAACCACACAGCACTTAGTCTTTGCATCTCGGGCAGAAAAAAAAAGCATTTGAAACACCCTACTAAGCCCAACAGTTGCAAGACATATGAGTGGTGCTTCAGTCGTCAGTTCAACATATAAGCCTGACTGAAGGTGAAAGATACATAATGAAGTCCTAGGAGAAGGTTGCAAACTCTTGACTGCGCATGTGTGTGAGTCCTAGATCCCTCTCCTCTCTTAATTAAACTTTATAATGCGCATGTTTGTTGATTTTCAGAGACCACTCATTCCACATTATATCTAGACAAGAACCGATATGATATGGTTAACTAAAAATATCTAGACAAGTACCGATATGATATGGTTGACTAAAAATATATACGCAAGAACCGATATGATATCTTGACTAAAAATATCTACACAAGAACTGATATATGGTTGACTAAAAATATCTACACAAGAAACGACATGATATGGTTGACTAAAAATATCTACACAAGAACCGATATGATACGTTTACTAAAACTTATTTAGGCAAAGGCAGAAAATAAAACTGCTCTATATACAATATATATGCTATATTATAAATAAACACTCAAAGCCCCTCTGTTGCAGCATGTATTTCAACACAGTATTATAAACTAATATTATATATTCACATAGGATAAACATAGAAAAACAAAATAAAAACTCTTTACACTGCAATGTTTTTAATCTTTTCTTCTGCAAGGCTGAATAGATTACAAAAGATTATAAAATCTATAGTGAAACCGTAAACCCCTTAATTGCGTTTCATGGTAAATACTGATACACAACAACTGAACATAAAAACATCGACAGGTCAAACATATGGTTTCTTATTTCAATTTCCATTTAGTGAGAAAAAATTTTGTTCTGATGAGTAGTAGATTACAGATACAAATAAATCAAAATCTTTTTGTCAACAAAAAAAAATTGCAATTTAATTCAATAAGCATCATAGAAATCCAGTGACAAAGATAATGATAATAAAATCAAAATAAAGAAAATGGATAAGAGATCTGTTCACAATGTATTGTTCAAGTGATCTGTCCATACTTTTCCACAAATTATCTTTTCATCAAAGTCAAATATTTCTCTCAAATTTTGTTCTAAATTAAAAAAAACCATTTAAAAAACCATGTAACAACAAGCGCCTAAGGTTAAAGCACACATATAAATACAATTCAGTCTTGTACCTATATTGAGCGTTCTCTACATATTCTGGGTCACACATCTTTCTGTTAGAAAATTGGACTGGAGCTGTTGAAAGATCAATGGAAGGCTTAAAGACCTGATGTTTCATACCACCTAAACCAGCCTGTCATTACAAATACATTTATTTTTCGCTCATTTTGCTAAGTATGTCACACAAGCAAATAATGACTCGCTAGGCTGTTGATGATGATGTGTGCTTCACATATTAAAACTGTTGAGAAATATCAATCTAGATAGTTCTGCTTCACAGAAGACTTTCACATTGTGCACAAATAATGGCTAAAACATGGAAACAGTTTCTCACATCTATCAAAAGAGGCTAAATTAAATTCAAACCCAATGGCTATGAATAATAAGGAAGGAATTTTATTATATAGTTTTATCTTTCATTCCTTTTAACTCATCCCATAGCCAGAATATCAAGGTGAGTCATGGGCTGAACCAATGTTTGTTTTTAGATTTCTGCGTTTGCTTCTTCTAAGCCACATCGCGTTAAAATAGCAGGCGGGCAACGATATTTATGTGAAATAGGGCTATAAAGAAGTTGTTCTCAAAAAAGATACATAGATATCTTCAGAAATAATGGGACTTGACATTTAAGCCTAAGCTATCTATGTCAGATTTTAACAGAAATATGTGATACAGAATGGGTACATTTTTCTTGTGCTATGGGGTAAGGAATATAAAACAATGAAATTGGAATTAAAAATCATGCCAGCTTACATACTCCTCTGCGAATTCTCTCCATTATTAGATTTATTTCAGGATAATCAACCCAAATCTTTGTATTTAAAGCAATTATCTCCACACTCACAACAACACGTGCACTTTATTCAATGTTTCTGTCAGATGGAAAACACCATGCAATATGGTTATGTAAATTTTACGACTTTACATTGATTTAACACTGAATCACAGATGTTGGTATCGCTGCCTCATGCACATTGGACATAAAAACAGAGGCCAAATGCCAATATAGCTACGACCTCTCAATGGCTTCTATTTTCATCAATGAAATAATATCTAGGTATCCAAACAATTTACTCAACATATGTACATTACGAACTTCATTCAAACAACACAGCATATCACAAGAGATAGCAGCTAACACAAAGCCATTCTTATCATTCATCCTACCGACAACTCTTCCACTCAAACATTGTGCAGATGCTGATGCTGGGGTTTCGTTTTTTTTTTTTACTAAAACATACAAAACTAGAATCATAAGTATCATTGATTTATGAGAGTTCAAATTAAATTCTGATCACAAGTGCATAGGTGATGCATTTTTAAGAGCTGAATATCATTGAAATCTGCAGAAAATGCACCATGTCTTTCATAATCACAAATATGTCTTTAGAAATGATATCAAGGACTTCATTTAAATATACAAAATCCTGTAAAACTGTTCGATCTTAACTCAGAAGTTTAAAAAAAGTTTAACTTTGAATTATGCATATTTTCAGCATACATATGTTACCAGGTTTATATTGATTTTTTATTTTGAATTCATGAAGTGTATTTTGGGTTGGGAGCACTCTTCTGCCTCTAACAACTCACATCTAATAGATTGTGACACTACATAATAGGCAAGCTAATTGATTATAAGGAACTAGTAGAATGGCACTGATGTAACGACTTCCTTGATCAAACAGGATCAACAGCAATCTAACATTACCGGGTACAGAACAAGGACTGTATCACTCCATTTAATATTTTCTAGCCTTCAAGCTTACTTTGCCATTGGGCTCACAATCGATCCCTCTCGTCTAAAAGCTGAATGACACCCTTAGAGAGGCTAAGGTTATCATGAAGTGGAATACAGAATTTGACCCTGTCTAAAAACATCGGGAGAACAGAGAAGAGAGGGGAAAAGAGAAGAACAAAGAAGAGAGGGAAAAACAGAAGAACAAAGAAGAGAGGGAAGAAGAGAAGAACAAGAAAGAGAGGGAAGAAGAGAAGAACAAAGAAGAGAGGGAAGAAAAGAAGAACAAGAAAGAGAGGGAAGAACAGAAGAACAAAGAAGAGAGGGAAGAAGAGAAGAACAAGAAAGAGAGGGAAGAAAAGAAGAACAAGAAAGAGAGGGAAGAAGAGAAGAACAAAGAAGAGAGGGAAGAAAAGAAGAACAAAGAAGAGAGGGAAGAAGAGAAGAACAAAGAAGAGAGGGAAGAAAAGAAGAACAAAGAAGAGAGGGAAGAACAGAAGAACAAGAAAGAGAGGGAAGAAGAGAAGAACAAAGAAGAGAGGGAAGAAAAGAAGAACAAAGAAGAGAGGGAAGAAGAGAAGAACAAAGAAGAGAGGGAAGAAAAGAAGAACAAAGAAGAGAGGGAAGAAGAGAAGAACAAAGAAGAGAGGGAAGAACAGAAGAACAAAGAAGAGAGGGAAGAAGAGAAGAACAAGAAAGAGAGGGAAGAAAAGAAGAACAAGAAAGAGAGGGAAGAAGAGAAGAACAAAGAAGAGAGGGAAGAAAAGAAGAACAAAGAAGAGAGGGAAGAAGAGAAGAACAAAGAAGAGAGGGAAGAAAAGAAGAACAAAGAAGAGAGGGAAGAAGAGAAGAACAAAGAAGAGAGGGAAGAAGAGAAGAACAAAGAAGAGAGGGAAGAAGAGAAGAACAAAGAAGAGAACAATCTTGATAAAAAAAGGAAGAATTTCTCACCTGTTGAATTTCAAATGTAATAAAATAAAGTTTATGATTAAAATAATAAGCTTAAAATATAAATACTCATATGCAGAGTGAGTCAAGACAAGAAATTTCACAACAAAGTTTTCTGCAACTTTTTATTCATCCGTTTATAAGACACACAAATTAGTTTTTAAAAATAAATAAATGATTAACAACTCTGTGCAAGAATACATACAGCACTAAAAGTTTGACATGTTAGAATAATTTGTTGCTATAAAAGAATGTTTGACATGTTAGAATAATTTGTTGCTATAAAAGAATGTTTGACCTGTTAGAATAATTTGTTGCTATAAAAGAATGTTTGACCTGTTAGAATAATTTGTTGCTATAAAAGAAAGTTTGACATGTTAGAATAATTTGTTGCTATAAAAGAATGTTTGACCTGTTAGAATAATTTGTTGCTATAAAAGAATGTTTGACCTGTTAGAATAATTTGTTGCTATAAAAGAATGTTTGACCTGTTAGAATAATTTGTTGCTATAAAAGAATGTTTGACCTGTTAGAATAATTTGTTGCTATAAAAGAATGTTTGACCTGTTAGAATAATTTGTTGCTATAAAAGAATGTCTGACATGTTAGAATAATTTGTTGCTATAAAAGAAAGTTTAAAAATTGTGAAGCTCTAGATGGAACTGATGGTCTGACCTGAAGTTATGAACATACTTTTCTCACACATATCATTTTAGCATGAGACATATATACGTATCTTACTATTTTTACAGCTGCTGTAATACAAAATCAAAAATATTTGATCTGGAGAGCACTACGTCTATAACTGGCAGTTTTTTTAGATCATTTTATTTTAAATTTGCTTTGATTTGAATTTATTGCATACTTTGTGATATAGAATGGAAAAAAAATAGTACTCAAAAGCATTTTGTTCAATATGAATTATCATTATTGAGTTGGTCATTAAAAAATAATATTGAATTTCAGATTATGTTGTAAGTTTCGTCTATGGAGCTGAGATTTACAGCTCAGTAAAGAAACTTTTCTGGTGTTAGTTCAATCCTTGACAGAATCAGGGGGAGCAGAAGTTCTGGCAGCTATTTATAGAGTAGGTTTGAGCTTTGTGTCAGGCTTGACCTTGTAGAACTTATCAAACTGTTCAACCTCCTTCTTCAACTCCTGCTCAGTGTATGGTGGCGGGTGAGGAATAGGCTGGGCCTTCGGGAAATCCTCTGGGTGTTGATGCAGCTCTGCGTCCACCAAGCTTGCGTGGTACTTTTTCCTTTCCTCCTCACTCATCACATAACTGGAATCAAAAGCAAATGAATGAAGTTAAAGATGAGCATAAGACATCCTCAAGCTGTGAAAATTTAACGTGTTGTTCACACTATGAATGAGAGAACAAGCTAACACAAAAACAGCACTAGACTGGTGAGAGAATAGAATAATCACTGAAACAAAGAAGGAGCTGGACAAGACATGCTGAGATTAAGACTGCAACAACTGTCACTTGTACAAATAGAGCGCTATTCCTTTGCTCTTCTCATCCAGCCTACCTTGATAACCACACATTATTTCTGGTAAGCACTTTGATCTTAAGCTGAAATTGAAATTTCATTTGCCATCATCGTCTTAGCTATATTGTTGAGACCATTATGTATATTAAAGAAAGCCCACCAACCCCAAAAATAAACATTGACATTTGGGACAGATTTCACTAATATATTTTGAAGTATGTTCACAACATACAGGGGCCTCATGTTCTCGTGGTTACTTCCTTACAATACTGAGCATTATGGGGATTCCAATTATAATTTCAAATAGTGAATTAAAGACATATACCTCTGAAAAACCCGATCTGTCAATCCTATCTAGGTGTAATGTGATAATTTGTCTCCAAATCCAAACACTTATTGGATCTTGAACACTTGATGCTCGATCTAGATTTAGACTCTAGGTCAACATTAAGATTGTGACCATAAGTTTCTTTCTAGGTAGACATAAATTCAGTCTATAATCAATGTTCCTGAATAATCTCTAACACGGACAGGTACTGTCTGTCTCAGCAAAGTTAGACCTAATGCCACCAGAGGACCTGACAAAGGATTGAACCCGCAGCTCTCTACTGTCAGTCCAATGTTCTACATTTTGAGCTATTTGACTTCCTAACAATCAATGAAGAGATATTACCTGACAGCTTTATGCACACCCACATACTGATTAAGTAAAGGGTGGACCCAGACAGATTTGTCTTGTACACGTGGGACAAGCAAATCTTGGTTACAATGGGCCCCTTTAAACCCAGCAGGCACTGGCACTGAGGGACAGCTGGAGCCGTGTGTATTGCACTAAAGGGGCAGTAAGGTGGGACAGGAGAGGGGACAACTGAGGATCAAAGGTAGGATGCCTGTGGACAAATTGTTTCTACACAGCGAAAGGGAGAGGTAGGGTATACTTGTTTGAAGAGTAACCACAACTGTGCAGACCACTTCATCCAAATTTAAGATCCGTAAATATGATGTAAGAATTTTTTTTCAGTCACCATCTGCCAAATTTCATAAGGGGTGAACATTTTCTTTCTCTAATTGAGGACTGATTGTTCAAAGAACATGTGTTATAACTTCAAACTACTTCAAAGGTAGAAATAACAAGGGCTTGAAGACAGAATCAGAAGGGGGAAAACAGAGAAGTTCCAGGAATTTGTGATTTCAAGGGATTCATGTTCAATCTTATAAAGTTCATGTATCCTTACTGAGGACTTCTTGGATCACCAGCATTTTCTACAATTCTTGTGGATCATAAGGAAAACTTGCCATAATAATCCCCCTCCCCAGCTAAGAATGAGCAGATAGCCAATAATTTGATTTTGTCCAATATGTCTTCAACTTACTGATAGTTTATGAAGCGAGCTCCTTGTGTTAGTTGAGCCACTTCATTAGTAATATGGCAAGACATCAACAAAAGATTGCGAGGCACCACCTTCCAGGCAAATCTCATAAAAAGGAGAGAATATACACTCAATGCTGAAATAGAAAAATTTTACATCTTGTTAATGCATGTCTGAATGTAAGAACCAGTCGGCAACATTTACTTCCATTGTGTAGGTTAGGCCAACTACATACTTACCTCTCAGCCACTCCAAGTAAGTTGGATGTTACATCTAATGATTTTTATCCCAACATTTTTTTCTGAGCTACTAAAAACTATATTGCATGCAAATGTTACAAATCTCTGAAAGACAGAGTAAAAGATTGCTTCTCCTATTCGTCATATGAATATGTAAGATTAAATTTTTAAGCAACGTTCTCTAATATTTAAACTTTTTTTTTTTTTTTTTTTTTATTTCATGCTAATTACGTTTTATTCTGTACTATCTCATGCAATCACCGATTCTTATAATTTACCTAAAGTCATTTTGCCACTGATGATTTCTGGATTTTTCTTCAAGTCTCCTAAGGCAGCTAAAGGCAAGCCCCAATTGGCAACTGAAACAAATAACAAGGAATCACAATCAAGACAAACAGAAGCATCCATCAGTTAAATCAAAGCACATTGAAGTTATACTAACCGCATTTCACACTCTTATTTTAACAACTCTCTCTTACATTTTACTTATTGAACAAGCTGATTTAATATATACATTTAGTTTAGGAACAAGTTAGCATTTTCAATTGTCTCACTTCTGATAGATAAATATTTATTACACACACTTCATGACACATGGTCCCTTTTTTTTTTTTACATGTAATAACATTTTGAATGATCTTTTGAAACTTTGATGTTTTGAGCAAATAAAATGAATAGCAAAATGAAACTCACAGAAAAATAACTGCATTGTTTTCCTTGTATGGTAAGCACTCAAGAATGTTGAGTGATTTGGTCAAAAAATATTTTAAAACTGAACAATTATTCGCTTAAGCTTAGTTTATAAATATTCTCACCTGGGCCCCAGAAATGCTGCAAGAGAAGGGGAAAAATGTGATTGAAAAATATATTCTAACATATTCTGCAAAATTCATGTCACTTCAGAAAAAAAAAAGAATCAAATAATCATGTAATTCAGTTATTCACTCACAAAGATTGAACTTTTTCAGGTTTTGATGAAACCACAGTCCACATAAGTTATTTCCAAATCTTTGATTAAAAAAAAAGACTGAGTGAAACAAAATTTAAAATTAGGATTCAGGAAAAAAAGAGGTGTTTCTCAAGGGAAGAAATCATGAAGGTCCCTTGAATATTCGAGTTACTTCCCATGATTTGAAAAAAACAAATGAGAAAATGTGGCTCTATGAAGGAAGAAACTTATTATACAGTAAATTGGTTTTTTTTTGGTTAATGTTGGCTTCTGTCAGAAAACATGGTACAATACAACTCAGACTCCTCCTAGACTGATTGGCCAGCAAGGCTTGGTTCAGTTACAATGTGTGTGAATCACTCCTACACAACACTCTCCCCACCTTTTCTCCATCTTTCTCTTATCATTACTCATACACTTAAACTCCTGGCTGCAGACACGTGGCTGTAAAGGCTAAATAATAAACCTGTTCTTTTTGGATCATTTCAATGTAACGTAAAAGTGTGAATATTGAATTAAATAGATTTTGAATTAACTAGAATTCAAACTTTTCAGATTTTAGTTATTTCAACACCAATATAATTCAGAAATATTTGAAATACATAAGTTATAATTACATATAAAAAAAATTAGAGGATATTGATAATATTAATTAGGTAGTCAAAATAAAAATAAGAAAAAATATTGATACATTTATTTTAACACAATAATTTATAACTCATTACTTGATCTAAAATTGAATAATCATTGATAACTTACATAGAGCCATTGCAAAAATTTATTCATTTTTTCTTTTGTCTGTTTTTAAGAAGGAAAAACAATGTTAACTTTATCATGCCTAACAGATTGAAGACAAAACCCAACAATGTTTAGAACAAAGTCTATACTTACTGTGCTGACAAGGGGAAAAGTCGCAATCACCCCACATAGAGCCAGGTTTGTTCACACAGAGAGAAGAGGAGAATAATAAATTTTAAATAAAGTTTGCCATATCTTTCATTTTCCATAAAGCAAATAATTTACATAGTAAAATATCAACAGTAAAAATTTATTATTCTACCAAGGTGACATTTTCTTCACCTGTAGATATACGCAACAGTTAAAAAATAAAAGTACCTAACTACATGAACAAACTGATAAAAACAACTATTTTTACTGAGATCTACGTTTGACGTGACTAGATTAACACAAATGCAAATTTTTTTTAAAGAAAAAGAAAAAAAAATTCAGTCTACAAAAAGATCCAGATATGCAAACTGCATTTCCACTTTTCTCTATATAGCTTTAATGACAATCTGACAAATAGATTTTACTTCATTTTATTCAAATTTTTTAAATGCATGACATAAGCTGAGATTTTGAAACCCGTAAAAATGAATTACCTCTCCTCAAACGACTAGATAACAACTAGAAAAGTAGTAAAAATTTAGACTTTGTCTCGACTCTTCTCTAAGTCTTAATTGAAACTGCATGCTTGAATAAAAAGTTAAATCCTTCACTTCTGAGAACAAAAACCATGAATTGGAAAATTAAGGCAAATAAGGAATGCACAGCATTGGTGGACATTTATTTCAAGTGGGTTTTTTTTTTTTTTTTTTTTTTTTGCAGTGCCCCACCCCCAATATTCAGGTTTCTCAAGTTTCTTGAAGTTGAAGAAAAAAAAAATGTTGTACAAGGTCAATATAATAAGATGATGCAGGCATAGTGTCACATTTATTATGAAAAAAAAACCTAAAAGTAAGAAACCTGAAATTTGATCAAGAGTGAAGACGAGCAAAGCTAATCAGGAGGCAGGACATTATCTCATAAAGATATCCAATTTTTTTAATAAGGAAAGATTTGTATTGTAACCAAGCCACATGCAGTGCCTATTAAAATAAGTGAGGTGCCCTTCCCTCCCCCAAATAGTTGCTTGAGAAATCACTAAGTCGCTGCCTCTTGGCCAAACCCGGTAAAGTGAGGGGGAAATTATGTAGACATAAATATTGCAATATTAGTCCAGCAAAACTACAAAATTCGGTCTATATTTGCCAGCGCCAGTTGTTCAATGCTCAATGGTCATTTTCCAGGTTGCTCAAGGTCAAAAAATGAAATTCAATAATTATTTTTTAAATTCCAACCTAAATTCTAAATCACATACCCTCGCAGCAGCCTTGTTAGTTGTTTTTTTTTTTTTTTTGAAAAAGTAATGTATGGAATCAATGGATTTGAGAATTGCAATATTCAGTCATGTTAACCCTCATCCTGCTAACGTGGTTACCCACAGATAGGGCCGAAAACTGTATCGTTGCCACGACCAGTTAGCTTCTGGACTGGGCAAGTGGCAGAGCGGATTATCTGTGTTTGTACTGAGCGTACTGTAGTTCACAACAAAGCGTCTAGATAGATTTTGGTTGCCTAAACAGTTACATTTATTTTTTTCAAACGTGACAACTTTATTAAAATATATTTCATGCTTCAAAGAGTTTAAGAAAGGACTAGTTAGAGACATATGCTTGGAGAAAAATAAGTTTTCAAAGAGAGGTTCATTGGACACGATAGTTTTAGTTTACAATAATTAACAATTCCTATATGAAAGCTTGGATTTGCACTGAAAGTAAACACATACGTAATTAATTTAGTGTGTGTGTGTGTAAGAGGGAGGAGGGTGGCGGGGATGAAAACTAAGCTGGAAAAGATTATAACTCATTTAGAACCAGCAAACCTTTGAGTCTAGTTCGGTCTTCCATCTAATTCTAAGCTTAAGCCACTAGAGTCAGTGCGTGGTCCTTTTGTTCAACTTTCCTGCCATTGGACACATAGTGACAGCTGACAGAATATCAAACTCACCAACAACAAAGGCTTCATACCCTACACACACAAACCAAACTCTCAACTCATGCCTTTCTTGATACCTCAGTAAACTCCTCCCTTTCTTACTCGGCTTTACAGTGACAAGGGGCTGTGGTGTGATTGACCGGTAACAACTTTCGTTTGGTCTAATGCTATTACAAAAATTGGCCAATCACGTTACTTTATAACTAACACCACTACTAACTGCAATCCACATGATTCGAGGTAATCTGAGGGGAGGGTGCAGTGGTCATGCCAAGTTTATTGCCAGGACTCTGTATTGGGGAAGGAGTGGGGGCAAGTAAGGGGGAAGGGAAGGGCCATGTGGTAAAGTCACCGCTGTCTAGTTCTTTTATTTACTCTTCAGTCTTTATAACAACCACATGCGAAGGAAGCCGGTTTCCCATGTATCAGTAACATCAACTACCCATCTTGTAACATGGTTCCGACAGATGTGCCTAAATTGCAATTCGGTCTTCACACCTCAGGGGCTCTTGATCTCGGAACCTCAGCCCATACATTCAATGGCACTGCAGGGTCCGGGTTATCGTCAGGGCAGAGCTTAAATATAATGGGTGCGCAGGACTAGGGTTAAGAACGATATATATATTTCCATCTCAACCCCTATTACCTGTAGCTCTCAGTAAGAAGCAGGGCCCATTGGCAGGTAGTTTAAATCAAGCCAGCTTGTCACAATATCCTCAAGGGATCTCCTTGCTCAATGCTTCAGTAAATAAAGAGAGATAACTGCTTGTGAGGCAATGTAAGAGCCGTATGTCCCTTGACTCTTACACGTAGAATGAACAATTCTAAACAAATGATGCTTATATCATCCATATATTATTATATATATTGACGTGAATGGTTTTTCCTGAACTCCAGACGCCTGACAGAGCTCCATCATTTTTGGGGCGGGCTGTAAATACCATCAACAATACTTGAATTGACCTTGCTATGGCAGTTTGAGTGTGACCCCACAGTTTTTAGCTTAGTTGACCAAAGCCTTTTGTAGATTTATAAATACAATTTTCTCAGTTTCAATGATTCACAGTCGTGATTCCACAGGAAGATTAGAGCTAGAAACTAGTCGAGAAAACCTAGAGACATCTGCAGCAATTAAAATCATCGATATCTAGTGAAACATATTTATCTAGTAATATGAAAAATGCTTGTCTGGATGCTATAGTATTGCTCTGTAAGATGCTCTGCCATTGACAGTGTCAGACAGACAGTGGCCGAATGAAGGGATATAAATTAGAACTAGAACTAGAACAGGGCATTGCAGAATGTATTGATAATTATCTGAAGTGAACACATATTATACATTGAAAAATTATATCTTTTGAGATTAAGATTTTAGCTGGATGAAGATAAATAATCTGATTGATGCCATAGAGTAGAGCATAAAAATGTCTCCAGTCCAATATCGATTTGTCTATGGCTTGTGATCGAAAACACTTAAATTAATACAATTATATAAAGGGTCTTGAAATGTTTCTTTTCCTATCTCCAGTGGATTTGCCACTGTTCCAGCTTTGAGGCTTTCTTTAAGACCCACACCATTATGTATGTATGTTTGATAATTCTTTATTTGTTTGACAGCAAGATGATTTTAATGACTTTTTCATTCATGATTTAGCAAACTGCAATACTATAAGTATGATCAAGGCTTAATCTTTATCATGTCTGCACATCTACCACAGTTATAGTCTAGTCCGCTTATTTTGAAGCCATTTAGATTAAAAAAGGACTTCGAGTTATCCGAAATTCGAATTATCAGAATACATAGACAAAGAGAGTTAAAAAAATGAGGATGACAGATCAGAAATGCCGTAGAAGTGTGCAGGGGGGTTGGAATGGGCCTAACCCTTTTCTCTCTTGTAGCCTTATTGCAGACTCTTGCCTGTAACATAGGTGGGCAAACACACACACACACACACCAGAATCACTTGCCGTGCAGAGCGTAGCACTACATGTACTTTTTTTTACAGGCCTGAGAAAGTGCTTTCACTGTGTCAGAATGAAAAAAATCACGCCAAAATCGCTTTGAATTAACCAGATCTTTATTTAAAAATTCGAACTAACCGATATTTTTTAATAAAGCTTAGATAGAGAATATTCAGTAAAAGTAAACGATTTCGAACTATCCGGATTTGAATTATTTGGACTCAACTGTATATTTTAAATGATTTGAGTTCTTACAGTTAAGACAATATTCACATATTTAACTCCTTCCCTCCTTCCTTTCCTTCATGAATGAGCTCGAGTCTGGAGGTCCAGTACACTGCTGTTTTGATCTGGGGGTTCAATACCCTGTTGTTTTGGACTGGGAGTTCAGTGCACTAAGTGACTGGGGATTCAGTTCACTGCTGTTTTGGACTGGGGATTCAGTTCACTGCTGTTTTGGACTGGGGGTTCAGTTCACTGCTGTTTTGGACTGGGGGTTCAGTGCACTAAGTGACTGGGGGTTCAGTACACTGCTGTTTTGGACTGGGGGTTCAGTTCACTGCTGTTTTGGACTGGGGGTTCAGTGCACTAAGTGACTGGGGATTCAGTGCACTGATGTTTTGAACTGGACTGGGGGTTCAGTGCACTGCTGTTTTGGACTGGGGGTTCAGTGCATTGCTGTTTTGGACTTTTTAATTTAACATGACAGTATTTAACTATATATAGATAGCTTCTAGCTGTGTCACTTTTCATACTGCTCTGAACTTAAGAGCAAAATATGGATGGAAGAGAGAGAGAGATAAACAGACAGAAAGGGACAGACAGACAGACAGAGAGAGTGCATGTTGCTTCCTTGATTATCATCTAGTTTTATATCTCTAGAGCCTAGATAGCGCAAATACTCATTGTCTTTATGCCTTCACCTTTGTCTCTTGCAGTCTCCTTCAGACTACTGGATTATTGACAAACCCAAATGAAAAAAAAATATTTAAAAAAATCAACTGTGTTTAAAGCCTATATATATATATATATTTATGTATATTGTTTTGGGTTCTGGCTCTTTTTGTGTGTTACATTTTCAAATTTAAGTTCATAGCTTACGAACATATCAACAACCTGTGCCAGAAACAAAATGAAGTGACCATTGACTATTATGTATTTTGAACACCTGGCCCTGCAGTTTTTTGCGTCTCCAAAATTTGGCCTCTCCTGCAAAAATGGCAAGATTTGGAATTTCCATTTGTCTTCTCATTGTCTGTATTTTAAGAAAAATCTGGCAGCTTTTTTTTTTCGTAAACTTGCCCAAGATGGAAAATTACACGTGAGAAAGGCCAGCCAGGGATAAATTTTACCAAGCAGATTCCATTTTTTGGGACTCCTGGGACTCTGGGGGCAATCAGATCATTACTGACTCGTCTCAAGTACTCTATCGATCAAAGAAAAACAAAAGGATTAAAAAAAAAATATATGTGTTGAAAAAAAAAAAAACTGTTATTCAACTAGTTTTGCTTTTTTTCCAGTATCGTTTGCAATATGGCTGTCATGTAAACAAAAGCACCGGGACCGCACTGGGTAAGGAGTTCCATATTTGTCACCTGATATCCCAGTAACTAGATTTATTATAACAGTAACCAATGCTTACCTGCAGATCCAGTCCCTGAATTCTTTGGATTTGGCATATCTCAGGAAAGCCGCCATGGCAGATGGAGTTTTCTATCTCGATCTAAGATTAAACTAGACTAGCTTAATCAATGTTTCAGGACAGGATTAAATGATGAATATTCAATAATTTCTGAAGCAATAGTCTTTCTAGATCTGTAAATCGATCGGATTTAGCTAGTTTGTAGATCTTGCTTTGAATCCAGTAGGCCTACTCTGTGATTCTATTTTCGGAAATATATAGGCTAAGTCTATATGACGATCTAGAGATCTAATGCTTGATATTCTTGATCTGATCTAGATCTGGAAGCTCTATCGCTCGGCCTGCTATCCTTATGTAACACTTATGTCGTTAGAAACTTAGCCGATGTTCCACTCCGACCCCTGAAGCTTTTATCTCATATAAGTCATAATATTCTTTACACTGATAACCTGGCCTTATCTAAACCTTTCTATCTAAAGGTCTTCTAAAGTCTAATCCATCCTCAGTTCACTGCTCCGGTGAATGATAGGCTACAATTTTTATTTCTTGACCTCTGCAGATGGGCGAAACAACTAGTATGTATTTTGTACTATATTGAAAATTGGTGCACTGAACTGCGACTTTTGACATAGCCGTTTTCGGGCTATTTTTAACGAGGCCATGATTTTATAGCCAATATTTCGACTCATTCGACCAGTTTATAGTGGTAGTTACTAATAGAAAAGAGGAAAAGGTAGAAATTCATAAAAGAAAATCAAGTGCCAATGTGTAGGATGCTAATCTAATTGGAAGTTCTCACTTTGAAGACGAACTAGCTTGTAGTTATACTCCCGACGCACTGCAAAGCAAAATGCTTAAGAAGTGGAACCCTTTCAAACCCAAACATTTTAAACCAAAAACTAACAACGGTCATCATCGATCACCTAAAATGTGCCTAAAATTACTCTATTGTGCGGCTAGCATGACAGAACACCCACACATACACAACATTAAAAATAACCCAATAATAAAAATGTGTGGCAGTCTAGAATATCTGCAGGTCCATATGTCTTGAGAATAAACTAATCAATCTCACGATCGTAAGTTAAAGAAATTATTTTGAAAAACTTATTGTAATATCAGGGACTCTTCTGTTGAACAAATGTGCGTAGACAATTAAGAGAATAGCCATTACTGGTGACTGGGAGTTTTCGTGTATTGGAGTGCTGAAGTGCCCAGTTGGAGACTTGAGGTGATAGGATGGCAATTATCTGCCTCTGGGTAATTTACAGGCAACAAGACAGAGGCTCTGACTCAACATTTCCACGCTAGACCAAACATTTCTAACCCACCACCGACACAGAGGGTTAAAAATCTTTCCATCCAACTGCAATCCTTTTTCCTTAGATGATAACTTTTCTGATGCCCATTCCCTGAGTTCCATATCTCGCATCAACATTAATTTTATCAAGGCGAAAGTGGCCGCAAGCATCCTCTGTCACAAGAGGTGAGCACCTTCTGTAGCTCCACCGCAGCTGCAATATAAACAACAAAAAATTACTTCTTTTGAAAAAAAATGAGAACCGTGAAATTACATGCACAATATTGTATTCAATCTTAGTGGTGTCCCATGCATCCCTGTATTTATGACTTCAGGTATCAAAGTACATGAAAACGAAGCCTAGATCTAGTGCGCAGATTAGGCCTAGCTTGTCCGGACGGCTCGCGCACGTCCCTTCATGCTATGAGCAGGTGCCGATGTACTGAAAGCACCTGAAAAAAAATCGTACATCGATTAAAAAACGAGGTGGCATGTGGCAATATAAAATACAAAGGGTCTTTACCATATCATATCGCAATTCAGTACATATTTAGATGCATGTGAAGTATATAAAGTGGTAACAGTTTCACAGTACCTCAGCCTAGACTAGAGCACACTATAAATTAAACTTCCCCTGCTTCGCGCTGGTTGTAGAAGAAGGCCCAATCAAGAAAATGGATGAACTTCTATCAAGGGACTTAGACTAATTTTATCAAAGAAAGTATTTATTGTGGTCGCTACGAGGCTGCTCGACTTGCTGGGCCGTTATCAAGTGGGAGGCGGACAGATGTTAGACAAAGCTTAGATTGTTAAAACAGGCAGGATGCAAATCATAACTACAGATTCTCTCTGCGTTCAACAACAACAACAATGCAATCTAAGCAGATCTATGTTCGATGCCCTCAAGTGAAGTCCGCGGGCTGTTGAGATCATTCAGTAATGTTGTTTTTAAGCATATCGATAGGCCAACGACAAGCTATCGACCACTCAAAACAACTTGGAGCTCTTTTAAAGTTATTCCTTATAAATAGTTCTATTATTTAGTTCAGGGGAGTGATGGTCCTTGAGCGGAAAAAATGTTTCCGAAAGGAAAAATAGAAATAATGATAAAATTTACAAGCAAGCATATTGATGTAGTCTAAATCTCGAGTCGAATCTAAATCAAGATGTAACGAAATATTATGTAAGCTTACTTAAAGCCTTAATCTACTTCTGAATCTTAACTTCCGTGAGATTCCTCTGGAAACTTCGATGACCAACTCATCTTTGGATTCTGAAAAAAGTTTTCTAGATCCTAGATTTAGATCTAGATCTAGGAACTGAAAAACGTAACTAAAACTGGAATCTAGACTAGATCTAGACCTAGATTTTAGATTTATTTCTGCTGCCCCTGTTATCAGTTACTCCCTGACAGTCTGACTATTGTTACTCTCTAAATCTATATTTAGTTTTACTCTTTCAGTTCGTGAAGCATTTAAAGCCAGAGTGTGTGAAGACTGAAAACCTGAAGAATGATCATTCTAAATGTTTGAACTTACTTAACTGGTAAATTTTTATTATCATTAGGCCTATATCCGACTCAATTTCTGCTGAAATGAATGGGTGCTGGCAATATATTGCTTTGAAAAAGGAATGAAGTTAGCAGATTTAGTACAAACATTTTTTTTAAACTTTACCTTTTTCTAGATCTAGTATTACTATTACTAGTGTGTGACAAATGAGTTTACAATTTGTTATTAGCACAAGGAATTAAAATTTGGAAATACATAAATTTGAATTCATTAATAATTAAAAAGGTAGTACCGTAGTTTTGCGGTCCCAGTTCTATGTTGCAGTGTGGCCACGGTGAGTACAATAAACTGGTCAGATTTTCGGTAATACCACAGTAGTTCGGACCCGTTTGGATGTAAAAAAATCAGGCCACAAATGGCCACATTTAAATCAAACAAGTTCAATATTTTGCACGGAAATGCCTCTACTGATGAAATTGCCCTTAGATTTTTTCAAGATAATATAATTTGATTAGATCAGTGCCTTCATTTTAATATGCAGTGAAAATGTGGCCAGTTTATTGTATCCACCATGGACGGACTGTTAAAATAGAAAAGAGAAAGAAAATGTGTAATTTTCTATGAAAAATGGATTCTATATATCTGTGATTTTTGCAGAGGGTGTATGCTGGGCGTATTTATTGTAAATGCTTTTGCACGTGGAGTAGATCATGGCATTATTTTTACAGGCCTTGCTATGTCAAAACTTCGCAAATACACTATCTAGCTGAAAAGTTAATTACAGCAGAGGAATTGACAAGCTTAAAGAGTACAGTAAGTGTAAAGAACTGTCTGAAGGATTTAACTTTTATGATTTTGACTACCTTATGAATCAGAGATTAGATCTACATCATGTAGCTGAAAAAGTTGCTGCGGGTTGCATGTTATCATTATGAATTCCAGTTTTCTTCAGACATGGAGATTTATGTTTAGCTGCCTCTTCAGACTGTTAAGTGTTATATAACTATAGATGGCAAGTGTAACAAGTTGTCTTCTCTCTGATCTCCTACCAGATAATTAGGGGAAACTCCTGTCCGTGTCAGGGTGGTAAAGCCAACAATGCTGCCTCTTACATTCTCCACATACCTCTGGGCTGGCTACCAAGTTGTTTGTCAAACAATTCGACGACGACATTATAAGCAGATTCTGCAGAGTTTGTTTCCAACAGCAACAGTGGCAGTTTACCAGGTGAAAACAGGCGAAAACCTTGAACAGTTGGACAGCGTGCCTCACTCATCCAGCACTCTAGAGTTTGAGGATGACTTCGTTCGACTCTACAAATTGCGTCCAGTGGTAGGTTGTCTGCAAGTTATTTTCAAGACCCCTTTAAAGTACAAGGTGGTACTGGAAATCATCAGAGAGTAATATTTGTGGAATTAGGTACTTTATAAATTTCCAGGTAGGGGCAATGAGTATATTTAAATCATTTTATTTAGATTATTTGTCATGTCTTTTCACCTGATAGATATTTGAGACACTTTCAGTAGTTGCAATTGCTACTGATCTTCTAAATATTATATTGATAATAATAAAAGTACAAAATCTAATTGAAAGATGGTACATATAGGAAAACATAAGGGAAAAAACCCTTAATTTTTACACTTTTTCTAAGCACTTTAAAAATAATAAAGCCGTTTTATGCAATTTGGTAAGGAATCCTTCAAATACTTTTTCACAGAAAGAAGTCAACATCAGCTCATGGACATGCTACACATCAAGCCCTGTCACGCAGGACTCCAGAGAAAGTTCACCTGAAAACATTTATGTTGTTGTTGAGACTCGCCATCTTGTTCACAAGGAGAACAAGGGCACACAGCCTGACTTGAAAGTCCATGTGAGTTTTCATATCGATAAATTTGATGTGTTTTAGGAAAGAGGCTCTATCTTTATAGTTCTTAAGTTTTTGTTTCTCTTACTTATGACGGAAAACAAATTGATTGATCGAGTTATTTTTTTTTTTTACTTTCCTGTGATGACTTTGCTTTGTACCTTTATAAGGAGACTCAACTATTTAAAGTCTGAATAATTTACAACTGCAGGTTGGGAATAGAGTAGCAGGCTTAAGCTTAAGTTTGTGGGGAACGCTAGCTTAGTTTAAAGTTTTTTTTTCCAAGATCTTTTTTATAGAAACATAAAAAAGCAAATTACCTGAAAAAGTTCATATTTCTACATCATCATGAAATTGATTCATGTGTCATATTTTTATCAAGGTGAATTTTTCTATTTTGTTTTTATCATTTAAAATTTTTTTTCTAAATTGTTGCTCAAAATGAATGATTTAGTATATTTGGTTTATTAGTAATTCACTGAAATTATATTTTCCCCAAAGATTAAAAATGAAAATTCTGTAGATGATCTGTTGCCAATGATATATATATATGTTACAAGTTTGTTCAACCGTAGAGAGTTTTGTATTCTTAAATTTAAGGTTATGTCTGCTAGAAATTTTATTTTCTTTATTATATTATGTGCTTATCTTTTTTTAGATTTTAATGAAATGTTTTTGGTTTATTATTGTAAAATATCTTTACACTGAAATGGATTTTTAATGTACAATGCCTTGAGCCTATTATTACTATTTTATTGTTATTATTATTATTATTATTATTATTATTATTATTATTATTATTATTATTATTATTATTATAATTATTATTAAGTTTCTTAGTGCTCTAATTCTGAAATTGAGTTTTCAATGTTTTGTTTTGAGAAAATTTGATACAATTTTCCTGATTTAGAGTTGCTTTTAAGTAAAACTGGATATTACAAGTTTCTGTATTATATATGCTCACCTGAACACAATGAGTTGTATTTGTATAGACATTGCAGTAAATTCATGTCAACTATATCGAGCGATCTATAACCAATCATGACTCTCTCAACTACATCTGTCAATTTGTCATAATGGATATTTTTGTGTACCTGTAACCTACTCAATTCCAAGCACACTAGAATGTTTTTTATTCACAATCTTTGAAGTTTGTTTCTTTTTACGGATATTACTTTGGTGCACTAAAAGTATGTTCGAGCATAAAAAAATAATACATGGTTTTATTTTGTTTGTGTTCCTAGTTTACTACACAAAATTATAATAATAAATGGACTTGTTTTTCATTGTGTTCCTAGTTTGCTACAGAAAATTTCTAAATTCCAACCAATTATGTCATTTTTCTTCTCAACAATTGTTATCAGGTCTTCTCTCTTGGCCAGCCAGTGGCATGGAAAAGCAGTGACCACTTTGATGTCCTCGTCAGTTGCAATTTGTCGGGCCTAATCCAGATGGTCGATGCTTTCGGACAAAATCGCCTGCACTTAGATGAGGATCTCAAGGTTAAGGGGTTTGCCAGTGCGTAACTTTTTTTTTTTTTCGCTTCTATTACTTTTGCAAGTAGACATTTTATATGGTTAAGAGCATTCAAGTCATTATCTAAATATCATTTTCTTGCTGCAAAGATAATGGAGATATGCCTTCTTTTCTGTTATTTCTTCTTGCCCAAAGTTCCTCAACACATATGGTACTGAGAAAAGACAAGTTGTCTCTTTCATTAAGATTATTTTGCCTAAATCCCATATTTCATGATGGGTGGAAGAGATTGAATATCTGCTATCAAATGTTAGACAAGTAAGATGCAAACTTTATCTTCTTATATTGATATGAAATCTAAAGGAAGATGAAACCAGTAGACCATAAGCTCCCCTCTTTAGCTCAATGCCATTTTGTAGGAAGTTTCAGTCGGCTGTTGCCATTTTAAGGTGGAATTCAGCATGAATCCTTGAGTCATAAGTCAGAGAGAGAATTTGCTGTGATGTTCTTTTTTCTTGTACGGATACTGCAGTCGTAATGTTTGCTGGTGGGAGATGCTCAAGGCTTGTTTTATTAGAACTGGTATTGTGTACTCGGGTGCTACTAAAATGAATCTTTTCTAATCCTGCATCAAATTAATGTTGTTTAGAGCCACCCAGTTCATTTGGATTCAATATCTAAATAAGTCTTGGTTCTCCTGGACCCCATCAAGTTAAGTCCTGCACTTTGTTCTTTCTCTTTCTTTTCTTTTCTTCTTTTTCACTTTTTGTTGCTTTTGCTTTAATTTCTATTTTATTCACAAAATTATCAAAGTCAACCTCTTCTGGGTTCCTGTCTAGACTCTTTTGGAGATAACTTTTTATGAATGGAAGTTGGGGGCTAAGAGTGTATGTGATTTTTAAGATTTATAAACATTGCATTGAACTTTAAACTTTGAACCAACAAAGCTGTTTAAGCCTTCCAAAAAGGCCTTTCAGATTTCTGAAATTCTAATTGAACAGACCTGTTTTTAGCTTATAAAACTTGACTTAGACATTGAACAGACCCATACTGGGATTAGCATTGACTTTGGTGACCTTGTTTCACTAGAAGTACTTCTACTAACTTTCCACCTGTCACAGTGCAAAGTCAGGTCACTGATCTCTGAGATAAGAAAACATTTTGATGGATAATACTAGTAGATCCATCATACTCATTATAAAGTTAAAGAGTATGCATTGTGTTATGGTTTGGAGGAGATGTTTTGTTGATTTTCATTGAAACACGCATGATACATATAAATCATATAGATTTTGGTGTTAATGACAGTCAAGATTACACACATTCACACTCCTCACCTAGAGAACACAAAATTAAAAGAATTAAATTCTGATTGTTTTTACTATTGTTATACATGTACTTAATTCATTACTGCATCAAAAGTTTCTCAAAGAATATATGATGAAAACAATCTGGAGGGGTTGCGAAGGGCAGCAGCAAGCACAACAAGGTATTATTCTTGGGAAGGGAAGGAAAAATTGGAACAAAGTTTTAAGGATCGGGCATTCCCTTTGCCAATCAGCAGTGTTTCCCGGGCTGAGAAACCATAGAAGATTGTGCTGGTGTCTTTGTGCTCTCCTGTTCAAAGTTTTGTTTTTGTGATTTTTATAGCAGCCTGACTTGCGGTTTGCCCGGTTTGCTGCATTCTTGTTGCCTGGAAAGTTAATGTGTTCTGGTGTTCATTGGAAAATTGTTCTGCTGGTGTAGCCACTCTGTATTTTGCTTCCCTCTGAGATCAAGACAATGGCAGTCAAAGTATATACATATACGAGGGCAGGCTGATAATTAAGTTCCGTTTGCTAATAACTAGGTCAATTTTCGTCACATCGACCTAAAATTTCATACATATACTCTCGAACCATTTTTCTAGACTTAACTATAACAACAAGTTTGTGTGACGTCATTCGTGCTCATAATGCAGTGACGCGCAACACATGATGTGGTAGCCATGTTTATGAGACAATGGCGACTCCCAATGACCTTCTCATCAAACAGCGCTCTGTTATCGAGTTTTTGGCAGCTGAGGGATGTTCTGCTGCAAACATTCATGCAAGAATGAAGACAGTTTATGGTTAAATGTGCATTTCAGACTGTGCAGTTCGCAAATGGGTGAGAAGTTTTAAAGGGGAAGACCCCAGAGAGACAATTCTGCGTGATCGAAAGCGTTCGGGTAGGCCCCTTTCCGCATCGGACACGGCTCATCGAGAGAAAGTTGACTGCATGATTAGAGCTAATCGAAGGGTCAAACAAAAGGAAATTGCAGATGAAGTAGGCATTTCGAAAGAACGAGTGCACCATATCGCCACAACTGTACTGGGTTACCGAAAAGTCTCTGCCCGTTGGGTCCCAAGACAGCTCACTGTAGAGATGAAAGCGCAGAGAAAGGACATGTGTACTCAACTCTTAGAGCGTTACAATGCAGAAGGAGAAGCATTTATGCAACGCATTGTGACTGGAGACGAATCCTGGGTCCACCACTACGATCCAGAATGTAAAGCCCAATCGATGGAGTATAGGCACAAAACTTCTCCAAGTCCAAGGGAGTTCAAGGTTGTTGCCTCTGCAAGAAAGGTCTTGTTCACCGTTTTCTGGGACATGGAGGGAGTGGTCCACATGGAATTTCTGGAGCAAGGGCAAACTGTGAACTCTGAGCGATATATTTCAACACTCCGAGCTCTCAAACTCCGACTCAGACGTATTCGGCGTGATAAGGACTCAATCCTGCAACACGACAATGCGCGCCCGCACACCAGTCGCCAAACTCAGGACGCCTTAAGGCACCTGGAACTTACGACCCTACCTCACCCTGCATACAGCCCCGATCTTGCCCCCTCTGACTATATTTTGTTTCCCCAACTCAAGAAGTACCTGAAGGGCCATCACTATGACAATGATGAGGAAGTTATCGCAGATGTTCGCAGGTGGTGCCGTGGACAGCCGTCTGAATTCTTCGCTGACGGCGTGAGCCAACTAGTGAAACGTTGGAGGCGGTGTGTTGATCGCGACGGTGACTACATCGAAAAATAGAGTGCTAAGTATGTAGCTGAGATATTAAGCTTTCGTTTGACGTATTGTTTATGTATGTGCTGTGAAAAATTAAAAAGTTATGATTAAACGGAACTTAATTATCAGCCTGCCCTCGTAGATGTATGACTTAACAGCACTTAGTTCTCAACCGCGCAGATCAAACAAGATTATAAAGTGAAATCTTAATCAGATCTTTTACTCATCATTAGTCTAGATGTTGAGTTTGACTATTTTATGCTACACTTGGAAAATTAATCAAATTAGAAATAAGAAAAGTACTAAGGGCATAGCTTTCAACCAATTTAAAGTTCAAAGAAAGTCTTAATTCATGGCACATTACCATTGATACGTAATTTAACTTTACCATTGATGACTAATTTGAATTAATCATTGATGTATAATTTAACTTTACCATTGCTGTATAATGTAACTTTACCATTGATGAGTAATTTAACTTTATCATTAATGTACAATTTGACTCTACCATTGATGTATAATTTAAATTTACCATTGATGAGTAATTTAACTTTACCATTGATGTATAATTTGACTCTACCATAGCTGTATAACTTAACTTTACCACTGATGTATAATTCAACCCTACCATTGATGTATAATTTAACTTTATCATTGATGGGTAATTTAACTTTACCATTGATGTATAATTCTACTTTACCATTGATGTATAATTCTACTTTACCATTTATGTATAATTTAACTTTACCATTTATGTATAATTTAACTTTACCATTTATGTATAATTTAACTTTACCAACAATGTATAATTTCAATCTTTAATTCAGAGTCTCCAGCTAAGTGTTGGGCTTTTTTTTTAGCTGGGTAAAACAAGCTCTTATTTTTACAGGGAATCCATTTGAAGTCAACACCACAGTGCAATTCTGTTTTTTTCCTCCTTTGTTAAAGTAACTGATTTTCTGATAAAATCAACGGTTTGGGGACATTTTTGCTTTAAGTCCATATCTTATGGTGGATGGGGAAAAGGTGAGACCCA
Source organism: Elysia crispata (assembly GCA_033675545.1). Taxonomy (NCBI): domain Eukaryota; kingdom Metazoa; phylum Mollusca; class Gastropoda; family Plakobranchidae; genus Elysia; species Elysia crispata. Next base: position 1,148,369 of record JAWDGP010007584.1, read on the forward strand.
TAAAAGCAGGGATGCATAAGGATGCGAGGGCGGGATATAGCTCTTTATAAACGCAATACAGTCGGTAAGTCACTGTGTATGAATAGAATGCTTGACAAGGCTTAGCTATCTTTGTGTGGTGTTGTGCAGTTGTGATAGTAACACAGAAGGCTGCATATGCTGGGTGGATGGAGGCTGAGTGTGTCTAGATCTAAACCTAACTTATCCTTGGCTCGCATTGTTTGTGGCAAATAGTGCATTGTTTTCTCCCCACTGCCACTCTCCATAACCAACTGCATTCTTCTCAGAGGCTCCAAAAATGCTAAACAGTTTTTTTTTCAGGTGAAAACAGAATGAAAGTAATGGTGTTCCCAAGCCCATACTAAAAGAGGGTAAAGCTGAAAAAATATAACAGAAATTGTAGGATTGTACGCATATTTTGTGTTTTTGTGTGTAGTACATCAAGTTATTTAAATAAACTTCTTTTCAGACTCCGTGTGGTTTTCTCTTTGCCTGAATGACCTTTACAAATTTACTACACTATAGCTATAAGTAACGAAATGGAGACACTGCAAAGGGAGACAGCTTGTTTTTATAACCTGAATTCTTGGATTTGTTTCCTGGAAATGGATAAAGTCAACCTTGCTTAACCGATCGTATCCAGATTTTTTTGGGTAGCCTGCGAGAATTATAGAACTGAAGACTCACATTTCTCAATCACGTTCATACCATTGGTATGGACGACTATAGAGAACAGCTTCACGCTGTGACGTGAGAATGGATGCAATCAGTTACAGACAAAACTTTTTATTGGTCCCAAGGTGTTCACTTTAAGCGGATTCTACTATATTTCTGTTGACTTTGAAAGTTATTAAAGAGCTTGGAAGTATGCACACGTGACCTGTTCTAGTTCAGCTTGAGACAAGCCACAGTCCTGCCCAGCTCAAGCCAATCAAACTGTTTATAGTTTCATAACTTTGATGTCCAAGCTTTCTACCCTCATTCTTTTTTTATAACTTCATTTGTTAGGCAAATACATGAAATATATATGTATAGGATCTCATCTTAGCCAATAGCACAAATCCTCATGCTTTTGATTCCACCATATTTCCTGGTGAGCTTAAGCTTTAAATTATTGAGATAAGAAAGATTGTAATTGCAGCTACTAAGGATAGTCGACTGTAGTTACTATTCATAAATTGTAACTTCAGCCTCTAAGGACAGTCGTCTGTAGTTTGTAGAGATAGATTGTTACTTCAGCATCTAAGGATAGTAGTCTATAAGTTTGTAGAGATAGATTGTAACTTAGTCGGTAAGAATAATTATCTGCAGTTTGTAGAGATAGATTGTTACTTCAGCCTCTAAGGATAGTCGTCTGTAGTTTGTAGAGATAGATTGTTACTTCAGCCTCTAAGGATAGTCGTCTGTAGTTTGTAGAGATAGATTGTAACTAGCCACTAAGGATAGCCGTCTGTAGTTTGTAGAGATAGATTGTAACTTCAGCCTCTAAGGATAGCCGTCTGTAGTTTGTAGAGATAGATTGTAACTTCAGCCTCTAAGGATAGCCGTCTGTAGTTTGTAGAGATAGATTGTTACTTCAGCATCTAAGGATAGTAGTCTATAAGTTTGTAGAGATAGATTGTAACTTAGTCGGTAAGAATAATTAGCTGCAGTTTGTAGAGATAGTTACTTCAACCACCAAGGATAGTTGCCTGTAGTTTGTAGAAATAGATTGTAACTTAGCTACTAAGGATAGTAGTCTGTAGTTTATAGATATAGATTGTAACTTAGTCGGTAAGAATAATTATCTGCAGTTTGTAGAGATAGATCGTTACTTCAGCCACTAAGGATAGCCGTCTGTAGTTTGTAGAGATAGATTGTAACTTCAGCCTCTAAGGATAGCCGTCTGTAGTTTGTAGAGATAGATTGTAACTTCAGCCTCTAAGGATAGCCGTCTGTAGTTTGTAGAGATAGATTGTAACTTCAGCCTCTAAGGATAGTTGTCTGTGCTCAGAGGATTATTGACCAGAGTGACTAAGAAGATGGTTCCTGCACATTTCTCCAGAGTGACTAAGAAGATGGTTCCTGCACATTTCTCCAGAGTGACTAAGAAGACGGTTCCTGCACATTTCTCATCTGAACATGTCTCTGTCCTGTTGCCATGGATTTCAGAGCTGCAGCGCTGAGATTGGCTTTCTCATCTAATATCTTCTTTGGGTGATTCTCTGATTCTCAAGTTATTGAAATGTAAGATGAATAAGTGTGATTATTTAAGGTGTGTACTCTAAACCTACCATTACCACACCCATTATGAAATATTTAGGATAGTTTTTGGCAGTAAATTATTTTTATATGTATAATCATATGTGTTACTTGTTCATGCTTATTTTTTTCTAACCTTTTATGTACAAATTTTTTTTTATTCAACACTCTGTAGCCATACAGCCAAGTGGGCTTCCTCAACCAGTGTATGACAGGCATGAAGAGGCGCAAGCTTTGGCTCATGGTGGTAACACGACAGTGCTGCGGGAAGACAACTTTCTGCTCATTGATAGTTTATTTTTTTTTTCTCTTTTTGTAATCTGTTGTTTTTACTTTCTTCTTTCTATAAAAAATTAGGTTGATTTCATTTTCTTTTTCTCGCTAAATGTATGACTCATTCTCAAGCATTGCCATGCATCAAACTTTATTTTAGAAGCAACTTTGGCATAATGTTATATCAACTGAGCTGAAAATAAAGGTCTGTTCCTCAGTATTCCATGCCAGTGTCATTGCGATATGTCTAAGATTGCAGCTGTCACTGATTCACCAAGGCTTATTTTGATTCTCTGTCACTGTTAGAACTTTCTAGCATGGATAGAAAAACTCAATAAAGGCCATTTCTGCTAAAGCAGGAGCAAAGAATTTACCAAGAAGAAGATTTCTTTGTGTCATTCTGTTTAAATGCACTGACACGCGATATGTCTAAGACCAGCAATACCTCTGAGATTTTTCATCCATTTCATCTTTAGGAGACTTATCTAAAATGCGATTTTAAAGGAATTTTAAAGTTCAGAGAGCTTTTGTTTTGGATAATAACTATTTTGATTGTGTATGGGACAGTTTAGATCAATACATCTACTAGATCTAGATATAGAGCCTAGATCCATGTTACAAATAATGTAATATAGATGGGTTTTTCTCCATTTGGTGCTTGTAATAACTTAAGTAGACCTAGATCTATGTTAAATTATACCTAGTAAGGGTAATTTTAAGTGATGAAGTCCTATATTTTGTCTTAGTCAGTACTTGGATGTAATGATGACACAATTTATATCATCAATACGTCTGAGAACCAAGTTGCAGTTTTTTTGTTTATTTTATGTTTCAAATAAGAATTTGGTGCTTGTAAAAACTTAAGTTGGCCTAGATATATGTTAAATAATACATAATAAGGGCAATTTTTTAAGTGACAAAGTTCTATATTTGGTCTTAGTCAGTACTTAGATGCAATGATGATACCATTTTGTCATCAATATGTCTGAGAACAAAATTGTGTGTGTGGGGGGTGGGGGGTGGGGGTTGTTGTTTATTTTATGTTTCAAATAAGAACTTTGTTTGATGTGAACAGATATTGACAATAAGTACTCAAAATGAGCATTTATTAATGAAAACTGTTGAAAAAAAAAAACAACTTCTATAGCAATTTTTGACTTAGGTGCTACTAACAGTGACACAAAGTTTGCTTTCCCTACAATAGTGTTTTAATTTTCAGTTGAATATTTACACATGATTACACAGTATTTAACTCAATTTATCTTTTGAAAATCATGTAGGGACATAATTCATAAAACAAAGTTACGAAATATGGCAAAATTTGTGTCATCATTCCGTCTAAGTATGTTTGACACTATTCGGAAATTAAAGCTTCCTTTCCAATATGAGATGCTCAACTATCTTTAGGATAATTTTATTCCATCCTTGGGAAGCTTACACTACTAGAAACATACATTTTATGTATAAAAATACAAAATGAAAATTAAGTCCCAAGTTAAAAAATTTACACTACCTTTTGAGAATGAGTCATATACAAAGAAATAAAATGATGTAGATGCGATAAATGTATATTTTATTTGCCAAGGAAATTTACATGAATCAGTTTATTTATAATTATACTAAGGTTTTCCAAGTGAATTCGTTAAGTTCTTAAGCTATTGTGCACACTACTGTCAATTTTTCAAATTAAAAAAAATACAGTCGAGTCCGCTTATTTCGAAGTCATTCGCATAAAAAAAGGACTTTGAATTATCCAAAATTCGAATTATCAGAATACATAGGAGAAAGTGAGTTAAAAAACATGGATGACATATAAGAAATGTTGTACAAGTGTGCGGGGGGGGGGGGGGCTAACTCCTTTCTTTCTTGTAGCCTTATTGCAGACTCTTGCCTCAAACGTAGGTGGGCAAACCCACACACACACCAGAATCACTTGCCGCGCGGAGCATAGCACTACATGTATTTTGTTTTACAAGCCTGGAAAAGTGCTTTCACTGTGTGAGAATAACAAAAAAATCACGTCGAAATGGCTTCGAATTAAGCGGATCCTTATTTCAAAATTCAAACTAACTGATGTTTTTTAATAAAGCTTAATTAGTGAAATATTCAGTAAAACTAAATAACTTCGAATTATTTGGACTCAACTGTACTTCAAATGATGCAAGTTTACCAAATACTCCTAAATATTTCTCTTGATACACATTTTTTTCCCATATTTTTTAACATATCAGAGGCAACAACAGTAAGTAAGAGCTTTTTAACAAGCAGATGTCCTGAGTATATGCTGCAGACTAATCCACCAAGCTTCAGCTCCAAGAGACAACAGGCACTTTCAGATGAAAGCAGGAAGAAGGCAACCAAACCGCCCAATATTTTGGTTTACTGTGGGGCTGATGAAAGAAGTTTTCAGACTTATGCATCAGTGAAGGCTAGTCTCAGCCTATGTGTCAACACGGATGTCTACATCATCTACCACCTCACCCACGCGGAGATGCTGTATGCTCCGTGGATCGAGAACACAGCATTGCTGCTGCTGTCTTCCTGTCCGGATCTTCTGCCTGCAGTAGAGCACAAGATTGACGAATTTGTTTTCAAGCACAAGGGTTCTCTGCTCAGTTTTGACACGTCAGTGGAATCTTGCTTCGCGCATAAGGTATCAGACACGACTAAAGACAAGTCACAGCTTTACACATTTCAGTTGGACGATCAGCACACTGTGACCTGTCTGAAGGGTAACTCATTTTACACGAAAAGACAAGAAGGAGTGTCGGAGATACTGGTCCCCACTGAGGATAGCCACAGTGACAATGATATGTGGAAGAGAGCTTTGATTATGAAAATAAATTTTCACAATGGAGGTGTTGTAATCATATCACAGGTGAGTTCTGAGTTGAGCGTTTTGAACAGAGTTGTTGAACTTGAGTGAATCAAAACTGGTCTGTTAGTTAATGATAGGCGGCCCTCGAGCATCAGAGGATGTGCGGAGAATAATGGTTCTGATATCAGTATAATCCAACTATTCTCAGGGGTCTCATTCTGTCCTGCGCGCAAGTTTGTGCCTTGTATAGATTAGTTGAAGACAAGCAAATCAAAAAACTTACTGAAAAGTTGTTTTTAATTTAAGAGTGATAATCTGATATAGCTTTCTAACTGTACATTGTTTTTTCTCATCAATGACTTTTTATCAATTATAAGTGACAGTCATTAAAGGAGAAAGTCTTCAAAATTTTCAGTTGGAACAAAAGCACTATACACTATGGCACTTCAAGTAGACCTTCTGTATCCAACTTATTGGGGTACTTTTGAATACAATATCTTATGTGTTGACCTTGAATTAGTGAGTTGTCGGAAAAGAAGTTGGTGAGAAAAGAACTTTGTTGGAAAATCACAACTGAAGCATACACTACAGGTAGAGCAAAGAATGGGGGGATGGTTTTCATAGAGAACATTTCATGTTATGTAAGTTTGCGTGGGTTAAGCAATGAGTTTAATCAAAGCACTACAAATGAAAGCCAGGGAGACAATAATGAAATTGTTAAATGCTGCAAAAGATCAATGAAATATGACTTAGTATGGAGATAAAAATTCATTTCTGATGACTGGTGGTAATACCCCTATCAGTGGAAGTTCAAAATTAATCTAGTGTGTACTAAAATTATTGTCAAGAAGTTGGATAATTTGACAATCAGTCAATAACATCAAACATTTGACTAGGATATTTTCAGATAACAAGTCATTAATAAACTTGCTACTCTGCTAAAGAAGCCCCCAAAAAATTACTTTGAATGTGATAGTATTGAAGTGTGGCACGAAATTCAATGAGTCGCCTCACTTCAGCAAGTGACTTGCTTGAGGTCTTTTTGAGAGATGCAGAATAGCTGGATCTTAGCCAGTTGAGGTCTTATTGAGAGATGCAGAATAGCTGGATCTTAGCCAGTTGAGGTCTTATTGAGAGATGCAGAATAGCTGGATCTTAGCCAGTTGAGGTCTTATTGAGAGATGCAGAATAGCTGGATCTTAGCCAGTTGAGGTCTTATTGAGAGATGCAGAATAGCTGGATCTTAGCCAGTTGAGGTCTTATTGAGAGATGCAGAATAGCTGGATCTTAGCCAGTTGAGGTCTTATTGAGAGATGCAGAATAGCTGGATCTTAGCCAGTTGAGGTCTTATTGAGAGATGCAGAATAGCTGGATCTTAGCCAGTTGAGGTCTTTTTGAGAGATGCAGAATAGCTGGATCTTAGCCAGTTGAGGTCTTATTGAGAGATGCAGAATAGCTGGATCTTAGCCAGTTGAGGTCTTTTTGAGAGATGCAGAATAGCTGGATCTTAGCCAGTTGAGGTCTTTTTGAGAGATGCAGAATAGCTGGATCTTAGCCAGTTGAGGTCTTTTTGAGAGATGCAGAATAGCTGGATCTTAGCCAGTTGAGGTCTTTTGAGAGATGCAGAATAGCTGGATCTTAGCCAGTTGAGGTCTTTTTGAGAGATGCAGAATAGCTGGATCTTAGCCAGTTGAGGTCTTTTTGAGAGATGCAGAATAGCTGGATCTTAGCCAGTTGAGGTCTTTTGAGAGATGCAGAATAGCTGGATCTTAGCCAGTTGAGGTCTTTTTGAGAGATGCAGAATAGCTGGATCTTAGCCAGTTGAGGTCTTTTTGAGAGATGCAGAATAGCTGGATCTTAGCCAGTTGAGGTCTTTTTGAGAGATGCAGAATAGCTGGATCTTAGCCAGTTGAGGTCTTTTTGAGAGATGCAGAATAGCTGGATCTTAGCCAGTTGAGGTCTTTTTGAGAGATGCAGAATAGCTGGATCTTAGCCAGTTGAGGTCTTTTTGAGAGATGCAGAATAGCTGGATCTTAGCCAGTTGAGGTCTTTTTGAGAGATGCAGAATAGCTGGATCTTAGCCAGTTGAGGTCTTATTGAGAGATGCAGAATAGCTGGATCTTAGCCAGTTGAGGTCTTATTGAGAGATGCAGAATAGCTGGATCTTAGCCAGTTGAGGTCTTTTTGAGAGATGCAGAATAGCTGGATCTTAGCCAGTTGAGGTCTTTTTGAGAGATGCAGAATAGCTGGATCTTAGCCAGTTGAGGTCTTATTGAGAGATGCAGAATAGCTGGATCTTAGCCAGTTGAGGTCTTATTGAGAGATGCAGAATAGCTGGATCTTAGCCAGTTGAGGTCTTTTTGAGAGATGCAGAATAGCTGGATCTTAGCCAGTTGAGGTCTTATTGAGAGATGCAGAATAGCTGGATCTTAGCCAGTTGAGGTCTTATTGAGAGATGCAGAATAGCTGGATCTTAGCCAGTTGAGGTCTTATTGAGAGATGCAGAATAGCTGGATCTTAGCCAGTTGAGGTCTTATTGAGAGATGCAGAATAGCTGGATCTTAGCCAGTTGAGGTCTTATTGAGAGATGCAGAATAGCTGGATCTTAGCCAGTTGAGGTCTTTTTGAGAGATGCAGAATAGCTGGATCTTAGCCAGTTGAGGTCTTATTGAGAGATGCAGAATAGCTGGATCTTAGCCAGTTGAGGTCTTATTGAGAGATGCAGAATAGCTGGATCTTAGCCAGTTGAGGTCTTTTTGAGAGATGCAGAATAGCTGGATCTTAGCCAGTTGAGGTCTTTTTGAGAGATGCAGAATAGCTGGATCTTAGCCAGTTGAGGTCTTTTTGAGAGATGCAGAATAGCTGGATCTTAGCCAGTTGAGGTCTTTTTGAGAGAGCAGAATAGCTGGATCTTAGCCAGTTGAGGTCTTTTTGAGAGATGCAGAATAGCTGGATCTTAGCCAGTTGAGGTCTTTTTGAGAGAGCAGAATAGCTGGATCTTAGCCAGTTGAGGTCTTTTTGAGAGAGCAGAATAGCTGGATCTTAGCCAGTTGAGGTCTTTTTGAGAGATGCAGAATAGCTGGATCTTAGCCAGTTGAGGTCTTCAGCTGATCAAGTGAACATTCACATAATTTCTTAGATATAGAATGTAAAACAGCTTTCAGCGTGACAATAATGGAACTTTCCTCTCGTGTATTTCAGCTGGTGTTTGAAAGAGACCCCGCTCACTCAGCCGTCGACTCAAGCTCATTTATTGCTCTGAAATCTTCCAACACTGCAAGACTGGCTGCTTTGAAGCATGTGCTAACCTCAATGGGGATGAATGTCTCACTGAGGGCCAACCCAGACCTAACACCGTGCTTCTTGCTGTCTCAGAAACAGGTACAATATGAGCGACAGGCTTTCCTGTAAACTCTAATCTGTATGACTTTTTTGGTTTTTTTTGTTTTGTTTTGCTCCATCAACTTTAATTTGTACCTCTCTCTAACTCTGTTATGTCTGTCTTTCTTACTCTTTATCTCTGTTTTTCCTCTTTCTCTTTATTTATGTCCCTGCCTCCTCCTCTCTCTCTCTCTCTCTGTTTCAACCCACACCCCTCCTTCTCTCCGTCTCTCTCTCTGTCTCTCTTTCTCTCTGCCTCTGTCCCTCTTTCTCTCTGTCTCTGTCTCTCTTCACATTTATCTAGGGATTTATCTTTGTAGTTTTCATACATTCATATTAAACATCTAATCCAAGATGGCTTTCATAAAAAAAAAGTTTAAATTGGCAGTGATTTCCATCTCCAAAACGTTAATTTTATTTATTTACTCTTGTGTGACTGAAATGGAAACAAAAGGGGTTTATATTCTGTCTTTCATTTCCAGGACTTGAGGAGAAAGTTCCTTGGTTCAGTTCACAGAAAACTGAACAAGGAGAGTGTTTTACAGTCTCAACATCTGAACTTGACTTTTCTGGAGAAGGTCGACGTTTCCAAACAGGTTTCACCAAATCTGTTACCAGTGATAACAGCAGACGACAGTGTAGACAAAAGGTTACTGAACGGCTTTGCTGAGAAAGACTATTGGCGCCATCTGGAGACGACTAGACTGGGTCAAATTGTTCTTTACACAGATGTGATCACTTCGACAATGCACGTTTTTGATGGGATGCTCTTCTCACTGCCTCATGGGCTGAGCCCTGTGGCAATTGCTGGCAGACAGACCGGTGGGAGAGGTAACAGAGTGAGATAGATGGACAGACAGACCAGTGGTAGAGGTATCAGAGTGAGATAGAGAGACAGACAGACAGACCAGTGGTAGAGGTATCAGAGTGAGATAGATGGACAAACAGACCAGTGGTAGAGGTATCAGAGTGAGATAGAGAGACAGACAGACAGACCAGTGGTAGAGGTATCAGAGTGAGATAGAGAGACAGACAGACAGACCAGTGGTAGAGGTATCAGAGTGAGATAGATGGAGAAACAGACCAGTGGTAGAGGTATCAGAGTGAGCCAGACAGACCAGTGGTAGAGGTATCAGAGTGAGATAGACAGACCAGTGGTAGAAGTATCAGAGTGAGATAGACAGACCAGTGGTAGAAGTATCAGAGTGAGATAGATGGACAAACAGACCAGTGGTAGAAGTATCAGAGTGAGCCAGACAGACCAGTGGTAGAAGTATCAGAGTGAGATAGATAGACCAGTGGTAGAAGTATCAGAGTGAGATAGATAGACCAGTGGTAGAGGTAACAGAGTGAGATAGATAGACCAGTGGTAGAAGTATCAGAGTGAGATAGATAGACCAGTGGTAGAGGTAACAGAGTGAGATAGATAGACCAGTGGTAGAAGTATCAGAGTGAGATAGATAGACCAGTGGTAGAAAAATCAGAGTGAGATAGATAGACCAGTGGTAGAAGTATCAGAGTGAGATAGATAGACCAGTGGTAGAAGTATCAGAGTGAGATAGATAGACCAGTGGTAGAGGTAACAGAGTGAGATAGATAGACCAGTGGTAGAAGTATCAGAGTGAGATAGATAGACCAGTGGTAGAAGTATCAGAGTGAGATAGATAGACCAGTGGTAGAAGTATCAGAGTGAGATAGACAGACCAGTGGTAGAAGTATCAGAGTGAGATAGACAGACCAGTGGTAGAAGTATCAGAGTGAGATAGATAGACCAGTGGTAGAGGTAACAGAGTGAGATAGATGGACAAACAGACCAGTGGTAGAGGTATCAGAGTGAGACAGACAGACCAGTGGTAGAAGTATCAGAGTGAGACAGACAGACCAGTGGTAGAGGTATCAGAGTGAGACAAACAGACCAGTGGTAGAGGTATCAGAGTGAGACAAACAGACCAGTGGTAGAGGTATCAGAGTGAGATAGACAGACCAGTGGTAGAGGTATCAGAGTGAGATAGACAGACCAGTGGTAGAGGTATCAGAGTGAGATAGACAGACCAGTGGTAGAAGTATCAGAGTGAGATAGACAGACCAGTGGTAGAAGTATCAGAGTGAGATAGAGAGACAGACAGACAGACCAGTGGTAGAGGTATCAGAGTGAGATAGACAGACCAGTGGTAGAAGTATCAGAGTGAGACAGACAGACCAGTGGTAGAGGTATCAGAGTGAGACAGACAGACCAGTGGTAGAGGTATCAGAGTGAGACAGACAGACCAGTGGTAGAGGTATCAGAGTGAGACAGACAGACCAGTGGTAGAGGTATCAGAGTGAGACAGACAGACCAGTGGTAGAGGTAACAGAGTGAGACAGACAGACCAGTGGTAGAGGTATCAGAGTGAGACAGACAGACCAGTGGTAGAGGTATCAGAGTGAGACAGACAGACCAGTGGTAGAGGTATCAGAGTGAGACAGACAGACCAGTGGTAGAGGTATCAGAGTGAGATAGACAGACCAGTGGGAGAGGTATCAGAGTGAGACAAACAGACCAGTGGTAGAGGTATCAGAGTGAGACAGACAGACCAGTGGTAGAGGTATCAGAGTGAGACAGACAGACCAGTGGTAGAGGTATCAGAGTGAGACAGACAGACCAGTGGTAGAGGTATCAGAGTGAGACAGACAGACCAGTGGTAGAGGTATCAGAGTGAGACAGACAGACCAGTGGTAGAGGTAACAGAGTAAGATAGATAGACAGACAGACCAGTGGTAGAGGTATCAGAGTGAGACAGACAGACCAGTGGTAGAGGTATCAGAGTGAGACAGACAGACCAGTGGTAGAGGTATCAGAGTGAGATAGAGAGACAGACAGACAGACCAGTGGTAGAGGTATCAGAGTGAGATAGAGAGACAGACAGACAGACCAGTGGTAGAGGTATCAGAGTGAGACAGATAGACAAACAGACCAGTGGTAGAGGTAACAGAGTGAGACAGACAGACCAGTGGTAGAGGTATCAGAGTGAGACAGACAGACCAGTGGTAGAGGTATCAGAGTGAGACAGACAGACCAGTGGTAGAGGTATCAGAGTGAGACAGACAGACCAGTGGTAGAGGTATCAGAGTGAGACAGACAGACCAGTGGTAGAGGTATCAGAGTGAGACAGACAGACCAGTGGTAGAGGTATCAGAGTGAGACAGACAGACCAGTGGTAGAGGTATCAGAGTGAGATAGACAGACCAGTGGTAGAGGTATCAGAGTGAGACAAACAGACCAGTGGTAGAGGTATCAGAGTGAGACAGACAGACCAGTGGTAGAGGTATCAGAGTGAGACAGACAGACCAGTGGTAGAGGTATCAGAGTGAGACAGACAGACCAGTGGTAGAGGTATCAGAGTGAGACAGACAGACCAGTGGTAGAGGTATCAGAGTGAGATAGATGGACACACAGACCAGTGGTAGAAGTATCAGAGTGAGACAGACAGACCAGTGGTAGAGGTATCAGAGTGAGACAGACAGACCAGTGGTAGAGGTATCAGAGTGAGATAGATGGACAGACAGACCAGTGGTAGAGGTATCAGAGTGAGACAGACAGACCAGTGGTAGAGGTATCAGAGTGAGACAGACAGACCAGTGGTAGAGGTATCAGAGTGAGATAGATGGACACACAGACCAGTGGTAGAGGTATCAGAGTGAGACAGACAGACCAGTGGTAGAGGTATCAGAGTGAGACAAACAGACCAGTGGTAGAGGTATCAGAGTGAGACAGACAGACCAGTGGTAGAGGTATCAGAGTGAGACAGACAGACCAGTGGTAGAGGTATCAGAGTGAGACAGACAGACCAGTGGTAGAAGTATCAGAGTGAGACAGACAGACCAGTGGTAGAGGTATCAGAGTGAGATAGACAGACCAGTGGTAGAGGTATCAGAGTGAGACAGACAGACCAGTGGTAGAGGTATCAGAGTGAGATAGATGGACACACAGACCAGTGGTAGAGGTATCAGAGTGAGACAAACAGACCAGTGGTAGAGGTATCAGAGTGAGACAGACAGACCAGTGGTAGAGGTATCAGAGTGAGACAGACAGACCAGTGGTAGAGGTATCAGAGTGAGACAGACAGACCAGTGGTAGAGGTATCAGAGTGAGACAAACAGACCAGTGGTAGAGGTATCAGAGTGAGATAGACAGACCAGTGGTAGAGGTATCAGAGTGAGACAAACAGACCAGTGGTAGAAGTATCAGAGTGAGACAAACAGACCAGTGGTAGAAGTATCAGAGTGAGACAGACAGACCAGTGGTAGAGGTATCAGAGTGAGACAAACAGACCAGTGGTAGAGGTATCAGAGTGAGACAAACAGACCAGTGGTAGAGGTATCAGAGTGAGACAAACAGACCAGTGGTAGAGGTATCAGAGTGAGACAAACAGACCAGTGGTAGAGGTATCAGAGTGAGACAGACAGACCAGTGGTAGAGGTATCAGAGTGAGACAGACAGACCAGTGGTAGAGGTATCAGAGTGAGATAGACAGACCAGTGGTAGAGGTATCAGAGTGAGATAGACAGACCAGTGGTAGAGGTATCAGAGTGAGATAGACAGACCAGTGGTAGAGGTATCAGAGTGAGATAGACAGACCAGTGGTAGAAGTATCAGAGTGAGACAGACAGACCAGTGGTAGAGGTAACAGAGTGAGATAGATGGACACACAGACCTGTGGTAGAGGTATCAGAGTGAGACAGACAGACCAGTGGTAGAGGTAACAGAGTAAGATAGATAGACAGACAGACCAGTCGTAGAGGTAACAGAGTAAGATAGATAGACAGACAGACCAGTGGTAGAGGTAACAGAGTGAGATAGAGAGACAGACAGACAGACCAGTGGTAGAGGTAACAGAGTGAGATCGACAGACAGACCAGTGGTAGAGGTATCAGAGTGAGATAGAGAGACAGACAGACAGACCAGTGGTAGAGGTAACAGAGTAAGATAGACAGACAGACCAGTGGTAGAGGTATCAGAGTAAGATAGACAGACAGACCAGTGGTAGAGGTAACAGAGTAAGATAGACAGACAGACCAGTGGTAGAGGTAACAGAATGAGATAAACAGACAGACCACTGGTAGAGGTAACAGTGATATAGACAGACAGACCAGTGGTAGAGGTAACAGAGTGAGATAGACAGACAGACGGACAGACCAGTGGTAGAGGTAACAGAGTGAGATAGAGAGACAGACAGACAGACCAGTGGTAGAGGTAACAGTGTGATATAGACAGACAGACCAGTGGTAGAGGTAACAGAGTGAGATAGAGAGACAGACAGACAGACTAGTGGTAGAGGTAACAGTGTGATATAGACAGACAGACCAGTGGTAGAGGTAACAGTGTGATATAGACAGACAGACCAGTGGTAGAGGTAACAGTGTGATATAGACAGACAGACCAGTGGTAGAGGTAACAGTGTGATATAGACAGACAGACCAGTGGTAGAGGTAACAGTGTGATATAGACAGACAGACCAGTGGTAGAGGTAACAGAGTGAGATAGAGAGACAGACAGACAGACCAGTGGTAGAGGTAACAGTGTGATATAGACAGACAGACCAGTGGTAGAGGTAACAGTGTGATATTGACAGACAGACCAGTGGTAGAGGTAACAGTGTGATATAGACAGACAGACTAGTGGTAGAGGTAACAGTGTGATACAGACAGACAGACTAGTGGTTGAGGTATCAGAGTGAGATAGAGAGACAGACTAGTGGTAGAGGTAACAGTGTGATATAGACAGACAGACCAGTGGTAGAGGTAACAGAGTGAGATAGAGAGACAGACAGACAGACTAGTGGTACAGGTAACAGTGTGATATAGACAGACAGTCTAGTGGTAGAGGTAACAGAGTGAGATAGACAGACAGACTAGTGGTTGAGGTAACAGAGTGAGATAGACAGACAGACTAGTGGTACAGGTAACAGAGTGATATAGACAGACAGACTAGTGGTAGAGGTAACAGTGTGATACAGATAGACAGACAGACAGGCCAGTGGTTGAGGTAACAGAGTGATATAGATAGACAGACCAGTAGTACAGGTAAAAGAGCGAGATAGTGAGACAGACCAGTGGTAGAGGTAAAGAGGTGAGACAGACAGACCAGTGGTAGAGATAACAGATGCAGATAGACAGGCAGCCAGAGAGTGGCGGAGACATAGATAGTGACAGAAACAGACACACCGACAGTGATGGAAAGGCAAATAGAAAGACATCTATTGCTTATATAGGCCTACAGAGGTAGACGACAATGGTTGTGCATGGAAAGACATAAAGACAGATAGAGACTAAGATCAGACAGACTGAAGAATTTCTTCCGTGCAACTAATATATCATTTTTGATTATCTTTATTTTCAGCCACGTGTGCTTGTACAAGCAGTTTACTATTACATTTTAATACTTTCACATAGATTTTGTTGTGGCATGTACTGTTTACTTGGTTGTTGTTTTTTTTTTTTTTTCTTGTTTGCAACTGTAGATGCGAAATATTTTTTCAAATGTGGAAGTTATTATTTGATATTTTTATTTTGTCAGCATTTTAGAAATGAATGTTCCTTCCTTATTCTGAATTTCCAACTTTGTCGTGATTCAGTCATAACTCATAAGCTTAGGTCCAGGTTGATGCATTAGGAAAAGCAATGGAATACAGACTTTACGGCAAAGTCCCTGTATTTGCTACCAAAAGACTTCTGCCTGTGTCATGGATGTACAATACACAAATATAACAGGTCCATCAGTTCTCCTATCTTGAGACTTCTTCAAATCTTTATTTCCTGTTATTTTTTCCATCTCCTAAGCCCAGTTTAATTTTTCCTTCTAACTCACAGGTCGTGGTGGCAATATGTGGCTTAGTCCCCTTGGTTGTGCCATGTTTACTTTTCCCCTCTCGTTTGACATTGACTCTGAAATGGGCAGGCGTGTGCCTTTCCTTCAGCATCTTGTGTCCACAGCGGTGGTGCATGGCATAAGGACTCTTCCTGGTTGTCAGGTGTGATGATGTTCAATGCATGTCTCTCAGCTCAAGCTCTGTGTTTATAGCAGCTAAGTTCAAATCAGTCACGCAATGTGAAATAAAACACAACACAACTTAGATTTTGCTTCAACTTGCAAAACATTATGACTTCATGATTTTAACATATACTGAAACTGAGAGCATCGAGATAAACCATACAAGTTTAACACAGTTTGTAAATCAAAAGCACATAAATAGATGATAAAGAGAGAAAAATGGGAGAAGGAGGAAAATCTAGCATTGGAGCATGGGGAGTTGTTAATCGGCAGAATTAGGTCATTAGAAAGATCTAACATCTTCCCACGTTGAGTAGTAGATTGGCAGAATGTTTGCTAGTAATCTCCTTATTCTCATCATTTTGTTGATAGCTAGATATCAAGACCCTCAGGATTTGAACTGGAGTGAGTTATAGAATTTTACTCTTTGAGTGCGCTTCTTTTGTTATAAGGGAATCTAAACCCAGCACTGTCAAACTGCAAGAAGAAAGATATTAACTCACCTTGGAAATGACTTGCCCCTTAGTGTTTACCTCATGCAATACAATAGATACAACACAATCATTTTCTTTCCTTCTCTCAGAGTTAGTTCATTGAGAGGAAAGCTTGGAGTAGGACGTCCGTTTTACTATTACCAATCAGAGATATTTTGAGATAGACAAACTCCTTTTGTGAAAGATCTTTTTTTGTCTTCTGCCAACATATTTTTTTATTTCTGTAGCAGATGCCTTGAGAAGCTTAGGTCATATTAAAACAATCAGAGATTATAGTTAACTCCAAAAAGGTTTTAATATGTAAGATTGGCAATCTGTCCCCATCTTACGTATATTTTTTGTTACCATCAGTAAAATACTGTTTTATACTTATAGATCTGCAATTTCTTACGTAAAAACAAAATTGTTTATTTTCTGCTTCAGGATCTTAATCTTCGCCTGAAGTGGCCCAATGATATCTATTATGGGAAAGAGATGAAACTTGGTGGAGTTATTGTCACCTCTACAGTGATGGGCTCAACAGTTTACTCAACAATAGGTTTGTGAAAATCACAAATTCTCCAGACTAATACAGTGGAACCCATATTTAATAACACTTCGAACAGCATCAGCCATTGCTATAATGACATCTGAAAATACCTGTTTTTTCTTTATTTAAGTCATTCAATTTATTTCTGCAACAACGAGTATAGATACTGCTTCCCCCTGGAATAACCACAACTAGATCTGAGATTACAAAGGAAAGAAAGCACCAAAATTTTTCATAGGAAAAAAATTCTCGAGCATTTATCTTGCCTGCATTGCTACAGTACAAGCAAGCAGGCTATGCAGGCTTTAGGCCTTTCCTCCATACAATTCCCTCCTGTTAAGGCGTAGTCTAGGCCTAGTATCAGTATCTCACAGCGTGACACCAGAGCTCAAGTATCATGCAAAACCTATGTATGTCACCCACAGCAAAGATTTTCGAAAATCACTTATCTCTCATTCATCACAATAAATTCTTCTTTATTCCCTTATGCGGAAATAATGGCAACCCTTGCTATAACGATGCTTTATGAAAAGATCAAGAGTTGTCATTTTTCCCGAGCTCCACCGTACAAAGTTGTAAACCTTATTTTTAGAATAGTCTGTTCTTTAAAAAACAAAGAAAATTAGATTCATGAAACAAACAAAAATAAACAAAACAAAAAATTAATAAATAACATTTTTAAAAAGGTAAAGAGGATACTTGCAGGTGCATAAATGCTATCTACTGCCATGCCAACAGGTTACTCAAGCAAGAGAAATCCTCTTTTTTCCTATGTTGTAAAGGAAAAAGCACATCATTTTTACTACTTTTCATAAAGATAATTATCTCTTTGACTCTCTAAATAAATCTCAAGAGTGCAGGCCATTTAACCAGACATTTCAAATAGTCCCAAGGTATTTGATTTTTGTTAAGTCTTTTATTTTTTTTTCCTTTAGCATTTTCAGAAAATGACTCAGCTCTAAAGATTTACTTTTCTACTTTTTTCATTGAGGAGAAGCCTTATGAAATACAATAGTTTACTAGTGTATCAGCAGTTTGTTTTGTTTCTATTTTTTGTTCACCTCTTCATGTTGCAGTATTGCTGTATCAAGTGTCACTGAGACATTAAACTAGACTTTTATCTCTTACTGTGGACAGGTTTTGTTCATTGAAAATGTCTGGAGGCTGTGGTGTCACATGAGTTTTTTATACCATAAGAAAGTTTGTGACCATGCTATACCATAAGCCAGTTTGTGACCATTTTCCTCCGAACAAATTAACTCTGCCCTCTGTTTTACTTATTGTGAATATTATGATTTATTGCCTCTCTTTACATCAGGCTGTGGAGTGAATGTTGCTAACAGCGACCCAACTATCTGTGTGAATGACATCATACAGTTGAGCAACAGATCCAAGAAGTCAAGTGGTGATGCTATCCCTCTGCTGAGCCCTGCTGGTGTCATTGCTAGAACACTGACCACGCTGGAGAGTCTGCTGGCGGAGTTTGAGAATTACGGCCACATTCCGTTCTGTGAAACGTATTACAAGTACTGGCTGCATGGGTAAGCACTCTTGGCTATCATACTGCTGCATCTCTCTTGAAAAGAAAGTAAAACAGAAAGGATGCTGGGCCTATCTTGTTTTGTTTTTCCTGTTCTCTAGGTTTTTCCAAATTACAAATTGAATTTGTGACCACTTGTTGCTGATTGATGTTGCAAAGTGTAACAAACCAATTCACTGTTATTGAAGGCCTTCTTGTAATTCCTTGAAGGTCGGGACATCCCAATTTGTGACTTATGTTATGATTTAAAATAGTGAATTGCTTTTTTTTTTTTAAAGACTATGCCCCAAGTGCATGTCAAGTAATGGGTAAATTCATATTGTATTAATTGTATAAATAAACTTAGTTATTCCTGTGTAAGTAAAATACTAACTCTAGACTTTTGGTTATTTTCACTTGATGCATACTGTGACCCAGGAAAAGATCAAAATACTTTGATGTTGTTTCCTTGATCACATAAAAAAATCTGTACATTCATACTTAACACATAAGTTAAAAGATATGCTACAGTTTTATCTGCTTATGGTTGTCGAATATTTTACCTTTGCTCAAACTTACTTTTTTTAGCATTGCATTCTCATGTTTAAAATTTTGTGGTGTAAGATTAAATTAAATGTTTTTCTTACTTTCATATTTAATATATTTCAATCTTCAGAAGAGGTATGCATTCTTTCAGTTGACCCCCATTTTCTTTTAATCATTATTTTTACAGAGGCATCCAAGTCAGCCTCAATCTGGAGACAAGTGAAGGTCGTGGTCAGGGAGAGGTGATTGGCCTGGATGAGTATGGCTTTCTCCGTGTATGCAAATCTTCTGGAGAGACCATTTCTGTTCAGCCAGATGGAAATTCCTTTGATATGTTGCAAAATCTGGTGTATTGTAAGAGGAGATGATGGGACCAGATTATTTCCCTCCTTTCCTGTAATTTATTGTGCATGTTTTATTCACTTATTGAACCATTTGGGAGCTGTCGAGAGAAACATTGGTTGCAAGAGGTCACATTGTGTAACATAACACTTTGGAAATATTTCCATATACAAGAAATGTGTCGAACAGTGTCGATTTGAACAAAAGCATATTACATTATTAGTAGCACTTTTGAGGTCATTCAGAAGATTTCAAATTGAGTAAAATATTGAACTAAGTGGAGGGCATTGTAACTGTGTGCCTTATAATTATTTATGAATCTATGATGTATTTTGGGGTGCAACATGGAACCCTTTAAAGCTGTTTTTTGATAACCTAATTTTTTTTATAATAATGTCAAAGTAAGTCTATTTAAACACCATTTTTTAAGTCTGTAGTTATATATCCTTTGATTTGAATTTCTGCTATCTTGCATGACTATTAAATTAGTTAAGAAGAAGTTCTAGTCTTTTGAATCTAAAAAAAATCTGGACTATTTTATGGGTATTGAGCAACTGATGTAGACTATGCTTTTATTAGTCTTACTTTAAAAAGCCAAATATTTTTTTTTTCTCAAAGATTTTTCCAACAAGAATTTGTATTTACATTTTTTAAAGCAGGCAGCTATGATATTGATTGCTACCATTAAATTGAAAAAAGAATATTGGCGGAAAATGGCTTACAATAGAATTTTTGTGATGCACTTTTTTATCAGCAAATACACAGCAATAAGAAAAGCTTGTTTTCATTTTACACCTTGAATCACAATGCTCAAATTAGTTTTTTCCTTTTTTTACTTTGTTGAATTGTTATTCCTTCCTGATTTGTGATGATCTGTGTTTACAAAATTAGGCAAGTGTATATGTGATTGGTGATGTTATAGTTTCATTATATACAATAATACTTTTTGTTTATTCATTGAATATTTGTTTATAGTAAGCTTATGCTTTCTGCAGAGTATGCAATCATGTAGCATGTAGCATCAGGCTGAATAATAATTTTTTTTTGTTCTTTAAATCTCAAAAAGTTAACATTGGCAATCTGTTTTCTTTGTTCTTGCTTTTTTATTTAAAGATAAGCCATGGTGGATGGTTTATCTTAATATTTTTGTACCCTTTTGTGTCACTGAGGATGATAACATTATACTACGTTAAATATATCACAATTGTCAAGAGAATTTAACCTTTTATTTCTCTTCTTCTTCTCAAAGATTTTTTAATTTTCAATTCAATTGATTATATCATATTTTACCAGTTTTATTGCAGCTGATTCCATGGAAACTTCGAGCTAATGTGAATTTTTTTATAACTTATGATCATGAATTAGATGAATTAACTCAGCAGTGTGTAACATTCATGGCCAAACTAATACGCAGACTTACTTCTTTGGGCCCTATATATCAATCAAAGTTTTTTTGTGTTCTTTTTTTTTAAAGGGATATTTATATTATGAAAATAATAGTTTCAACAAAATTTTTTCAGTACTTGTAATTTTTTTTTTTCAATTTGTTGCTGCTATTTTTCAAATTAAAAAAGTGTTCATTTAAGTGGACTCTAGGCTATGCATGTTATTCATTTCCTGGTTATCAAAATCCATCTTTATCTGTGTCATAGAGCAATGAATCCTGCTCGAGCCATTTGCTTTCTTGCTATACTCTACAAAGAGATGCTGCATGAACCACTCATTGAGCTACTTGGTCATTACAGAAGTGATGTAGATATGACTATAGTGATAACAAGGAAGACAAGAACAGCCCAGCTAAAGCAGATCTAGAAATTGTAGAAAAGATGCTGACTATAGAGTTACTGTATGGGTACAGAATTTAACAGGCTACTTTCCCATTTGTTTTGTTTGTAAATTATACTCTTAGCTAATTTTATCTTTACAATCCATTCAAAAGAAAATTTCAGAAGCCTCAGTTATGACTAAATGATAAAAAATTAATGGTGTATTTGGCAGTTCAATAGTTGTGTCAAACTAATATCTTTAGACAGATCTTTTTGCATGTGAAGTTGACATTTGTTATTTGTATTGATTACCATTAACAGTGGCCAAAATAATAATTGATTAATATCTCTTTCAGTGCATGTATTTTACTGCAATACCATTTTTGTTTTTGTAGACTATCCATATTTTCAACAATAGAATGTCCTTAAAGTCAAACAGCAATTTTATATCAAGTCCAATTAACTAGGTTCTGAACTATTGGTCTTTCTTCCATCTAAAACTGAATTTCATTTTTCTGATTTCCCTTATTTTTAAGAATTTCTTTAAATGAAATGATAAAACTGTCAATTCTGATAACTCGAAAGCTATTATCTAGTATAGATTTCAAAGTTTTGACTGGCTGAAGGAAAATTATTTTCAATTTTTCTTTTATGTTACTCTGAAGTGTTCAGAGTAACCCCTCAAACTATTTTTTTATATGCACAGTGATTATTAGTAACGCAATGGGATAGTTAAATTGAAGGGGGTGAGTAATGACACCTGCAATTGTTAAACTCAAAAGTTGCAGAGAGGAACGGGATAGGGTTCAACTCTACAATGTTTGCTGTGGAGTTCAAACATGGTAGAGGGAAACAGCATAGGGTTGAAGTCTACAATGTTTGCTGTGGAGTTCAAACATGGTAGAGGGAAACAGCATAGGGTTGAAGTCTACAATGTTTGCTGTGGAGTTCAAACATGGCAGAGGGAAACAGCATAGGGTTGAAGTCTACAATGTTTGCTGTGGAGTTCAAACATGGCAGAGGGAAACAGCATAGGGTTGAAGTCTACAATGTTTGCTGTGGAGTTCAAACATGGTAGAGGGAAACAGCATAGGGTTGAAGTCTACAATGTTTGCTGTGGAGTTCAAACATGGTAGAGGGAAACAGCATAGGGTTGAAGTCTACAATGTTTGCTGTGGAGTTCAAACATGGCAGAGGGAAACAGCATAGGGTTGAAGTCTACAATGTTTGCTGTGGAGTTCAAACATGGCAGAGGGAAACAGCATAGGGTTGAAGTCTACAATGTTTGCTGTGGAGTTCAAACATGGCAGAGGGAAACAGCATAGGGTTGAAGTCTACAATGTTTGCTGTGGAGTTCAAACATGGCAGAGGGAAACAGCATAGGGTTGAAGTCTACAATGTTTGCTGTGGAGTTCAAACATGGCAGAGGGAAACAGCATAGGGTTGAAGTCTACAATGTTTGCTGTGGAGTTCAAACATGGCAGAGGGAAACAGCATAGGGTTGAAGTCTACAATGTTTGCTGTGGAGTTCAAACATGGCAGAGGGAAACATGATAGGGTTGAAGTCTACAATGTTTGCTGTGGAGTTCAAACATGGTAGAGGGAAACAACATAGGGTTGAAGTCTACAATGTTTGCTGTGGAGTTCAAACATGGCAGAGGGAAACATGATAGGGTTGAAATCTACAATGTTTGCTGTGGAGTTCAAACATGGCAGAGGGAAACATGATAGGGTTGAAGTCTACAATGTTTGCTGTGGAGTTCAAACATGGTAGAGGGAAACAACATAGGGTTGAAGTCTACAATGTTTGCTGTGGAGTTCAAACATGGCAGAGGGAAACAGCATAGGGTTGAAGTCTACAATGTTTGCTGTGGAGTTCAAACATGGCAGAGGGAAACAGCATAGGGTTGAAGTCTACAATGTTTGCTGTGGAGTTCAAACATCGCAAAGGACTGGGGTGAAGTTTACAATTGTTGCTGTTAGGTTCAGACGTGACAGAGTGGTTGCTGTGAGAATAATGGAAAAGAAACAGTTTTCAGTGGACTGGACGCAATCAATGGCTGTCTCTAAACTAGGCAGTCATATAAATATATGGATTGAATTTTTCAAAGGCTTCCATCTCATGTCATCAAACAAGTGATAGCACCCATGAATATAATATTATCACATATTTAGTAATCGTATCAGTGAAGGTAAGGGTTCATTCTTCTTTGCATGTCAATATGGCTTTAATCCGTGCTCTTCCCCCACCCCCTGCTTTCCCTAAAAAGAACTTTTTTTAATGAATTTTTTTGTCTCGTAATTCTAACTTATAGTTTTCCCGAAAAACTATCAGAGAAAGTGGCGGCACTGGTTTTTGTTGTTTTTTTTTTTTTTTTACTATTATTCATTCAAAGGAATTTAAATTCATGACCAAATTATACCGGTATGTTATGTGGGAGTGCCATTATATTTTTTCTTTGTTGAAATATGCTTGTTATTCAAATTTTATGCAATGAGAAATTATAATGTATTTAATGCTTTTAGCTTTTGCTATCTCTTGGGTTGGTAGTACCAGACAGAAGCAAACTTTTTTTTTTTATTTAATGTAGAGGTTTCGCAGAAGAAATATGTACCACTCATCATGAGATAATATAATTAGCACATGGTTTCCTTAGTGCCTTGTGTAATTCGCCTAGCTTAGTTTACATCACAGTTGTGAGTTAGTCATGAAATTACATTATCTTCCCACATCTCACTAAAACTGTCTTGGATCATGTGAGTGTGAGCATGCAGTTCATACACACACTACAGCGCGCATGCAGCGAGCTATATTGGTACTTAGTAGTATTAGAGCATCACTAGCTGTCATCATGTAACACCTTGCATAACAGTTACGTTCTTGGTGGAGGACTAGCATGTTAATGAAACGCGATTACGCTACTTATTGCTAGATAGTAGGAGTTTATGCAAATGGTGTAGGCCAGTCTAAAAATACACTGACCTAGTGAAGCTAAGAGTCGTTAGCCTCGTCTGCAAAACCTCTAAAGTATCTAAGTGCATGCTTCCACTTTCAGTTTTTTGGCATCCTAGTCAATGCCACATAATGTATTTATGAACTTGTTACCATATCATGAATATTGATAAATAAAAAAAACTCTGCATGAAATTACCAGATGTTTGTAACTTTGCATCAGCATTGACGAGCATAACAAATAAACAGGCTTTTCTTTTAACTTGAAATTTTTTCATCGAGTTAAGATTATTTGTTCTGTTTTATGAGTGTGGTGGCCATAGTCAAGTCCATTTAATATGAATTACACCAATTTCTCTAAGTTCAAAATGTTGCTTTCAGTTTCCTGTTGACCTTGTATCCATCACTCTAAGTTACAACATTGCACATCTTTATTTATGTCTTTGTTTTTTGAATGATTGTGGAAAACAGTTTAGTCCACCTCTCTCTTCTTCTCCATCCTCCTCTTTTTCTTCTTCTTCTTAGTATCTTACAAATTATCAGCAAACTTTCTACCTTCCCAGCCTGTTGTAATCTTTTCTGTTTTTCTAACTGCCCTTCTTGCTCCATCCTTCTAAGGTATCCAGTTTTGATAACCTTCTAAAGTTCTGCTTATCTTATTTCATGCCCATACCATCGTAATGTACACTTGGTTGCAAAAAATATTGCCATCGTTTTAATCATGGCCAGGATAATCTTTTGATAAATTTTAAAAACATTTGAACTTTTTTGGACTTGTCCACTTAATAATCTATAAATAATTCTTAAATGTGCTTGAGGTCTTCACTAGAATGAGTCGAGTGTCAGTCATGTTTCAGGATGGCTCTTTTATTATTTCTACATCCCCCAAGTTTCCCAAAGAAGGCGAGAAGGATAGGGCTTGTTAGATAGGACACAGTCCCACCACCAATTAGTCCCGAAGAGGATTAAACCCTGATCTTTTCATTATCAATCAATTGCATTATCAACTGAACTCCGGCGCTCTTTCCTGGTTCAGGATTGAATGAAGAATGCACTTTAAGAGAAAATCCCTATATGGCAAGTAATAAGAGACATTTATCAAGACCTTTGTTACTACTAATGATATCATGAACGATTACGTTATTTTTCTAAGATATTAGAAAGGGAAATACACTGACATGAAAAATAAACTCAGAAAAAAAGGTCATCATTTTTACAATAAAAAAATTATTGAATTTGCTGCTTTTACTGATATGAGTGCTTACCATAAGAACTAAATCAAACAGACCTAATCTCTGCTTGGATTTTGATCTTATACCTAAAGAACAGTTTACATATCAACATAAATCTGATCTTGAAAGACAGGCGGGCAACTCTGAGCCTAGAAAGACCATAATGTGACAACTCAACACTCATGCCAGGTCTAGATCTGGTCAAGAGTAAGACGATCCTCAAACTACTGACAGATGGAAGCATGCATTATCAATAATACACAACTCTTTGTGGGAATGTGCAGATCGAATTCTGAGTAGCATGGTCTCTTGGTTGCTCGTACCCTAATCAACCAACGTACATTGTATTTTTTTTTTTTTTTTTGCACTTGGAATGAGGGAACAATATTAAAATTCCCCATTTTTTTTTTTATTAATTGAAACGATTAGATTGAGGGAAATCGTCTGACACCCATAACGTGACGGGTGTTAACTTACGCATGTGAGTTTAGAAACACAGTTA
The DNA here is from genome assembly GCA_033675545.1 of Elysia crispata. Lineage (NCBI taxonomy): Eukaryota > Metazoa > Mollusca > Gastropoda > Plakobranchidae > Elysia > Elysia crispata. Next base: position 1,173,995 of record JAWDGP010007584.1, read on the forward strand.
AAAAAATAAAATAAAGTAAAATAAAATAAATATTTAGAATGCACCTCCGAAAATTGCAAAACAATATAAAGCACGTAAACTTTCGGACAAGAACAAGAAACAACACAAGGATATTAACATTTACATGTTAAATGCAAACTTGGTAAAAAAATAAAACAGGTGACTACTTTTTAAAAAAATCTACCAAGAAGAATGAATCATTCAAAAACATTCTGGTACACAGAAAAAAATATAATAAAAACGCAAAAAAGTCACTAATAGGTGTGCGGAAAAAAATTTAATTGTATAAATATATGACTAAATAAGTAGGCCTATTTATAAAATATTAGTGAAATATGTAAACAAATAAAAGAACATAAGAATAAATATATTAAATAGATAAGAAGTAAAAGAAAAAATGTGAAAAGGGGAATAAAAGTTAGAGAATTGGAGAGAGAGAGAGAGAGAGAGAGAGAGAGAGAGAGAGAGAGAGAGAGAGAGAGAGAGAGAGAGAGAGAGAGAGAGAGAGAGAGAGAGAGAGAAGGGGGGGGGGTGTTAGAGGGGGTGGAGTGAGGGAAAGGAATAGATTGGTTAAAAAAAAATAAAAACAGACAGTTAAAATGAAACAAAGGGGAATAGATAGGATAGATAGGAATAGAAACACACCGACTCCTTTATCAGATGAAAATTTTTGAGTTGCACTCAACATATTTTTATTCTAAACAGTGCTTTGAAACTATTTACAAAGATCCACTGCTATATACAATTTCAATTGCCCTTACGCATTTTAGGATGGTATATCTTTAATTGCCTTTTTAGTTTCCAAAGTAAACAAAACTATACGCCGGTATTGTTACATTGCAACAAAGGGAACTAATCTTGCATGCCGTGCCATGTCTCCATCTTACAGTGTGTAAGGTATTTAAAGTTTCTCTATAAGCCCAGAAAAAAAATAATAACTAAACCCATAGCTTACTTATTATTTTTATTTATAGCTTAACCTGGGTACGTAACAGATGAGATAAAAATAGAAAAAGATGTTTACAAAATGATATTTTTTCTTGGTGAAACCAATAAATTTTAATAATTATGATCTAGAAAACTTTATTTTTAACATTTAGGCATTTAGACACTTCATTACCCGTTTCTCTGGACGCTTTTACTGCTGCCGTCCTTCTTGTCTTGCTCAATCAGCTTCATTTTCGATTCTAAAGTAGGTCTTTACTTTTAAAGTTCTTGGTCTACTATCAGTGTTTGTTCATCCACTTTGAAATTATTATTTCAAGATGTCTCTAAAAACTCTGCCGCTTCTGTTCATCAATCTTGGTGGAGAAATGATGTACATTTTGGATCAGCGGTTGCGAGCGCAGAATATACCAACGGAAAAGTCGAAAAAGGGTGAGTGCAAATAGTGATGGCTTTCCTAAATGTGTGTCTTTTTTCAAATCTATTTAGAGATCTAGATTGATTTGTTAAAGTGTATAGAGAAGGTAGTCAGTCCAGAATAGACCTGTAAAAAGTTAAGAGTGTTAAGAGTATGAGCATGAAAAATTGGTCTGTGCACCAAAATTTCACTTAAAATTGGTAACAAGTTGGCATGAATTAAACATTCTTTAGATGCCTATGTAGAAAACAATCAACAACAGCTGAAGCAGCCATCATCGCAAAGAAAAATAAATTATATCAGCTGCTGCCACTGTATACATGCATCGAGAGTTCAATTGCTGTTTCAAAACTTGTGGTTTGTCAACTGACATCACTGTATTGCTATTTCAAAGCTTGGAGTTATATTTAATTTTGGGTCAAAGATACATTGCAATGCTTGATTTTATCACCAAAGGTCATAACTTATGTAAAATTAATATTCAGTTTAGGTCTAGGTCTATCATCTATGTGAGAATTTCAGAGCTTAAGGTTTAGATAATTCTCAGCAGCTTTTAGGCTATGTGAGCTTTGAAAGAAGATAATTTAAAAAATGCTGGTGTATTGTGAGATTTGAAATCTCAACTTAAGGTTGCATCGGCACCCAATGCTTGCCACTCAGAGAGAACATGGCATATAGTTGCTACAGGTTCTCTGTCTAAATGTAGGTGTACAGGCCTGGGAATGTTGGTTCTCAATGATTCCTTTCGAGTGAATGAAAGATGCATGATGTCTTTTTTTTACTGCTCTTTTATGTACATTCATATCCTGGCTGCATGCAAGGATTTTAAAACTAAAGCATTGTTTGCGTCTTAGGAGCTTAATTGTGTATTAATTTTGTACAGTTGATCCAGCAAGGAAATAATCATTTTAGATTCTATTACTACTGAGATTTTGAGAAGATGCATTGCTCCAACTTAAATGTAAAATACGTTTGAAATGAAACGGCCACAAATTTTTCAGCATTTATGGAATTTCAAGTCTAGCCTCACCTACTAAATATATGATCACAAACAGATGCAAATGATCTATTGAAACAAATATTTATATGACATACATTTTGGTCATTTAAAAACTTGTTATGAGTTCCTGTAATTACTATTTATTCCATTTAAGTAACTTATTTCTTGATTGCATATCTATTCTCAACTTGATTAAGAATCTCAACAAAGTGATGTGAATATGTATAAAATCAGTACTATTATCGTGATAATATATTTTCGCAGTTGTCTGTTTAAAAAAGTTCGTCATACTCTCTTAAAGTCTATTTGTGTTACTCCTCTGTTTTCTTTTTCAACTGAGTAGGGATTTCTTTGAAATTATTATATTTTAATCTTTTTTCCCCGACATTTTTTATCAGTCCTTAATGATATTGTGGCTACAATGTTCAACAAACGCTTCATGGAAGAGCTGTTCAAACCTCAGACTCTTTACTCCAAGAAAGCAATGCGCACAGTTTTTGATCGCCTGGCACATGCCTCAATCATGAGGCTAAATGCTGCCAGTATGGACAAGGTTAGGAACTATCAATTTATGAAATTGTATATCACTATCTATAGGTGCATATTATTCAAATCAATGAAGATTCAGAGCACTTGGCATCTTTGTCATATAAATTTAACTCATCATACTTCAACACTGCATTCTAACCCATGTTAATATTTAAATAGACTTTGAAAAATATTTTTATTTGATATTTTATGATAAATAGCAAATGTGTATTCTTACAGTTCTTACAAAATATTGAAATATTGGAACTATAAAATATTGACTACAGCACATTATTAACCATTTTTTAATTTTGGGATACCAGGCACATGTTTTTAAATTTTGCAAGGTTTTTAAGATGGTGTTTTATTGTATAAATTGATTCAACTTTTCTGTTTTATTTCTAGATCTAAGATCTTTGATGATGTTTCACTTCCAATTGACTTTATCATGGCAGAAGTTTTATAAAAATATTCAGTATTATTAATCATTTGGGCATTTGCCAGAGGAAAAAAAAAATTATTATTGAAAGTGTCTCGCTCTTTAAAATACTTTGTATATATTAATTTTTTTTATTGCCTCAGTTGTACGACTTGATGACAATGGCTTTTAAGTACCAAGTTTCCTTGGCACTTCGACCTAAGGACATTTTGCTGATAACTCTAAATCACATGGACACAATGAGGTCATATGTGGAAGATAGTTCTGGTGTGAGGTCTCAAGTTGAAAATGTTTACAGAATGCTCTCAGAGGTTTGGTGAAGCTATTACTTTAGCTTAATTTAAGGTTGGAGTTTGATAGTGAAACAGGAAAACGGATACTTTTTTTTAGTCTTGTTTTGTTTTTTCGTGGTTCCCAAAGATAATTTCAGGATGTCTATTTATAATTAAAATTTTTAGAACATCCTTTTTTGTTGAGAAAAAAAATAATATGTAGAACAATTTTTTCCTTTTGCAGATTCAAATTTGGTATCAGTATGAACTTTCTTTACCCTTCTCCCATACTGCAATCCCTTTCTGCTGGTCAAATTATCATTGTCAGTAGACTTCATTACCATATTTTGTTTAGGCAATGTACTTATATTTAAGCTTTGATAATTAAAAAAAATTATTCACATATATTAACAGACACAAATTTATGTTTGTTATTTATTTTCAGACTTATGCTTCACTGTCTCAAGGAGAATTCCAACTGATTCGTCAAACTTTGCTCAACTTTTTTCAAGACATGCACATTCGAGTAAGCAAATAAAAGATTTAAATTCAAATTGAATTACTTCATCCAAAAAATACCCTGAGCTGGTATTGAAATGCACCTTTAAATGTTTCCATATTAAGAATAGTTTGTGTATCTTTGCAGTTTCTAGATATGGGAACAAACTGAAAACAAAAATCATGAAATCTTGTGTTGCTCCTCTGAGAACTTCCTGGTTGGATCACCTTTATGTAATAATATCATTACAGAGTGTGATTCTAGCTAAAATATTGCCAAAGGTTTGTGCTTTATCTGTCGCAGGTTTAAAATCTATGAGCAACAAGATTTTATTGTATTCAAATCCTTATGTATTTTGTCTTTGGGAGTTTTGCTAAGATACCATTGGTTGGGAATAACAGGGCTGTTAACCAGCTCTGAGTCAGTCCACAAAATGCCATCACTCTTTTGCCAATCTAACTTCAAGGACTTAATTCTGGTCAACTGTGCAGGGATATAGGCGTACAGTATAAATCGGGAATAACAACATCTTTTGATCTGGTCATAATGTATCGTTATAGCAAGGGTGGCCGTTATTCCTTCAAAAGGGAATAAAGAAGAATTTATTGTGATGAATGGGAGATAAGTGGTTTTCGAAAATCCTTGCTGCGAGTGAGTTATTGCATACCACACGCAGCTTGCTGGACCAGAGCTCTGGTAACACTGGGGATACTTATTATACTATTAGGCCTAGACTAGACTACGGGAGGGAACTGTGTGGAGAAACGGTACAAAAGCTTGCATAGCCTGTTCGTTTGTACTGTAGTAATGCAGACAAGACAAAATGCTCGAGATTTTTTTCCTATGAAAAATTTTGGTGCTTTCTTTCCTTTGTGCTCTCAGATCTAGTTGTGGTTATTTCAGGGGGGAAGCAGTATCTATACTCGTTATTGCAGAAATAAATCGAATGACCTAAATAAAGATTAAAAACGGTGATTTTCAGATATGTTGTTATAGCAATGGTTGTCGCTGTACGATGTTGCTAAAAATGAGTTCCACTGTAAAAACTTTTATGAGTAGCTTTAGTTATTAGATCAAACCCACGGAAAGTACTTTTTTAAACTAACATCAACATATGATTTATGATGCATAAACTCCTATGATGAAAAGTCTTATTCTGAAAACAAAACAAAAAAAAATCCATCTCACATTTTTCCTGTTTTTTTATAACTGCTTATTCCAAATTCTCTTTTGAGACAATAAAATCATAAAATGGAAAATATTTTCTTCAACACAAACTTTAGGTCTCCATATTCCTGAAAGACAAAGTGCAGAACAACAATGGAAGATTTGTGCTCAAACCTGGAGGATCTCTTCCGTATGGGACTGAGGCACCAGGTTTAATTAGGTGAGATTAGAGTAAACTTCTCATAACGCAAACTCTGATTAATTGAATTGATGGATAACTCAAACCTAGTTTCTATATTTGAATATTTCTTTTTGACAAGTTTTCTGATGAATGAAGGCTGAGCAGTTCAACTTCCTAAAACTGTATTCTAGCTTTATTAACTCATTATTAATTTGAAATCTTCACTCGTATTTACTACTGCTGGTCTATTCACTTTATATATATATATAATGTTTTGTCCTCAGTGTTATTTTTATTGTGAATTTTCTTATGAAGCAATTGCTAACATATGTTCTTTTTTTGCCTCAGATCTTTTGATGCATCTGGGAAATCTCGGAACATTGCATTTGCCCCTGGAGCGAACCATACTGTCGCTAGTCGTGAGGGATCATTTGACATGAGGGGAGACAGGATCACCAAACTTGGCTGCAATATGTGAGTTACAAAGTCTTTTAAAACATTTTGAAAATTTAAAACAGTAGAAAACATTATTTTTAGCTCTTTAGACGTCTTTGCACATTATGCAGTCAGTTTTTCCTCATGACATGGTTTTGTAAATCTAAATAATAGAGAAAAGGGTCCACACAGATATAAATATGATTTGTTGGTTTTTAAAATTTTATCGTTTTGCTTTCTCAAGTTTGTGCATAATCTTTCATTCATTCAAACTGCTTGCAGCTTATAGCTAATATAAGCCTCCAATAAATTGAAAGAAAAAAGATTAACATGGAGACTATTTGTTTCTTAGATATTTTCCAATATGATTTTTGACATTTTTTAATTCTTTCTTTCACACATTTGTTATTAAATACTTTCGATCACTAGGTACTCAGCAAGCCGGCCTGTTGAGACAAGTGGACCAAGCATTTCAAAGTCTGTGATGCAGGGGAGTGATATGGTAGGTCTATTTCCTGTTTTCAATGCTTTCCACTATCAAATTTTTGGTTGAGAAATACATTTCCTGTTTTCAATGCTTTCCACTATTAAATTTTTGGTTGAGGAATACATTTTCTGTCTTGTTAGCAAAACTATGTGAGTTTTAAAACAGTTCTTGATAGAGACAATCAATCACTGTTTGTTATTCTAAAATCATAATAAAAGGAGGAATCACAGTTGCAGTTAAGCTATTCACCACTTGTTAGTACCAGAGTGCCAGGTGCACTAAATTTGCTGAGAACTGAGTCCATTAATCCGCTGCATTTAGTTTCATCTTTGGTTTGCTCACAGGAAGCTTCGAAGGATGCAGTTTTTTTGTGGACTTGTTTTATTTGATTCCATGTATGGTCAATAAATGTCATGCTTAAGACTCTTGAAATAAAGGCCAGATTAAAATGGAGTCATCATTTTTCTTTGGGCTTTTTCTCCAGATTAAGAACGAGATAAAGAGGTGTTTGTTTTTTTTTAATTTGAGAATCATTTTAAAATGTAAAATTTCAAAATGTAATTCATATATCAACATCTATCAAGTCATTCATAATTTTTTGGCTCTTCTTTTCCTATTTTGATTTCTAGGACACAAGTAATCCTGACCCCTTGGCCAAGGCTCATCTTGACCTTTTGTCACGCCTAATTGGGGCAAATGTCACAAAGAATGAATTTAGGTTGAATCTTTTTAAGAATGATCAGGAAGAGGAGTGAGTTATGTTTTCTTGCAATTTTTTTTTTAATTATAAAATTTCATTTGTTTTTACAAGTAAGTGCATGTTCTGTTTCCTGTGAGACATCACATAGCCACAACTAAATATTCAAAGTGTACGTTTTAGTTCTCTAGTTGCATGACGATCCTTACTACAGTAATATAGTTTTTTAATTCACCAAAAGTGTGAGAAAAAATGAGGAGGCTCATAGCCATATTTATATAGTCATAGACTTACAATAACAAATGTAAACTCATCTTTTGGCAAACTTCAGAGTCAAATTTATTGGAGCTTTTTTCAGTCCATATTGTGTAATTTTTTTTTTTTTTTGGGGGGGGTGGATATTTTTTGGGATAAGAATATTCTTTCATTTTGGTCTATTTCCGCATCTTGAACTTTCATAAAAATTTACTTTAAGTTTTCTATGACGCAGATTGAGTTACGTAACGTAAGCATGAGTCATAACGTAACAAACATGTGGTTTCCCTAGTGACGTGTAGAAATCCGCCTGGGTTGTTTACATAGGACACCGCAAGCGAGCGTTAGGTCTGGTCAGTCTGGTCAGCTGTTTAGACTAACGAAATCTGCTGCTGTTAGTAAAACTGTCTCGGATCATGTGATTGTTATGTAATGTAACTGTGTGAGCATGCAGTGGAGCAGTGGAAACACACTCTCCATAGCGCGACTGCACCTGGTCCAGGCTAGTACTCAGTACTAGCATTAGAGCATCACTGGCAGTCATCATGTAACCCTTACATAACAGTTACGTTCTCAGTGAGAGGGCTAATATGTTTGCGAAAAGCGATTATGCTACGTACTGCTGGGTGGTCAGTCTAAAAATATTACGTTGTGGTCTAGCTTAGGGCCCGTAAGCTTTTCCTGCGAACCTCAGAAATATTACATCCTCATGTCTTGTTTCTTGTAATGCTTTCAGTGAAGCGGCATCGATACAACCGATCGAGGTTGCTGAATCTCAAGTGGTGAACATCGACGCATCCAAGGGAGGGAAGACCTCTGAGCTAGCCAGGATAATGGGCGAGATGTCTGTGGGAGACAAGGGTGAGGGTGGACAGGATTCCAATCTTCTTGACCTTATGGACAGTTGATCTGCCTATTCTTTGGGAAAAAAATGAATCTCTGCTTTCCTCACATTTCCCAAAAGAATCTTCTTTTTTATTTGCCGCTTTGTTTTTATTGCTCTGTCCCTTAATCCTGGCTTAGCATCGTTTGCTAACGCTTCAATTTTCAGTGTCTTAGCAGATTGTATTTTTAATAATTGTGTGTCTTCACGGAGACTTTTGTATGATGCGGAAGAATAAATTTTGAAGAAATTTATTTTAAATGCTCATGGTTGTGGTACATTATTTATGAAAAAAAGTTTTAGTTGTTAAAAAATGTAAATGTTTCAAAATGAAAATGAAATTGAGAAAAGGATGTATGTTTTTATTTGTATCAACAGTCTGTGATAGTTTGTATCTTTAAGCTTTCCAATATCTATTTTAAGAAAAAAAGTTTACTTTGTGAAATTTGTTTTCAATAAAAATAAGTATTGGTAGTTCAAATAGTTTAAATATTTCTCTCTGGTTGGCAATAAATTGTTGTTTCCACCCAATTTTACCAAAGGATTTCTGTTTTTTTTTTTTCTTTATTCAACTGTCTCTTGATTAAATTCTGAATCTTCATTCACAGTTTGTAGATTAGGGCCGTAATTTACAGTTTTACAATTTTTTAGGTTATTTATTTGTAATTTTATACTTATATTTTTAATTTTTTTGTTTGTAAGTGCACAAAATATAAATTATAATACGAGAGCCCATCAATAGGTTTTAAAATAGTTTTATAACATATATATCATCAAAGTTCAACTTTTTTGTCGTCGCACCCTTGAAATTTATTACAGGAGTTTCTTTCATGAAATATTTCAAATCTCTTTTTAAGTATGGGCATAAGCGATTTTCGTTCTGTGTGATATGAAACAGTTTGTGCAGAATAAAATTCCTGCCTGTGATGTCCATAGCTTGTTAGTAGGAAAAGGCAAAATAGATGAAGCAACAGCATCCACAAAGCCAGTAAACTAATATATGTAGCCATCGTCTGCTAAAAGAGGATCTATCGGACACCATAGCCACTGTCTCTGCTAAAACCAGTAAAAGCCAGTTAAGATGGTCCATTCCTTGATGAATGACACTAAAAGAGGATCTATCGGACACCATAGCCACCGTCTGCTGGCAGAAGCCTATGAAGATGGTTCATTCCTTGACAAATGACGCTAAAAGAGGATCTATAGGACACAGTAGCCACCGTCTGCTAGCAGCCAGTTAAGAGCCTATGAAGATGGTCCATTCCTTAACGAATGACCGTAAAAGAGGATCTATCATACACATTGGCCACCGTTTGCTAAAAGCCAGTTAAGAGCCTATGAAGATGGTCCATTCCTTGACGAATGGCACTAAAACATCTATCGGACACTACAGAACTCGCCACTGGAAGTGTCAAATACACAATAAATAATAGTTAACTGTTCAGTGAATTCCCGGTACAAGGTGTGATGCTTCCATTTCCAGATCATGTGAATACCTAAGCTTCTCTCTTCACTCTAATACATGTACACGACATCTGATGATTCATAGCAGAATCACAGACTCTGAAATCCATATGGTTAGGTTTCCATGCAATCCTTGCTAAAAATTCCAATAAACTCTGTGTTAGAACTAAGTTTGGCGAAAACTAGATTGATCACAATGCAAGTCCATCCTACTGTTTACATCAGGAGAAAATGGAGAGTTCTCAAAGTTATTTTGGGCAATTAGGGGCTGTGAAACATCTCGATTCACAAAGCTTACTTGTTCCGGAAAGGGTTGAGAAACCCAGAGAATATCTCTAAAGGGGATAAACAAGTCATCGACCAAACAGATTGGCTGCAAAGGCTTGGGACCATCCATCACAACACTGTGGTCAAAGGCAGAGGACAAAGAGGAAAGAGACAAATCAGATACTGTATGTTCATTGATGAGATGTAGCATATTACTGATATGTGAGGTTGGTTTAGAAGGCACATGTGTAGTTCAACAAGTTCGGCAAGAACACAGTGGACCAACTGGAATGAGGCACTACAGAGATCATTAACTTGGAATGCCATCTGACGTGTAGCAAAGTTGAGCTCCATACTCAAATCCGTGTAAGATTTTCTCCCCGTTTAATTTTTAAGCCAGGTCGCTGGGGAAAGAAGGAGGACCCTTCTCGACCACTGTGCCAGGGCTAGCGGACTTGAGCGCGTTCTGAGATGACACAACAGGAGACACAATAGAGCACACTGTACTGTGTACTTTAACAACTTGCCTCGATAGATAGGTAGATAGATAGATAGATAGATAGATAGATAGATAGAGAGAGAGAGAGAGAGAGAGAGAGAGAGAGAGAGAGAGAGAGAGAGAGAGAGAGAGAGAGAGAGAGAGAGAGAGAGAGAGAGAGAAAACATGGCTTCAATTAAATAATCGTGATTGACAGCTGTTGTTAACAATACTGGAAGAAAAAGGGAAAGTCGTGAAAAATAAGAGGTAAGAAGTGTAAGTTTCTGTATATGTTTGTTTCATTCCATGTTTAGTTACCGATAACAAGATGCAACATATGCAGGCCCACCCATCACCACCTCTGGCCGTATTCAAAAGAATTTAACGCTATCGTTAGGTTGTCGTTAACAGGCTAACGCATGCGTTAATTTAACGACGCATTCAGACGGCAAATTTTCGCAAACGACAGGTCGTTAGGTTATCGTTAGGAGGGACTTTTTAAAGAGAGCTAACGATCTCGCTAACGATAGGTTCAGGCCTACCCTAAAATTTTTACGATCGCTTTAATGGACTTAGGTGACGAACACTTTCCAATCGTTTTGGTAACCAAGGAATTGTTTTTCTCTCCCAATATGGTGGCTTTGGGAGCGTTTGCAAGACAGACTTAATGCACTTTTTTTTATTCTTTAAATATACTTTGTAATAAATCTAGATCTAGATTAGAAAAGAGTTGAATAAAATCTGATGCCTTTTTAGTACTCAGCTATAATTAACGGAAAATAATCAATTGTGAGTGAATGGTTAAATAATAAAAAAAAAAGGATGGAAAGGAAAAAAAATCTATCGACAATACTATGAGTTCAGTGACTGAAGTCTTAGATCTACAGAAGTGATCTGAAATGTAGACTTAGACCTAGATTGAAAATTCGATCTTTCAAGTGTAGTAACAAAAAAAAAAAAAGATTGCAAGTTTAATGTTTTGCGAACATGATCTGCAAACACTACAAAATCTAGGAATTTGGAAGTGGTGAATGATGAATAGACTAAACCTACATGTACGGTAGTTTAAGTTACATCGTCGTCACATATACCAGTAAGCCACGAAATAGAATTTCGTGACAAGATGGTATAAACCTATACGAGAGAGAGAGAGAGAGAGAGAGAGAGAGAGAGAGAGAGAGAGAGAGAGAGAGAGAGAGAGAGATGTTAGCTTTAATCATTTATCAAAGCCTAGCAATTGCAATCAAACTCAAACTACTTGAAATAAAGATGAATGCCTTTGTCGATTCTGTACAGTTGCATACTTGTGCAGACTATGACTACAGTATTAATTTAATGAAATTCCTAGATTTTCAATAACTCTCTCTCTCTCTCTCTCTCTCTCTCTCTCTCTCTCTCTCTCTCTCTCTCTCTCTCTCTCTCTCTTATTTTTTCTCGTTTTTCTCTCTAAATGTATCTACATATCACCAAAGTAAAGAGAAAAGAAAGGAACAAGTCTCTGTAACTTGTTAAAGAAACTGGAGGAAAACAATAAGATCTCCACTCTTTATTTATTGAAAACTGCTGATTGAAAAAGTTGAATAACATAACAAAGTGATGCATTCCATAAGAAAAGTAATACTTAAATATTTCTTGGTAAATAAAACATTATGGTTACCTAAAATTTACCAAGAAAAAAGAGATTGCACTCTATGTACCATTTGTAAAGTCCAATATTGAATCGTTTTGTTGCGCCAGTTTTGATTTTCTAAAATCAATTGGGTTTTTTTTCTGAATAAGCAATAATCTTAAAATTCCAAGTGAAAAAAGAATGAAATAATTTTTTTTTAAAATAATGACTTCCATTAGTCTCGATGAAAGAAAATGTCCTAATTCTAAAAGAAAGCCTAAGGCAAAATCTCATGAGTTCAATAATGACTGAAACTTTTAGCCATTACTAAATGACTTCTCTACCTCTTACATGTTTTGTTAGTTTTTATATATATTTATTTGTTATAATCTGAATAAAAAAAATGAGCAACATATGATTTGAGATCAGCATGTCCAATTTCAGCAATATTCAGTTTCTATCACAGTTGTGATTTGCTTAATTCAATGTCTTTTTAAAATATCACTGCTCACTTCAGCAAATTTGATTATGTACTTGGTCTTTTTAACATCTTTTCTAAACAGAGAGACTTTTCTAAATGGTGCACTCCAATTGACTGGCTTATTTTAAGTCTTCAATTATTCTGATTCTTATTTTTCTTTCTTTTTTTCTTCTTTTTTTTTTTTTTAGGACAATTAATCATTTAAAGAATACAAGAAAACAAATTTTTGCACTTCTGCAAAATGATATTTGCTTATATTACATTTATAGTATACATGTAGTGGGTAAATCTTGTAAATTACTTTTCAATTTAGAATATTGGAATGAAAAAGTTGATTTTTACTGGAGGGAATTTATTGATAAGTTTGTTGAGCTGCCTGTTTTCAGTTTCTGTAACTTGTTGAAGGTACTGGAAGAAAACAATACTCCACTCTTTATTTATTGAAAACTGCAGATTGAAAAAGTTGAATAACATAACAAAGTGATGCATTTCATCAGAAAAGTAATACTTTTGTATTTCTTGGTAAATAAAACATTATGGTTACCTAAATTTCACCAAGAAAAAAAGAGATTGACTCTATGTACCATTTGCAAAGTCCAATATTGAAATCGCTTTGTTTCGAGAGATTTGATTTTCTAAAATCAAGTGGGTTTTTTTTTTTTTTTTGAATAAGCAATAATATTAAACACCCTAGTGAATAAAGAATGAAATATTTTTTTTTTAAATAATGGCTTCCATTTGGCTTGATTTAAAAAAAAAAAATATCCTAATTCTAATAACAAGCCTAAGGCAAAATCTCATGAGTTCAATAATGACTGATGATTAAGAGGAAAAAAGAAAAGAACCCGTATATAAAGGAAAAAAAATATGAAAGAAGGGAAAGAACTCTTTTTTTTTTCTGAAAATATATTTAGAAGGGGGACGACTCTATTTATTCATTTAATGTTTACGGAAACGGACCATCTCGATACCTGAGACTTAGAGCACTCAGGTTGAGTTTCGTCCAGAGGTCGATTGATTTAAGTTGGTCATTATCAAACATGGCGGTACGAGGAATCCACTGACTACGAAGACTCATTTGAAACAGATTGCTTCGCTGTATTTCTCTGGAGTTCGTGACGATTTTAAAATTGGATTAAAACGTGGATTTATATCACCTTTATTACTGAATTTAAGAGGTAGGTTTGAATCGCTCAAACTTAACCTAGTTTACAAAATTTAAAAGGAAGATCATAGATCTAGACTAGATCTAGATTTAGATCTCCGTTAAATTCTTTTGAATACGGGCATAGATCTCTCTAGATCTAGATCTAGAATCTAGAGAATCACCTGCGTGAGATTTTAAACCCATCTAATTCCAAGGTTCAATGGACTCTAATAATAATAATAATAATAATAATAATAATAATAATAATAATAATAGTAATAATAATAACAATTAATAATAATAGTAATAATAATAATAATAATAATAATAATAATAATAATAATAATCTACGTCTAGAGGTCTTTCTCTTTTCGTTATTAGGATACAAAATTAGGTTTCCATGAAAGAAATCAATCAATCTAATATAGATTTCTAGATCTAGATCTAGATTAGATGTAGATGTGGATTCTAAATCTAGATTCAAGATCTCTAGATCTGGGTTCTACCTCTAGGTCTAGAAATAAGGTTAAAAGACTTTCAATGTTTCATTGTTTTTTTTTTAATTTATTTTTATAATTTTAAACAAGACTAGACTATAAAATCTAGGCTATAAAAAGTAAAATTCAATGAATAATCTAGATCTAGATCTAGATCTAGACCGAAATATCTTATTTAATACTGTCAAGATTGCTATTCTTTCTAATGTCAAACAGTAGCTTACTATTAAGCATAAAAAAACCAAAAAAAAAACTTACTGTGCTGTTCAGGATCTAAGCAAGGGATCTTTTAAAAATGCAGTCAACTATTATTTGTCATTTTCAAAGTGATCTTTCTCAAACTCTAGTCTAAGCAACTGGTTTTATGTAAATCTACATTCAGCATTTACTTTCCTTGACAAGCTCTGAATTGTAGGTCTAGTTGTAAATGGTAACGTTGAATGAAGTTTTAGCGTTTGGCATGTTACACAGTAACCTGTAGAGAAATTCTTTTGAAATGTTCTCAAGTGGTTTAAGTGTAGCTGGTGTACATGCTAAGGGGAACTTGTTAAAATAGCTGTCAGTATCACTGAAAAAAACTCTTGGAATCAGGAAATGTTCATATTTTTATGATTATCAATGCACTCTGGATTGCTGCTTGTGGTATTAGGACCCAAGAAGTAAAAGCGGCAGCGTCTCAGTATACAGCTGTAACCATCAGAACAGGACTGATGAAGTTTTAGATTTAAATTTCTTTTCAAATGTCCTTGACTCCATTGACTGTTCAAGCAGCAAACAGCTGCTGATTGTACTTAATGCAGTGCATGACCTAAATTTAAAATCATGGCAACGAAAAAGACAACATGATTAAATTAAGTGGAAAATTCAAACTTTGTTTAACATTTTATGTGTGGTAAATAAATATTTTTCTTCAAATTTTTTCAATTATCATGAAACCTTGTGAAATTTTTGTTTCCTCTCTCTCTCTCTCTCTCTCTCTCTCTCTCTCTCTCTCTCTCTCTCTCTCTCTCTCTCTCTCTCTCTCTCTCTCTCTCTCTCCCCCTCTCTCTCTCTCTCTCCCTCCCTCTCTCTCCCTCTCCCCTCTCTCTCTCTCTCTCTCTCTCTCTCTCTCTCTCTCTCTCTCAATTTCTATCTCTCATTGTCTTGTTCTCATTTCCCATTGAATGAATGTCATGATTTACTTATGTTGCGATCAACTTTTATTGAAGTTCAAGTGACATATATAATTTCTTATAATTTTTACTTAAGTCGGTAGGTTGCTTCTGCTAACAGTACTGCAAAAGATCTTAATTAAACACTACTGGGAATTAAATATTTGCCAAGCTTTAAATGGGAAGTGAAATGTATTTCATCGTTAATGGATTTGTAAACCTACATCTTACTTACAAGAGTTTTTTTTTTTTTTTTTTAAACATATGTAGCAAAAGTTATTTATGACAAATCTAAGACTAATACAAGCTTCTGAAAAAAATGACCCCTGATGTGTAAACGAAATCCAGGCAGTTTGAGTGTGAAGTCCAAATAACTCTATAGATAGGTGGCCCATCAGAACTGCACAGGCAAAGAGGCTGCTGTTGTTATTTTCAAAATGAAAATCTTGAGTTTGAATGCAAGTTATGGTTTTGTGTGAAATCATTCACTTATGAATTTGAAAAAGAATTTTAAATGTCACCTCTGTTGTGAAGAAAAGGAAATTATGAGATTAGTTTCAGACAGAATTTTTATCACGTTTTATAGGCAATGTTTGAAAAATATCTGAGTGACAAGGTACATTAGCTTGAGTATTAAGCTCTAGTATGCGATCTGGTAGAGGCTGGTTCCAGTCTCAACACAGCTTGCTTTGAGTTTGGGTTGGAACGCATTTTATGGGGTTTCCTTACCTTTACCTGTTTGAATATCAGATAACCTTGTAAGCATTTAGAGAAGGTAATGTTTCGGGGTTTTTTTTAAATTGTTTTGTTTTCAGCACCTCTCTGTGTGATATAAGACTTTAGTCTGTCACGATTATAGGAAGGGAAACAAACATAGGCTCGTATCAAGTGCCCCACTTTCTTGCGATAGATACATGTGCTTTCCGTCTCTGTTTTTCGCCGATCTCAACCAACCCCAAGAGTCCGTCCGAGCACCCCCGCCGGAATATTCGTTGCTCTAGTTTGTCTGTAGAGTTTTCAGTGGCAGACATCGTAGGGGAATGTTGGCTAAGCGCCAATGAGTGGAATGAGTATAGATCTATTAGGTGGTCGATACATCTTTTATCTAAGAAAATATCACAGAAGCGACGCTCCCACCTCAAACCAGCTGAGATTAAGTGGTCTGAATTTTTCTTTGGTTTGTGTGTGGGGTAAGGGGGCGTAAATTGATAGATGACCATGTTGTTAGTGAGAGGAATGGAGGCAGAGTAGATAGCTTGAATTGTTAGAGTGAAAGGATTGTGTGTGTGTGTGTGTGTGTGAGAGAGAGAGAGAGAGAGATAGAGAGAGAGTGTTCTGATATGAACACGTTCTTTAAATTTCTCCGTTCCCGAGGGTTGAGCAAACGTCGGATGTTAATATGAACTGTTCAGCTTGGAATGTCTGTGTGTGTCAGGAACACATCATCTCACCTGGCACAGACACACACACACAAATATCGAATGGAAGTCAGAGAGAGAGAGTGAGAGAAAGAGAGAAAAAATGAGAGAGAGAGAGAGAGAGAGAGAGAGAGAGAGAGAGAGAGAGAGAGAGAGAGAGAGAGAGAACGCACATACCTAGGAGACGTGCACTTCCAACAGGTTTTCATCCCCCCCTTCTCTCTCTCTCTCTTTGTTTTTTTCTAAGTACATTTTCTCATTATCTCTTTCTTTGGGTCCGCACCTTGCCATTTCCCTCTTTTTTTTTCTCCGCTCTCTCTCTCTCTCTCTCTCTCTCTCTCTCTCTCTCTCTCTCTCTCTCTCTCTCTCAGATTATGACTTTGATCCCTCCCTGTAAGCTTCAACTGGTCTCTGTGTGTGTGTGATGATCCTCTCCGCCGAGAATGAATCTGAGGAGGGCGCCGCGAGTACTTCTGACCGGGTTAGTAGGCGAGAGCATAAAGATTTATGAACTCATTTTGTAGACCATCTGGAGTCATTGAGTGAGTTATCCTATCGAATGCTCGTCATGAAGCGCAACAAATACATGAGCAGCTCTCGACTTTCTCTAGACACTGTTTGTGTGTATCAATAAAGCCTAATAATGCAAGTCTGGAACGATGTTTAAATGGACTGGACAAACTCAGACTGAGCTGTTTCCCGGCTGAAGCAGTCTTATTTTTTTTTCTTTCTGATCCAAACATCCACCTGTTTCAGTATTTTAGGCGCATGCTGTACTCGCCATTTCTGAACGGGTTCAATGGTCACCATTAACATCATTCTTCACTCTGAAATGCGCATGCGCGCTGTTTTTCAATGTACACATCTGTTTTTAGATTTGCATCAAACTCACAACTTATCGGCGGTCTCCAAACAACGTCAGTCTGCCCGGGACAATAGACCGTTTTTGGTTTGGTGAAGGCAGTGACTCAGAAAACAATCACTTGGTGGTTTCCTCATACGGAAAATACAGATATTTATTCCTTCTTTAAAGTTTTTTTTTTCTTTAAGGCATCCGTTGGTCTGCTGAGCTGAGTACATTAAAAATCAGACATTCGTGAATTTATGAACAGATTGACCGACAGATTTTCTTCCGTTTTACAGAAAACAGTGGTATGAAAACCAGACATTCGTTGATTTTCTGATTGTTGTTTCTGGAGTCGCCCACATTACCTCTCTCTGGAGTCATGTATAAGAATCTGGCTCTACTAGGAAATGTCTGATTTTGCTGTTTAAGGGGCGCCGTAGAAAAGTGAAGGATAGAGACAGTTTTACAGATTTTCACCCAAACAGTTTGTGTGGTGGGGGGAAAAGAGACTGCCATAGAATGACACTGGCTCTCCCTCTACATAGTCTTCTCTCTATGTCTGGCACTCGCGATACTGATCCACGCTTTGCTCGGGATGGTTCAGACCATGCTGATCCCATTCCCACAGCTAATGAGACCAACATCTGCGATCACTGTGTGTGTGTGTGGAAAAGGGGGGGGGGGGATATAATCATGATCTAAACTATAATCCTACCCTTCACGGTGCTGCACTGCCCACAGGCTGGCATGAAATCACGTCGAACTGGAGAACACACACAAAAAAAAAACGTAAAAAAGAGGGGGGGGGGGGGGGGGGTGAGTGGGGAAGGAATTACCGGGCAGACTCTATACTTGTGACGTGAAAATAATTTGAACCGCATTCCCCGCTGTGACTCCTCCGGCCTGGATATGAGCAAGCAGCATTCACGCGAGGCTCTAGATTCTGCCCAGTGGTCGAATGTCCGAGTGTCCGCACAGACACCATGTTTGGCTTCCTCGTTCTTTATGTGTTTGTCAGTGCGTGTCCGGATTTCCTAATTACAAGCTGACACTGGCACACCACATGGTATCAATGTTACATAGGAACCATACACCACGGGTTGAGATGGATCTGATTAGTCACTGAAAGGATACAGTTTAATCAGACTTTTCTAATTTTAGAAAACATGAGATAAAACATGTTGGTTGTGGGGATGAAGAGGCGAGGAACCAGCAATCGCTCGTACGCAGCGTCACAATTTACATGAAACCTGCTGAGCTTTTGATAGAAAACTGATACATAAAACTTCTGTAGCAGCGCGCTGCATGAGCTTGGCTGTCATGGGAGATTAACGGTCGTGAGAAGTGTGTTTAGAAATCATTATCTGGCGAGGTTTTGTTTATGATTTCCGTGGCTTCAGTAGTGAGGTTATCATGCTCTGGAAGTGGTGGAGCGCCAGGTGGCCGTGAGGTCCAGGTGGATCTACCCTGGCCGTGGGGAGTTCACTTAACAATGTATATATATGTGTGTGTATGGCGCCCAGTAAGGAGCCAACGTTAAACTTGAACATGTTTACAGACACAGAGCATGGGAGCGTGGAGAGGTCAGATTCTGACAATCACACATCTGCAGCCTGCATCATTATATTATCTCCGGCGATTAAAATATTGGGTTGGTAAGACATTTTTTTTTAAATTGTATGAGTTTTATGTTTCATTTTACTTCTCTTGTTTGAGAGGTGGCAGTTGATCCCCGTTACTGAGTGACGCTAAAAGCCACGATACACACCGATTTCACGAGTCCAGCGCTGAGCCACTGCGAGTCTGGAAAAACTGCATGAAAAACCCGGGTATAGAGGGTGTGTGTCGCACGTAAAAACACAGCGCAAAATGCCTTACACATATCTTGTGCAACGCCTTACGTCCCCTCTGTGTGTATGGTGGGTCTAAGAATCTGTCCCAGTCACACAGCGCCTCTTACTGGTCACTGGCCTCTCTCCTCCAGATCAGCGTATCTGGCGCGGATGTGTGGGGGGAATAGAGTAAACAGCGGATGTATGGAGGGATAGAGTGAGCAGCGGATGTATGGAGGGATACAGTGAGCAGCGGATGTGTGGAGGGATAGAGTGAGCAGCGGATGTGTGGAGGGATACAGTGAGCAGCGGATGTGTGGAGGGATACAGTGAGCAGCGGATGTGTGGGGGGATAGAGTAAGCAGAGGTTTTTCCCGGTTCTGAGATGTCCGCGATTGATTTCCGATACTGATCGTCTGGGCTGATCATTGGGGGGGAGGGAGAGAGAGAGAGAGAGAGAGAGAGAGAGAGAGATATTAAAACGCTAAGATGTCCGTCTGGTTGAAGATGGCGATTGCTCGTGATGAGGTCACACCTGGCCGTCGAACCAGCAGCCGCACACAGGGTCCACACGTGGCCGTCCCACCGACAGCCACACCGGACCCACACCTGACCGTCTTACCGACAACTACACCTGACCAACAGCCACAAACTGACCAGCAGGCACACCGGATCCACACCTGATCTTCGTTTACATTCAGCCAAACACTGCTTCCACACCTGACCAGCAGGCACACCGGGTCCACGCCTGATCTTCGTCTTACATTCAGCCACACCTGACTAACAGCCACACACTGGTCCCACACCTGACCAGCAGCCACACCGGATCCACACCTGATCTTCGTCCTACATTCAGCCACACCTGACCAACAGCCACACACTGCTTCCACATCTGATCAGCAGGCACACCGGGTCCACGCCTGATCTTCGTCTTACATTCAGCCACACCTGACTAACAGCCACACACTGGTCCCACACCTGACCAGCAGCCACACACTGGTCCCACACCTGACCAACAGCCACACACTGGTCCCTTACCTGACCAGCAGCCACACACGGCATCTATCAATGAATAAGATTCGGTCTGTTTTCTGTTATTGCTCTCTATCATATTTTCCACCTGCCGTGCTCGCTGTGGATCGTGCTAATGTCGCACTAGCTTGAACCAAGTCAACGTTACCTGGCTAGACTGAACCGATCTCATGGAAACAACCGGCCTTGGACAGGTCTATATTGTGTGCTTGGCATGCCTTCAGTAGATTCTAGACAAGCTTTTTCTTCTGTCAGGCCTTCCATCAGCTCGAACAAGTGGGTAGAATAGAAAATCTCCCAGCTTCTGTTTGGATGACCAAAGTCGATGGCTGTCAAGTACGATATTTTTGTGATTTTTTTTTTTTACTAAGAGCTTGAGAATTGAAATGTATTGGCAGCTGGAGGTTGCTTGGTGAAGCTAACACCACCGGTGAGTAAACCAGGGATTTCTGAACGTTCTGGTGATTGTTATAGCATCATCGTCATCTCTCCCACTTGAGAGGTGACTGCCTCTGTCATCATGTGACATGAGTCGGAGATACGTTTTGCGGAGGTGTAGTGCTTGTGGTAAGTAGAGTTATAACGTCACTTTCAATCTCTGACGAGTTTTGACAAAGTGTCAAGGACTTTAAGTATTTCATCTTTAAATGAAGCGCGCTTCATGATGCATTGTATATTAGTCAGTTTTTTAGTGCATTACGCAGTGACGACTCAGTGGCACTAGTTAAACATGGCTGATTATAGGGCAGGTATCTTATCTCAGCCAGTGACATGAGTAACGAGAGCACTATCGACAGCTGCTCGTCTATCAGCGCGTTGTCCGGTGTGTACAGAGGCCCTCTGTCAGTGTAAATCCACTCCCTCATAGTGCTGGGGCTATCGGCACGGATCGGTACCCTACCCGCGGCACGCAGCGACACCCACGGCACATCGAGTAGATGCACGGTACGCGGTACTATGCCGTGCCGTGCCGTGGGATCCGTGCTAGCTTCTCATTGTCACATTTTGAACTGATTCTGTGCAGACAAGTAGGCGAGAAATTTTTGTCTGTGATAGAACTTTTCGGCTTTCCCACCATACATCAGTCAACAGTCGGCACGATCTCTGGTTGTGTGTATTTGTGTGTGTGTGTGTGTGGGGGGGAGGGTGTCGGCGCTGCGCAAGGGAAATTTAGGGGAGGGGGAATGATAACAAAAAAAAAAAAGTCTTAAAAAAAAATACAGGCACTCTTCACAGAAAAAGACCGCAATCTCGAGAAATTTGTTTAGGCCTATAGTGTCAATGCACACTATACAGTATACACTACACCGGTCTCTTCATTCTTCTCTGCTCTGATTAGAATCATCCTCTCCTTTTTTTGCTTTGTCTTCATGTTATTACACTGCTGTTTTTATGACTTATTGCGCTTTAAAATAACGACTTTATACTTTTCCATGAAATTTAGTTCTGCTTACTAAACAATCATTTTCCTTTTGTTGCATTTTTGTTAAATGAGAGTTTTTTTGTTTTTGTTTTTTTGTTTTTTTGTTCTTGGTTTTTTTTTTTTTTTTGGGGGGGGGGGAGGGGGGGGGGGTATAATCTCTACTTTTTGTGTCATGTTACGTTTAATGTGAAAGTCAAACTATAAATCAGTGTATATTAAAGAACAGAAGCTTGTCATAAATCATGCAATCATAGCTTATCATCTTAGTCTTCTGTCCTTTTAATATTAATTGAACGATAATGCATGCCTATATATACAGATAAAACTTTAATTGTGTCCAGACAAACTGATATGATAAAAAGTCAATGAGAAGCAAAAAGAAACGGGAAGAAAAAGAAAATTACAAAATAGAATAAAACAAAACAACGAATAAAAAATAATCTTGACTGACGACTTGGCGCCTTTCACTGGCGCTCCGCGTTGACGCGCCCAACCCCGCTCATTGAGCCACTGGCTAGTTTTTGTTTTTTTTCCCTAAGGAATTATTTTTTACACAATGCAGCCGAGGTCTAATCTATATTTTTAGATATGACCGACACTAAGCCAAAAGATGTGTGTGATACTGTAGACTTTGGACACGCGCATGTGGGTATATCTGTGTATGTGCGTTTACAAAGGTGCCGGAAAGTGTTAGGGTGTGCCGTTTCAGCTGCGACTCGATGACTCGAGAGCCTTCACCTGCACTTTGTGCCGAGTCCCACTTTGCCCGTATTCAAAAGAATTTAACGCTATCGTTAGGTTGTCGTCAAAATGGCTAACGCATGCGTTAATTTAACGACGTATTCAGTAGGCAAATTTTCGCTAACGACCGGTCGTTAGGTTATCGTTAGGAGGGACTTTTTAAAGAGAGCTAACGATAGGTTCAGGCCTACCCTAAAATTTGTACGATCGCTTTAATGGACTTAGGTGACGAACAGTTTCCAATCGTTTTGGTAACCAAGGAATTGTTTTTCTCTCCCAATATGATGGCTTTGGGAGCGTTTGCAAGACAGACTTAATGCACTTTTTTTTATTCTTTAAATATACTTTGTAATAAATCTAGATCTAGATTAGAAAAGAGTTGAATAAAATCTGATGCCTTTTTAGTACTCAGCTATAATTAACGGAAAATAATCAATTGTGAGTGAATGGTTAAATAATAAAAAAAAAAGGATGGAAAGGAAAAAAAATCTATCGACAATACTATGAGTTCAGTGACTGAAGTCTTAGATCTACAGAAGTGATCTGAAATGTAGACTTAGACCTAGATTGAAAATTCAATCTTTCAAGTGTAGTAACAAAAAAAAAAAAGATTGCAAGTTTAATGTTTTGCGAACATGATCTGCAAACACTACAAAATCTAGGAATTTGGAAGTGGTGAATGATGAATAGACTAAACCTACATGTACGGTAGTTTAAGTTACATCGTCGTCACATATACCAGTAAGCCACGAAATAGAATTTCGTGACAAGATGGTATAAACCTATACGAGAGAGAGAGAGAGAGAGAGAGAGAGAGAGAGAGAGAGAGAGAGAGAGAGAGAGAGAGAGAGAGAGAGAGAGAGAGAGAGAGAGAGAGAGAGAGAGAGAGAGAGATGTTAGCTTTAATCATTTATCAAAGCCTAGCAATTGCAATCAAACTCAAACTACTTGAAATAAAGTTGAATGCCTTTGTCGATTCTGTACAGTTGCAGACTCGTGCAGACTATGACTACAGTATTAATTTAATAAAATTCTTAGCTTTTCAACAACTCACTCACTCACTCTCTCTCTCTCTCTCTCTCTCTCTCTCTCTCTCTCTCTCTCTCTCTCTCTCTCTCTCTTTGTTTCTCTCGTTTTTCTCTCTAAATGTATCTACATACCACCAAAGTAAAGGGAAAAGAAAGTAAAAGAGACAGGAAGACAGAAAAGAGAAAGAGGCAGGCAGACAAACTTACTGACAGAGGGCAAGATACTTAGATAGTAAGGTTTTCTTTACAAATTCTCATTTTCCAGTAGCAATTAGCATACATGTGAGACTGATCTATGTATTAAAAATTGTCTCAAAATTCAACGCTGGCATTATCCTAATTCAAATTGAAGTAGGCATATACATCCATGATTGATTTTATGAAAAGAGAAGTACATGGTTTATTTAGTGGTGATTCCACAAACCAGTTTTCAAAATGCATGAGTTCCACAGTTCTTGAGATTATATTCTTTTGATTTTCTCTGTTTGTTTGTTTCTTTTTTAAACCTCATTAACATCATTATAATTATTATTATTATTATTATTATTATTATTATTATTATTATTATTATTATTATTATTATTATTATTATTATTATTTGCTCTTACTTTAAAAAATGTTTTTACATTTCCGCCCTGATAAGTCCAGCTTCATAGAAAATAAAATGTTATCCTCAAAAACCCATAACTTCTAAATTTATGCATAACAAAAAGTGAGCACAAAGAATTGAAGTAAAAAAAAAAAAGGTTTAAAAAGTAATTATAGTCAGATGTAATCATACATACGTGTATATATTGCTCTCTTATACTTTGGTAAACTGATTTTTTAAATGAGCTTAATCATCAGTCATTATTGAACTCATGAGATTTTGCCTTCGGCATTAGGACATTTTTTTTAAATCAAGTCCAATGGAAGCCAGTATTTGAAAAAAATATTTCATTCTTTATTCACTAGGGTATTATTGCTTATTCAGAAAAAAAAAAAACCAAATCATTTTAGAAAGTGAAATATCTCGAAACAAAGTGATTTCAATATTGGACTTTGCAAATGGTACATAGAGTCAATCTCTTTTTTCTTGGTGAAATTTAGGTAACCATAATGTTTTATTTACCAAGAAATACAAAAGTATTACTTTTCTGATGAAATGCATCACTTTGTTATGTTATTCAACTTTTTCAATCTGCAGTTTTCAATAAATAAAGAATGGAGATCTTATTATTTTCTTCCAGTACCTTCAACAAGTTACAGAGACTGAAAACAGGCAGCTCAACAAACTTATCAATAAATTCCCTGCAGTAAAAATGAACTTTTCCATTCCAATATTCTAAATTGAAAAGTAATTTACAAGATTTACCCACTACATGTAGACTATATTATATATGTAATATAAAGAAATATCATTTTGCAGAAGTGCAAAAATTTGTTTTCTTGTATTCTTTTAATGATTAATTGTCCTCAAAAAAAAAAAAGAAAAAAGAAAAAGAAATAAAAATAAGAATAAGAAGACTTAAAATAAGCCAGTCAATTGGGGTGCACCATTTAGAAAAGTCTTTCTGTTTAGAAAAGATGTAAAAAGACCAACTACATAATCAAATTTGCTGAAGTGAGCAATGATATTTTAAAAAAAAACATGGAATTAACCAAGTCACAACTGTGGTAGAAACTGAATATTGCTGAAATTGGACACGCTGATCTCAAATCATATGTTGCTCATTTTTTTATTCAGATTATAAGAAACAAATAAGAACTAACAAAACATGTAAGAGGTAGAGAAGTCATTTAGTAATGGCTAAAAGTTTCAGTCATTATTGAACTCATGAGACTTTGCCTTAGGCTTTCTTTTAGAATTAGGACATTTTCTTTAATCAAGACCAATGGAAGTCATTATTAAAAAAAAATTATTTCATTCTTTTTTCACTTGGAAATTTAAGATTATTGCTTTTTCAGAAAAAAAAAACAACACCCAAATGATTTTAGAAAATGAAATATCTCGAAGCAAAGTGATTTCAATATTGGACTTTGCAAATGGTACATAGAGTCCATCTCTTTTTTCTTGGTGAAATTTATGTAACCATAATGTTTTATTTACCAAGAAATACAAAAGTATTACTTTTCTTATGAAATGCATCACTTTGTTATGTTATTCAACTTTTTCAATCAGCAGTTTTCAATAAATAAAGAGTGGAGATCTTATTGTTTTCTTCTAGTACCTTCAACAAGTTACAGAGACTGAAAACAGGCAGCTCAAAAAATTTATCAATAAATTCCCTGCAGTAAAAATGAACTTTTTCATTCCAATATTCTAAATTGAAAAAGACATTGAATTAAGCTAATCACAACTGTGATAGAAACTGAATATTGCTGAAATTGCACATGCTGATCTCAAATGATATGCTGCTCATTTTTTTTTATTCAGATTATAAAAAACAAATATATATATAAACTAACAATACATGTAAGAGATAGAGAAGTCATTTAGTAATGGCTAAAAGTTTCAGTTCAAAGACTTGATTAAAAATAACTTCTTTCTATCCAGTTTTAAAAAGATTGTGTTTATTGTTCCTTCAACTTAACAACCTGGCCACTAAACATTTCAAATAATATACTCCTCTATAGAAAGAACAAAAAGATTTATATATTTTTAAATGCACAGAGATTGAAAATGTGTGAATAATGTTGCACTTTAAAAAATTTATCAAGTTTTAAAATTGATTTCTCAAAGTTTTGATATATGGATAGTAGGGCAGGGGGGAAACCACAGACTTAAAAAAATGTATTTATACCTAGTTGCCGTTAAAAAAGTTGGATTAAATTAAAGGAGATCCATTGCAAGCTCATTTATGTAGTGCCTAAGATACTGTATTATTTCAGTATTATTTAATTTCATCTCAATTGAGCTATTTTATTTTTTATTACAAACCAGGCGTAGAACACACATTTAACATCATTAATTTTTGTGAATATTTATTAAAAAGAGTAAATGTAAAAATTTCAAATAAAAAATAATGAGTATGTTATGCCCACCAGAGAGGGTATTTTATACTAGAAATAGTAGAATGTTTTCACCTATGCTTTTCATTTATAATCATAATCTGTAAAGAATTTTCTAAATAAATTGGAAAATGAGAGTAACCAGGAAAAGAGCTATAATATACATAAGAAGGTAGTCAAACCAAGGGATGTTTACGCTTTAAATTCATCCTAATGTTAGCTGCATTAAGAGAAAGTATTGCTACAAGTCCAATTCTTATTTTTTTTTATATTATAAATAATATATATAACCATTTGCAGTAGCATTACTACCAATGGACATTAATGAAGGGCCTTTCCCATCTAAATCTTGAAAAAAAAAAAAACTTGGCGTGGGCTATAATGATTGGAAACATTTTACCCATATGAAATTGAACAAATAACGTAGTCTAGGTGATCTTTTAGGTTATTTAGACTCAGTCAAAGAGTAAATTATGCATAGGCCTCTTACTTTACGTTAATAAATTATAATTTAGATCTAGATCTAGGTACAGATGCAGGTTTGCTTTAAGGCCTGGATCTAGATCTAGACATAACCCTTATAAACCGAATGAGAGATAACATGCTGGGAATTTAGTTAACTAAACTTTTACTCTTGAACTCGATTCTGAACAGCAATTATTGTTCCACAACATCTTACAATGCACTGCATTGAGTTTCCAAAGTCTAGATTAACTGTAGGCATTGTCATGATTGTAGCTCTAAATAAGCTTAGATTTAAATCTAGCTCTATGTTAGATCAGATGAGGGACACTATGTTAAAGCAAAGACTTTATTTTTTTTTAAACAAACAGTTACACCCTAGGGTTGCAGCTAAAACAAGAACCATTAATCTACATAATGTTCCAAACAGTTTTTTCTATACATTAAATATCGTTGTTAAGTCCGATATGAAATGTAAACAAGGCAACAGCCTTAACTTCCGGGTGAAAAGTGACAATTTTTTGCAAAACACGCCAAAAGTAGATGATAAATTAATTATCTTGCACATTATTTTTAACGCTATCGTTAGAAAATGTTTTGAATGCGACTTAGTTAACAATGTCGTTAGAAATCTTTTGAATACGTCGTAGATAACGATATCGTTGTAAAGACAGGTCGCTAATTTTACGTGTGCGTTAACTCCAAAATTTTTTGAATACGGCCACTAAATTTAATTTTAGGCTCTCGGATCGGGAGCGTACCGTGCCGCGGATCGGGTTGTGCCGTGCCCGCGGTACCCTTCATCTCGGGTCCCGATAGTCGACGGGTAGTAAAAAATCGGGTAGACCCCAGCATGCACTACTCCCTCAAGTTGACTTGGCCTAGCAGCACCGCTGCCTCAAGTTGACTGTCTCTCTCCCATGGCTAGGTCTAGCAGCACCGCTGCCTCAAGTTGACTCTCTCTCTCCCATGGCTAGGTCTAGCAGCACCGCTGCCTCAAGTTGACTCTCTCTCTCCCATGGCTAGGTCTAGCAGCACTGCTGCCTCAAGTTGACTCTCTCTCTCTCTCTCCCATGGCTAGGTCTAGCAGCACCGCTGCCTCAAGTTGACTGTTTCTCTCCCACGGTTAGGTCTAGCAGAAGAAAATAATAATAATAAAAAAAAAACTGAACAAAAACCGTCTAACCTCGAAGTGTGCAGCATGAAGTATCGCGAAGATCCAAGCGGGTTTAAAATCTTTTTGCTTTTCTTCGGAGTTTTTGACTAGTTATTGGGGAAAAAAAGAATTAAAACATGGGATAAACACACACACACACACACACACATCAGCTGGTGGAGAGCTATCACGGAATTTACACAAATGATAAAAACAAAACAAAATAAAACAAAGCAAAAAAGTAAATGTCTCAAGATAACATTGAACATGGATAGTTCATATCTTGCAGTGTTAGCGGAGGTCAATGACCCTAACTAGTGAGCCGCTAGATTGAAATAGTTGAAGTTTGCCAGAAGTCGAACTCGATTAGATGTTCAGAAAACTTTCAATGTTCTACTAGAACAGATCACATGACTGTGTGAGTGTGAGTGTGTGTATGTGTGTGCACGCGAGGGAGTGGTAACCAACCATGACGCGTCATCGTTAAAAGCCTTTAAGTCTTATGATCTCTGTCAATGAAACCAAGCAATGACAAAAACTTAACGGCAACTTTAATCTTGATAAGCCCACAAGGTGAAGCAGGCCAGGAGCCAGGATTTTAAACAGACTGAAATTCTTGACAGGAAAGAGAGTAGGGCCGGTGAAAACAGTAGACATTCACCCATGCGTCAAGGTCAAGGTCTTTGTTGTTTACCAGTTCACCGGGGATATCAGCACAGCTAACGAAATGACGCTCTTTAGTTCAGGGTTAGGTTCTAGGCCCTACTTGAGATTTCATGGCCTTTGTCTACTTGTGGCGCTGGTTTATTATTTTTGTTTTGTTCTGTCTTGCTTGTTGACATAAGGCTGTCCGCACAGCGGTCTGAACTGAAAGGTGAACGCCCTTAACGAGGAGATTAGACGTTTGAGAAAACCCCCAAGTTTTAGCTTCAAACCTCAACTGTTTTTCCTTCCTTTTTATACACCGAGTCTCGATCAGACTCGTTAAACACACTGATTGATGTAGCGTCCAGTGGTTTCTGGTTGTAGGGAAGAATCAGGATTTAGCTCAGGGTGGTTGGTGGTTGTCATCTTGTTTCTCTGTCAGTCATGAAGTTCATCAGGAAGACCAGTGGTGGTAGTGGTGGGCTGTTTTCTCCATTGAAGAAAAAGAAATAAATAGAGGAACTAGATGTAATGTGAAACTGTACTTGAAGTTAGACATCAGGTGATCGAGGTGTTCTACTTCCCCATCTTGTATGGAGGAAGTTAGACATCAGGTGATCGAGGTGTTATACTTCCCCATCTTGTATGGAGGAAGTTAGACATCAGGTGATCGAGGTGTTATACTTCCCCATCTTGTATGGAGGAAGTTAGACATCAGGTGATCGAGGTGTTATACTTCCCCATCTTGTATGGAGGAAGTTAGACATCAGGTGATCGAGGTGTTATACTTCCCCATCTTGTATGGAGGAAGTTAGACATCAGGTGATCGAGGTGTTCTACTTCCCATCTTGTATGGAGGAAGTTAGACATCAGGTGATCGAGGTGTTATACTTCCCCATCTTGTATGGAGGAAGTTAGACATCAGGTGATCGAGGTGTTATACTTCCCCATCTTGTATGGAGGAAGTTAGACATCAGGTGATCGAGGTGTTCTACTTCCCCATCTTGTATGGAGGAAGTTAGACATCAAGTGATCGAGGTGTTCTACTTCCCATCTTGTATGATTTGTCGGTGCTGGTAAACCTTTACCCCGATGGAATCGACTTGGAATTCAATGAAATTCTATATCTTCCTTTCTTTTTTTTTTTCTTTTTTTTTTTTTTTTTTTTTGGGGGGGGGGGGGGGGGGGGGGGTATAAGTGACTGTATCTGCCAATCAAGACAAAAATATAAATAAAAAAGGGGATGTGGGTCCTGATTAGAATTTCCCTTTCATCGGTCTTAAAGCTGGCTGTGACTGCCTCTATCTCACAACTGACTGTATAGAATAAATTATTATTGTTAACAAATAAAAAATCCCAAGCGCATCATACTAAAGACCTCTATCTTTCTCCTATCCAAATGTTGGATACATACTAAATATAAAGGGCTCTATCTTTCTCCTATTTAAATATTGAATACATACTAAATATAAAGGCCTCTATCTTTCTCCTATTCAAATGTTGAATACATACTAACTGTAGAGGCCTCTATCTTCATCCTATTTGAATGTTGAATATATACATGTACTAAATATAAATACCTCTATCTTTCTCCTGTTTAAATGTTGAATACATACTGAATACAAATGCCTCTGTCTTTCTCCTATTTAAATGTTAAACGCATACTAAATATAAATGCCTCTATCTTTCTCCTTTTTAAATGTTGAATGCATACTAAATACAAAGGCCTCTATCTTTCTCCTATTTAAATGTTGAATGCATACTAAATCTAAAGGCCTCTATCTTTCTCCTTCCGGTATTTAAATGTTGAAATAGTGTACCTTTCACATGCAGAGATCTTTCTTTATATAAATTATATATTTTTATGTTCCGAATGAGCTCACTGACTTGTCGCTGTAACTTGTGCAGTGGGCTGGTTGTGGCGCGACCGGCGCTGAAAGTCACGGGTCCGATCTCATCTAGATTTCGCCGTGTCGCGAGCTGCTGTAAAATACATTAATGCTAGCTAGAGGCGGGGAACTCGAGGTCGTCACGTCACTAGATAGACCGCGCTCATTGTTTTGATTTTGAAATCTTGACAAGCACCTCGAGTGATGAGTGAAATTCACTGAAGATTTTGTGACGCTGGGTGGAATATTGCACCATTTTGCGAACTCCCCCCCTTTTTTTTTTTTTTTTTTGTTTTGTTTTGTTTTGTTTCAACCTCAGACGACCAGTTTTCGAATAGATCAGTTTCATAGCAGTGATGTCTGTACGTCCCTTCTCTTCTTCTTCTTCTCATATTCAAATAGGATTGTCCAGTTTGGTAGAGCGGCCGCGTGACGCGTGCCACTTGATGCGGGTTTGATTCCCTATTGATCCAGACCTGACAGTTAGCTAAAACCAGAGGCCTGTCGAGGTAGGGGTGATATTGTTTCTTGTACACATAGACCTGAGGTAGCGCGAATGACCACGTAAACTGTGTGCGAGTGTGTGCGGCCCGACCGGTCTACCAGTCGAGTTCGGAACCATAATGAAGCTCCCGAAACGTCGCCGCGGCTGGTACAGCAAGGCCTCACGAGGAGGTTCACAGATCTGCGCCAAGGGTTCTTCTGTCCTGAGGTCCACAGCACCTTCAAGATTTGTCCTCTCACCCTGCCGAGCGAGGAGGTCGACCTTGTTGGCCTAGAGATCTGCGCCAAGGGTTCTTCTGCCCTGAGGTCCACAGCGCCTTCAAGATTTGTCCTCTCACCCTGACCGAGAGAGAGCCATGAACACTTCACAGTCGACTATCTTGTGCAGCAATGTGACAATCACAAAGGTTAGAGGTCATGAGTGATTTCCCATTCCCCCCCCCCCCTCTCTCTCTCTCCCTCTTCCCCTCTCTATCTCTATTTCCCCCCCCCCCCCCTCCCAATTTAACTTTCTGTCTGCATCTCGGTCTGTTTGATCTCTCTCTCTCTCTCTCTCTCTCTCTCTCTCTCTCTCTGTCTCTCTCTGGATACCTGTCTCTCCCGTTCGCTTGTGGTGGTCCCACAATGGAAAACAGAAACTTGGTTTCCCCAACCGCTTAACATGTCTGTCTGAGAAGCAGTTCATCTCCAGCCATCGAAGACACTTATGTACCGGTACCTCCCCTCGGCCTTGTAGGCAAGTTATCCGCTCTCCTCCAAGCTGCTTCTGGTGGCTCGCATCTCATCAAGACCAAAATAAAACAGATTTGGCGTTTCTCGAAACATTTCGAAAATTATAATGCACAGTTTGCGAAAGAAAACTCGAGCGCAATACATGTACAATACATGCCTCAAACCGTATGCTGCCTTTTGCCAGAGTCACGGTTTCGACTTACTGACGCATATAGAAACAAAAACTGTAGATTTCTAGTCTGGATATGTTTAAATTACGTTATGGTTATAGCGCCATTGATACAGTAAGGGTAGCTGTGTCTGACATTAACTTTTCGGGATCGCATTTTACCTGTGAATTGAAGCATTGTTTCTGTCGTCCTGTAATATTCACAGAACTCATCTGCATTCTGCTAAGATCAAGTGAGAATTTTTGTCTGGCAGAAACAGCTTTCTCGCTGTCCAAGAGTGACGCATGCGTGACGAGCGCATTCCTTCCAGATGAGGAATATTACAAGAACTACAATTATACTTCATTTTACGAGTTCTTTACCAGTGATATGACAATGGATACACAACAGAGTTGAATCTGCGGTTGAACTAGGCTACTCGTGCAGGATCTCCTCGATGGATGCAACGTTTGTAAAGCTGTATAGGGGAGTTGCAAGAAGCACAGTTCGTGACGTCAGCAATCAATGATATCCGGTGTATTCCATTATGTGAAAATTCTGATTACATGTACCATCTTAGGAGTTTGTTCGAATAATTGAAAATATGCAAAATAGGAGAATTCTTTAGCGTCTTGTACTATTATGTTAGAACGCTTCTGTTTTTGTTTTACTATCGTATCGAGTATTAGGTCACTCTGTCTACCGGAGGGATACACACTGGACTTGTGCAGGTGTGTGTCATTGCGTGATGTCACGAGGAAGTTTGAGGATTCCAATGTACCAGCTAGCAAGAGCGATAGCTGACCTACACCTAGCCTAGCCTCGCCTCAGGCGCTCATAGTTACAAGCCAGGAGCTAATGAGGTGAAAACTTTCCTGGTTGTTAGGTCACATGTCACACATCTTCAGCTACTGTGACCGACTCGGGGCCGCCTACATACGGTTAGCTGCTAGTAAGTTAGTGATCATTCATCCGCGGTCAGTATTATAGCAGCTACTGTGACCGACTCGGGGCCGCCTACATACGGTTAGCTGCTAGTAAGTTAGTGATCATTCATCCGCGGTCAGTATTATAGCAGCTACTGTGACCGACTCGGGGCCGCCTACATACGGTTAGCTGCTAGTAAGTTAGTGATCATTCATCCGCGGTCAGTATTATAGCAGCTACTGTGACCGACTCGGGGCCGCCTACATACGGTTAGCTGCTAGTAAGTTAGTGATCATTCATCCGCGGTCAGTATTATAGCAGCTACTGTGACCGACTCGGGGCCGCCTACATACGGTTAGCTGCTAGTAAGTTAGTGATCATTCATCCGCGGTCAGTATTATAGCAGCTACTGTGACCGACTCGGGGCCGCCTACATACGGTTAGCTGCTAGTAAGTTAGTGATCATTCATCCGCGGTCAGTATTATAGCAGCTACTGTGACCGACTCGGGGCCGCCTACATACGGTTAGCTGCTAGTAAGTTAGTGATCATTCATCCGCGGTCAGTATTATAGCAGCTACTGTGACCGACTCGGGGCCGCCTACATACGGTTAGCTGCTAGTAAGTTAGTGATCATTCATCCGCGGTCAGTATTATAGCAGCTACTGTGACCGACTCGGGGCCGCCTACATACGGTTAGCTGCTAGTAAGTTAGTGATCATTCATCCGCGGTCAGTATTATAGCAGCTGCTGAAATAAAACTTTCAGGCCATTTCGTAACGCGTTGCTTTCAATGCCTCTCTAACTAGTCTCTCCCCCTTCCCTTTAGTTTGTTGTGACCTCTAGAGAGAGGAACTCACGCAATACACGGTAATGCTGTTTATGTTTTTCTCTGGTGGATGATACAAAGTTACACTGTGGACGTCGCGTATGGTGGCCAGAGAGAGGCGTGTCGAGCTCGCCACAGCTGAGGCTAATGGTTGGACGTCGCAAGATGAAAAACTCTGGTCAGTTTAATTGTCAGCTGGTCCTGTCGTTTGGAGACGTTGAAAAGCTGTTTGAGGTAGCTCGTCCACAACAAAGTTCCCTTAGATCTTTTTTGTAGAAGCTTCCGTCAGGCATTACAAAATACAGGGCATATTCATTGTTGTGGAGGCCGATGGAATGCAAAGACTATTTTAACAGTAATACCTGTTCCATCTGGCATGGGGCAGAGTTGATCAGATTCATCGCCTTATATTCTTATAGAAAGCCGTCTTGTTCTCATGTTGTCCACAGTCCTAGTGTCCTACACACGGCTAGTAGCTGTGTGTGTGTGTATATATATATATATATATATATATATATAGAGAGAGAGAGAGATATTGTGTTGTTTCAGTCCAAATTTCGTGTTGGTAAGTTAAATGTGGAGTAGAACTTTAATCAGGATATACATGCTGTAGATCTAAGTTGATTCCAGTTCCCTGAAGTAATAAATGGAACTTTCTCCATTGTACAGAAAGTACCTGCGGTAACTCGATAGGTCCAGTTACCTGCTGCGGCGGGGACAGAGCTTGTAGCGGCCCGGACTGACCCGTTCAGCCCTCGCCCTGACCCCGGGGGAACTTGTGTCTACGCAGACACAAACCCGTGCCAAACAAGGCCAGCTTGGCGCCTCGCCAGCCTCGTTAGCTAAATTACACCAGTTCATACCTTGGCCGCTGCCTGCATCGCATCGCATCTGGGCTAAGAGGGCAGAGTGGGGGGTGCGGAATGAGGTCAGATCGGCTACTTACTGACCAATAGTGTACCAGCAGTACCTACTGACCACTGAGAGACCAGCCTCCATCTCGCTGTTTCACACGGAGCTCGTCAGTCCATCGATCGAAATGGTGAAAGTCTTTGACAGGAAAGGGACTTGATCTGAAATAACGTTCTTTGTCCCAATCAAACGGTAGCCTTTTCTTTCTTTCTTTTTTCTATTTTATAATAGGAATTCACTATCACAAAGTTTATATCGATTCAAAAACTAGGTTCTAAGTGGAATATCTGTGAGGCCTCTTCTCCGGCGACCTTTCGTATGGACTGACAGTGCGAATATACAGCGAGGAAAGAACAGAGATGGTAAGAGACTGTGTGGGGTCAACAACCTAACAGCTAGAATGTAGCCCACATAGCCCCAACACAGATACCGATTGTCTTATAAATGGTAAGAGACTGTGTGGGGTCAACAACCTAACAGCTAGACTGTAGCCCACATAGCCCCAACACAGATACCGATTGTCTTATGGTAAGAGACTGTGTGGGGTCAACAACCTAACAGCTAGAATGTAGCCCACATAGCCCCAACACAGATACCGATTGTCTTATAAATGGTAAAAGACTGTGTGGGGTCAACAACAGATACCGATTGTCTTAAGTCTGAAGCAGGGACTCCCATGCTCAGAGATCAGTATTCCCTCTCTGATGGTAACTGGCTAGGGGCGTCTTTCTGTTCTCTATAGTGTCTCCCAAGTTAGTTTACACTGAGCTGAGCTCACAGCGCAGGTTAGGCTCTACATCTGGTCTACTGTAGCTGATTGTAGCCTTATAGCCCTGTTTTGTTTTTTTTTTGGGTGGGTGTTGTTTGAGGGGGTGGGGGTGGAGAGCAAGCACATCCGCCGTTGTTACCCATGGTACAGGGACTCGGCGATGCTCTGGAAGTTGATACCGAGATTTCAGTTCATTCTAATGTAGAACTGAACATTCCCCTTCTTCACAAATCTATTACATGAGTCATATGAACATCTATGATGGCATTTCGTTTTGTTCAATGCACTGACTAGGTAGGTTTAATTTTTAATTCATAAAACATTCTCAACGAAACCATTTTCTGTTAACTAAGGTGAGAGAACATTTAAGTTGGCCTATATGTTCTTAATTTAAATATAAGAAAGGTTCATTTCTAGATATCCCATGCCGACAAGATGTTGATACATTACATGTATTGAGCTTTGCATACCCAATTCCGGGATACGCTCCTTTCTTTGACCTGTGTTATCTTGAACCGATTTCCTCGTCCCTCGTGTTGTGTCTCCAGTCCTGATTCCCTCACCGGAAGAGCGTCCACGCAGCTCTTTGGTCTGAGGTTTCTAGGACTAATCCGAGAAATCTGATCCCTCGCCCGTGTTCACATTTGTCTGCCTGTCTGTCTGTCTCTCTCTCTCTCGATTAAAATCAACATATACAAGTCATGTCCTTGTGTCAATATTGCCAATCCTTTTGACGTCCCAAGTTTGTCTGTGAGAAGCTTGACCACCTAGAGCCGCTAGACCCAGCTGGACACCACACGAGTGGAATTTCTCCTGGCTGGACAACCATGTCACGGCGCGATAAGCACATGAAGACGATTAGCCCATCTTGCAGGGGACTCTATGAATGTCAAGGTCATTAGCGCCATCTTTCTCACATAATCAGATGTCTGGCTTCTTTTTTTTTTTTTTCATCTTTTCATAAACGTAGGTAACACATCCCAACTCTCTCTCTTCCTCTCCTTCCACTATCTCTCTTCTCCATCTTTCTGTCTCTCCATTTGTTTGTCTGTAACTAACTCTTCTATTTTTTAGTTTCAATTCTTTTTCCCTTGTGTTTGTCATATGTGCATTTTTTGATTGACATCTCTCAAACGGTGACTGCTTTTTTTGTTCTATTTAAATTTTAGTTTTCCTCTCTCTCTCTCTCTCTCTCTCTCTCTCTCTCTCTCTCTCTCTCTCTCTCTCTCTCTCTCTCTCTCTCTCTCTCTCTCTCTCTCTCTCTCTCTCTCGCTCTCGCTCGCTCGCGACGATCGCAACTGAGCCTATATCTAGGCCACTACCACCAATCTAGATAGGAGGTACTGATCTAGGTCCATGCTTAGTTCACCGTGCCAAAGACGCAGCACGGACCTTCTTGCTTGATTGGTGATTAGGTATGGCCACCTGCGTAATCCTGCAGGGGTGTGTGGTGTTGAGATATGGCCGCCTGTGTAATCCTGCAGGGGTGTGTGGTGTTGAGATATAGCCGCCTGCGTAATCCTGTAGGGGTGTGTGGTGTTGAGATATGGCCGCCTGCGTAATCCTGCAGGGGTGTGTGGTGTTGAGATATGGCCGCCTGCGTAATCCTGCAGGAGTGTGTGGTGTTGAGATATGGCCGCCTGCCTAATCCTGCAGGAGTGTGTGGTGTTGAGATATGGCCGCCTGCGTAGTCCTGCAGGGGTGTGTGGTGTTGAGATATGGCCGCCTGCGTGTTCGCTTAGCTTAGCTTAGCACGGTATGAGTGACCGAGGTCAACAAGGACCACTGATCTAGTCCCTGAGCCGATCTCTCGGCAACCTGTCCGAGGATTCGAGTCTGATACTGAGACGCTGCCTGGCTGTTTGCAGAGTCCCGTGATTCGAGTCTGATACTGAGACGCTGCCTGGCTATTTGCAGAGTCCCGTGATTCTACGGGTGGATCCTGCTGTGTACGTGCTACAGCAGTACAGCATTATGATATATATATATATATATATATATATATATATATATATATATATATATATATATATAAAATATGTAGGTTTGCATCATATCGTACAGACTACGAACGGTTTTCCATTTCTTATCACAATACCGGCGAGAACGAATCGACAGACCTCTGTCTTGACCTGTGCTGTTTACTGGCACACTGACCACTGCTTGTATTGACACACTGACCAATGTCCTGTATTCATAGAATCACACCAAAGCTGACTTACGTAGAAGACTGGCAGTGAAACGATCGTTCAAGTACCATTGTGAATACTTGATGAACAAGGAAACATCGCTACCATATAGCCAATACTTTATTTTATTTCTGTCAATGACACCCAGTTCCAGGTGAGCTTGTATATTATTTATATTTACTGCGTTGTAAATGCTGTGGCAGCCTGTAGCCAAGTTGAGCTCCGAAATCGCTGCTGTGTAATCATTTCCGATGGTTCGAGTTACTCTATTGCGTTGTGACAAGTACGTGGCGAGAATGATATCCCTTCATGGCTTTATGTTTCACCGACTCTTGCAACTCGCCTGGGATTGGTTGAGAGAGAAAGAGAGAGAGAGAGAGAGAGAGAGAGAGAGAGAGAGAGAGAGAGAGAGAGAGAGAGAGAGAGAGAGAGAGAGAGAGAGAGAGAGAGTGTGTGTGTGACCCAGTGCTACAGTTGGAAGTACACTGAGCAGTACTCAATACCCGATCTAAAAAAAAAAAAACTGTTTCCAGCTGCATGCTCGGAACATGAGCGCGAGCAGCTGTTACAAAAAGGTTTTTAATCTCGACAAGTAATAACAATGGTTTAAGCGTCTGCATAATATATTATAACGTAATACGGCTGCGCAGATTCACACCGACGGTGTCCTTGAATGATGACATCATTAGGTCAGTTCTCCTATAGGTAAGGATAAGCATAGGTGAGTGTTCAACGGGCTGTGAAGTATGCAAGATTTTCTCCTGAATCTGACTCACCTGCTGCACCCTTACTCGGGGCTTGGCTTGGAGATGTGGGTTTGTTACCCTACACCAGTGATCTAGTATTAGTTCTATTTGTATACATCACTGCCCTACACTGGCGTACACAGACAAGTCGTCCAGACTTAACGAGTTTCGTGATTGATGAATCTCTCTCCAATCTATCTGTGTGCTTCTGTATCTGTCTGTCTGTCTGTCTGTTCCTTTCTCTTCATCTATCTCTGTCTGTCTGTCGGTCTCTTTCTTTGTGTCTCTCTCTTGTCTGTCTGTCTGTCTGTTCCTTTCTCTTCATCTATCTCTGTCTGTCTGTCGGTCTCTTTCTTTGTGTCTCTCTCTTGTCTGTCTGTCTGTCTGTTCCTTTCTCTTCATCTATCTCTGTCTGTCTGTCGGTCTCTTTCTTTGTGTCTCTCTCTTGTCTGTCTGTCTGTCTGTTCCTTTCTCTTCATCTATCTCTGTCTGTCTGTCGGTCTCTTTCTTTGTGTCTCTCTCTTGTCTGTCTGTCTGTCTGTTCCTTTCTCTTCATCTATCTCTGTCTGTCTGTCGGTCTCTTTCTTTGTGTCTCTCTCTTGTCTGTCTGTCTGTCTGTTCCTTTCTCTTCATCTATCTCTGTCTGTCTGTCGGTCTCTTTCTTTGTGTCTCTCTCTTGTCTGTCTGTCTGTCTGTTCCTTTCTCTTCATCTATCTCTGTCTGTCTGTCGGTCTCTTTCTTTGTGTCTCTCTCTTGTCTGTCTGTCTGTCTGTCTGCCTGTCTCTCTCTCTCTCTCTCTCTCTCTCTCTCTCTCTCTCTCTCTCTCTCTCTCTCTTCTCTCCCCAAAGTCTGCCGTGAGTTCTTATATCTGAAAACCTTAAAAGAAATATAAAAGAAAGAAAGCCCCACCAAAACTGCGAGTTACATAATTATCTGGAACGGTAACTATAAAGTTTATCCATAAGATAATTGAGCTCACCGTATTCTGCGTATTTAAAGTTCGACATCTGTCGTTGTAGAATTTGTCTGATTATAATGTAACTATGTACTCGCCAGTTACTTCTGTAACCCATCGGATATACTGACAGGTATTGTAGTGCTCGCAAGTTTGTACTGTAACCCATGAGGGTCACTAACGATGTTGTATCGAGAGCTCTTGCAACCTTACCGAGACCTCTTTTAATAGAGGCAGCCACTGAGGAAAACAAACCTTAGCATAGTGAGAAGAGAATAATGCCCAGAGAGCTCTTTCTGTTCAGCCTGACGGCCCTCTCAGCAACTGTCTTCACCGTGGTTCACATTTGAGTTATACACTTTATAGATGTATTTATGCTTACTTTGACATTGCATTCCAAAAGTTGACCACTTTGTTACTCGGCGTGACCTGAGGAAGGCCTCGTGTCATCCAATAACAGTTGCACCCCATGACACCAAGACACCCCTTATCTTGTTATTAGTTCCCGATTATTAATTTATTGGAGTCTCTAAACCAGTGAGGTACTGTAACTTCTCTCAGTTAATTTTTCTTTTTTTCAAGAGGAAAAATAAGTCCTTGCTCTTTTTTTTTTTTTTCTTTCAGGGGCTTTTCACACTGTTCTCTGTTTATCAGGTCTTAATAGACCCAATATACACTGAACGGACAAAGTAATGGAGGGATGGAATAGGCCGTTTGTAGCCAACCTTTCCCAACAATTCTTCTTCTTCTTTTTCTTCTTCTTCTTCTTCTTCTTCTTCTTCTTCTTCTTCTTCTTCTTCTTCTTCTTCTTCTTCTTCTTCTTCTTCTTCTTCTTCTTCTTCTTCCTCCTCCTCCTCCTCCTCCTCTCCTTCTTCTTCTTCTTCTTCTTCTTCTTCTTCTTCTTCTTCTTCTTCTTCTTCTTCTTCTTCTTCTTCTTCTTCTTCTTCTTCTTCTTCTTCTTCTTCTTCTTCTTCTTCTGCTTCTTCTTCCTCTTCCTCTCTCTCTTCCTCTTCTTCTTCTTCTTCCTCCTCTTTCTCTTCTTCTTCTTCCTCCTCCTCCTCCTCCTTTTCCTCTTCCTCTTCTTCTTCCGTTTGCTTTTCCACAAGACGCCAGTTCACCACTACCATGGAGAATTCTCAGTGTCCCACATGGGTGTGTTTCTGTATGGTATCAAGAGCGGTAACTGGACATGTCGGACATGCGCTGGACAGGATGATGGCCTATCCTGAACCTTTCATGTATCTTGTCACACCATTTTTTTTTTTTTTTTTTTTTTTGGGGGGGGAAGGAGGTGAGAGCGGTTGAAAGCACCTGTCCGAGGAACACGCTGCTAGGTGGGGGGGGGGGGAGGTGAGAGCGGTTGAAAGCACCTGTCCGAGGAACACGCTGCTAGGGGGGAGGTGAGAGCGGTTGAAAGCACCTGTCCGAGGAACACGCTGCTAGGGGGGGGGAGGTGAGAGCGGTTGAAAGCACCTGTCCGAGGAACACGCTGCTAGGGGGGGAGGTGAGAGCGGTTGAAAGCACCTGTCCG